>CM053276.1:32315541-32795287 GCA_028583415.1 Protea cynaroides | reverse complement strand
TATAAGATGCGGTTGAGCTTGAGTGTAGCATTTGCAACTCAGTTTGTCAGAAGAATAAAATATGGATGCTAACTGCATTTGACGATCATGAAACATATTGTCATAAAATGGTGCAAAATGTGCTCGTGCTCTTTGAATGAAAAAAAAGAAGAAGAATGAATGAATCAGACAGAGGAAAAAGAAGATGATGAAGAGGAGGGAAGGAGAAGAATGAAGATGAAGAAAGAAGAAGAATGAAGAAGAAAGAGGAAGAGAAAAAAGAAAAATAATGAAGAAAAAAGATGAAGAAAAAGAAAAGGAAGAATAAGAAGAAGAATAAAGAAGAAGAAGAAGAAGAAGAAGAGAAGAACGAAGAAGAAAAAGAAAGAAGAAGAACGAAGTAGAAGAAAAAGTGGAAGAAGATGAAGATTGAAAAATGGCGAAGAAGAATGAAGAAAAAGTAGAAGAATAAGTAGAAGAATACGAATGGAGAAGAATGAAGAAAAAAATGAAAAGGAAGAAAGAAGAACATAGAAGAAGAAGAAGAATAATGAAGAGGAAGAATTTTGAAGAAGAATGAGGAACAAAGAAGAAGAATGAAAAATGAAGAAGAAGAATGAAGAAAAGATTGAGAAAGAAGAACACAGTAGAGGAAGAATGAAGAAGAAGAATGTTGAAGAAGCATGAAGAACAAAGAAAAAGAATGAAGAAGAAAAAGAAGAAGAAGAAGAAGTATAAGAAGAACGTAAAAGAAAGAAGAAGTATAAGAAGAAATTTACCACAAAAAAAAAAGAAGAAGGGCGCTGGCGCACTTCTGAAGGGAGCTGGCGCACCTCAAAAGTGCGCTGGCGCACCTCAAAAGTGCGCTGGCGCACTTCTTCATCTTCTTCTTCTTCTTCTTTATTCTTCTTTTACATCTTCTTTCCCCATGTCCTTTTTCTCCTTTTCTTCTTTATTCATCTCCTTCCGTCTTCTTTTTCCCTTTTCTTCTTCTATCGTCTTCTTCATTCTTCTTCTTCTTTCTTTGTCTCATTCATCTTCTTTTTTTTTTTTCATGTTCATTCTTCTTCTGTTTTCCACCTTTTTGTGACACTCTGGGTTACGATCATCTCATGTGTTAGCATCCAAGTTTTATTCTTCTTACCACAGGTTTGCTACAACCATTATCAGAACCTGCATGGATGTGGGATTACATCACAATGGATTTCGTCACTGGCCTACCCTTGACACCAAGGTCGGTGGATGCAGTTTGGGTTATAGTCGATCGACTTACCAAGACAGCTCGATTCATTGTGGTCAGACCTCAGTATACCATGGATAAGCTGGCCAAGTTATATGTAGATAATATAGTCAGACTTCATGGCATCCCAGAGAGTATAATATCTGACAGAGATCCCCGTTTTACATCAAAGTTCTGGGAAGAATTACAGAAAGCTATGGAAACCAAGTTGAAGTTTAGTATAGCTTTTCACCCTCAGAAGTACGGGCAGTCAGAACGAACTATTCAAATTTTAGAAGATATGCTCCGAGCTTATGCCCTAGATTTCGAAGGATCTTGGGACGAGAAGCTATCGCTCATCGAGTTCGCTTATAACAATAGCTACCAGGCTACAATTCAGATGGCGCCATATGAGGCACTCTATGGGAAGAAATGTCGTACATCTCTGTTATGGAATGAGGTGGGAGAAAGAAGAATTGTAGGACCAGAATTTGTCGAAGAAACTTGTCGAGTGATTGATCAGATCAAGGAAAGAGTGAAGACGGCTCAAGTTCGACAGAAGCACTACGCGAATAATCGACGTCGAGATCTGGAGTTTGCAGTGGGTGACAAGGTATTCTTGAAGATATCACCTGTGCGAGATCTGAAATGGTTTGGTAATAAGGGAAAGCTATGCCCCAGGTACGTGGGACCATATGAGATTTTGACCAGACGTGGTAATGTAGCATATCAACTGGCTCTACCACCATCCATGTCAAGCATTCATGATGTGTTTTATGTGTCTTTATTGAAGAAGTATGTCAAGGATCCATCGCACATCTTGACAACAGACCCACCAGACTTGACAGAGGACTTAACATTTGAAGTAATACCTGTGATGCTCACAAGCCGAAAGGTACAACACCTTCGAAGCAAGGATATCCACTATGTGAAAGTGCATTGGAAGAGCCAAGATGTAGAAGAAATCACTTGGGAAGAAGAAAATGCAATGAGAAAGGAATACCCTAACCTTTTCGATGACCAAGGTACGTTCAAATTTCAAGGCCGAAATTTCTTTTAAGGGTGGGGGAGTTGTGAAACCTACATGTAAATTTCGGGGATGAAATTTCATTTAAGGGTGGGGGAGTTGTAAGTCTCGCACTCCATGAACCCGATCTAAACCTTGATTTCATGTCGTAACAGGTCTTCCAATCATCACCGGGGCAGACAGGACAAGCGAATGACAACCAGGTATGAAATCGGACCAATCGGACCAAAATAAGTATGAAATCAGTCATACCGGTCGATGGTACCAGTCTTAGCATGGGTACCGGTCGACCGGTATAGTCAGCAGACTAGCAAGATCCGGAACCGGATCTATGCGGGTCCTACTTTCCAAATTCCAAACCCTAGGACTTTTCTAATCCTAGAAGGCTTCCTAAACCTAAACCTAGCCTATATAAACACCTCTAAACTTCCTAGAATCCCTTCCATTGATCCTCACAAACCCTAGAAAGGAGAAAGAGGCTAAAGAAGGAAGAGAAGCTAGGAAGAGCCGATATTGCCGTTCGACGAAGAATAACTCACCGCAAGTCGACGGTAAGTGCTTGAACCTTCCTTTACTTTATGAACTCTTATAGGGTTGATTATTGTTGAATCAATACCATGCAAAGCATGTATTGATCTAAAACCCTATCTTGCCAATAAACCCTACTTTACTGTCAAACCCTAATTTAATCGATAAACCCTAGATTCGAGTTCTAGGATGAATACCATCAAATTGGGACTTGAATGGAGTTGAAAACAATTCTAACTCAATGCTCAGACCTAGAATGTGTAGGAAAAACCCTGGAATCAATAGGGAGTGACCGACGAAAGTCGAGAAACCGAGCATATAGTCTTCCGAAGACATATCGGTCGACCATACCGGTTGCACCCTGTGCGACCGGTATGTTGCGACCGGTACCTCTCTGGAGCTGGTCTGTGGGGGACCGGCTGAACATACCGGTCGCAGGTTTTCCCCATAGATCTGCGACCGGTATATGTGACTGGTCAGCCCTGTGAGATGTGTTTTTGCCATCGTTGGTTTTCCGACCAACGTAAACCTATTCTAATTAAACCCTAATATTGCGTAGGACCTTGTGATTTCATGTTTGGACCTTGCGACGTGGAGCAAGCTATCAAACGAGCGTCAGGTAAGGGAATCAGACCTAAACCCTAATAATCTAATGGACAGTAAACTATTGTTAATAACAATGACTCTGTGGATTGATGTTTGTGCATATTCGAATGTCATCCTTTACTTTTAGTTATTATTATTGTTCATGCATACTCGCTATGCTAGGATGTGATTGTTTTCATTGGTGTGTGGAATGGGAAGGGCCTGGGGTCTGGGATCATTCCTCACACTAGCACCTTTTTGTAGTATTCTGTCTTAGCATGCTTGGTGCGGGTAGGGCATCAAGGGGGGGACGTAGTACTGTGGTCTCCGGCCTGGCCACCAGACTCTAGCTCTATCTCTATGCTGTAGGGAGTTATGTTGGGATAGGGTCTACCTTGCGTATTGTTCTGTCTTTGTATGCTTGGTGCGGGCAGGGCATCAGGGGGAGGACGTGGCACTATGGTCTCCGGCCTGGCCACCAGACTCTAGCTTTATCTCTATGTCGTAGGGAGCTGTGCTGGGATAGGGCCTACTGTGATGACATATAGGATTGGTTAGTTGCGAGCCCAGTTTGCAAGCCCTCACCAACAGGGGCTTACGTGTTGGTATGGGTGGAGCATCAGGGGAGGTGTGCGGATGCCTTAGCTCTATCTCTATTCCATGGTGGGTGCATGTGGGTCGGCAGCGGTGTGATCTACTAGGTGATGCCACACACTCGTGTATAGAGGTGCGGTGGCCGCCAATCCTTTCTATAGCACATTACAAACTTAAACCAGACCACAACATAAAATACTGTC
The DNA here is from genome assembly GCA_028583415.1 of Protea cynaroides. Taxonomy (NCBI): domain Eukaryota; kingdom Viridiplantae; phylum Streptophyta; class Magnoliopsida; order Proteales; family Proteaceae; genus Protea; species Protea cynaroides. The sequence goes on along the minus strand of CM053276.1, from coordinate 32,791,152 downwards.
TGATTGTCTTACTGAGCTAAGTTTTGAGCTCACCCTTGTGTATACACCATTTTTAGATGTTGATGCAGGTTACACGGTGGACGACTACATGAACGCGCCGATGTATGGAGGCGTGGCTGCTCTGGATGTGCAGGCAGGAGAGGACGAGCATGATGCTTCATGTGAGTGCCCTTCCTGCGTGTACCTTTAGGATTTGATTTGATTTTATTTATTTCAATTATTTTTAGTTGGAATGAATTTGATGTAAAGATATTATTTAAGTTCTGGTTATTTGAATAATTGCATATTTTATTTAAATTTATCAATAGATTATTCAGTTCATTTTATTAAGACTTCCGCTGTATTTATTATTATTCTGATTGTGGTTGTGTGCAATGGTTTGTATGAGTGGACACGGTCTTATTGAGATCCTGGTGTAAACTATTGGTTCAGTGACAGTTCAATCACACTTCTGGTTCAGCCAGAATTGGGGTGTGACAAGTATGAGCATCCATCATGATGGTTTCTTTAATGTTTTCTTTGCTTTTGAGAATGCACACTCTTCCCCAAAAGTAGAGCAATCTGTCATCTTCTTTAAAGAAGTCAGGGACTAAGTTACCCTTCTCTAATTCCATCATTATCTTTCATATGTATGGATCCTTTGGTAATTCATCCTTTATGTTTCCTGGAAAGTTTGGCTTGATGCTCAGTGTGTTAAAAAGGATGAAGGTGGAATTGACAAATTCTTTAAGTATGGCTTCTACGGTTAAATCGTCAGATGTTTTTGGGTATTGTGTTGTCACCACATGTGCAGCCATGTATGCATCATCATCTTCCACTTGTCTAGCTTTGCTCTTTGTGTAGACAACCTTCATGCTTAAGGCATCAGCCACTACATTAGCCTTTCCGGAGTGGTACTGTATGTCTATTTTGTAATCCTTGAGTAGTTTCAACCACCATCATTGCCTCATGTTCAGTTCTTTTTTATTGAATAGATAAACCAAGCTTTTGTGGTCTGACATGATCTTAAAAGTAGCACATAATAGATAGTGTCTCGATATTTTCAGTGTGATGACTAACGTTGCCAGTCTCAGGTCATGAGTAGGGTAGTTTTTCTCATGCTCTTTCAATTATCGAGATGCATAAGTAATGATTTGATCATACTGCATTAATACACATCCCAGTCCTATGTTGGAAGCATCAGTGTATGCCGTCTAACCAGCATTTCCACTGAGTCCTGTCAGCACTGGGGCTATCATGAGCTTTTCTTTCAAGGTCTGGAAACTCTCATCTCATTTTGCAGTCCATTCAAACTTCTGTCCTTTCTTCGTGAGATGGGTAAGTGGTACAGCGATTCATGAGTAATCTTGAATCCAGCTAGACCTAGGAAATTTCTCACTTCAGTGACTATTTTTTTAGTTTCCCATTCCAGTACTACCTGGACCTGCTGGGGTCTACAGTTATTCCTTCTCCAGAGATGACGTGTCTAAGGAATGCTAGTTTCCTTAACCAAGACTCTAACTTCTTAAACTTAGCATACAACTTCTCTTCCTTGAGTCGTTGCAAAACCGTTCTCAGATGATCTTCATGTTCTTCAGGAAAGCGAATGTCATTAATGAATACTATGACAAACTTATCCAAGAAATCATGAAACACCCTAATCATCAACTCGATGAATAATGCAGGAGTGTTTGTTAGTATAAATGACATGACCCTGAATTCTTAATGGTCGTAACAGGTCCTGAAAGTAGTCTTCAGAATATTGACCTCTCAAATCTTCAATTGGTGATAACTTGATAGCAAGTCGATGTTTGAGAATACCGAGGCTCCTTGCAATTGATCGAATAGGTCATCGATCCTGGTAGAGGGTATCGATTCTTAACTATGAGTTTATTCAGTTCTCGATAGTCAATGTACAATCTGATGCTTCCATGCTTCTTCTTGACAAACAAGACTGGCGCTCCCCATCGTGAAACGCTTGGCCTAATAAAGCCCTTTTCTAGCAATTCCTTTGATTGAATCTTGAGTTCCTTTAATTCTATAGGTGCCATTCTGCAAGGTACCTTTGATATAGATGCCGATCCTAGGAGCTAATCAATTCCAAATTCTATTGCTTTGTCAAGTGGCAAACCTGGTAAGTCTTTCAGAAATACTTTAGGGAGTTTGTTCACTGCACATAGTTCTTTTAGTCTAGGAATTTCTATAGTAGTATCTACAACAGATACAATGTATGCAGTACATCCCTGATCTAGCAACTTACTTACTTGCAAGGCAAATATAAAGAGTTTCTTCCACTTTTTCGGTTTGTCTCCAATGAACACTGTCAGCTTGTCGCCAGCAGTATTCAATGAGACTTTTCTGCTGGCACAAAGGATGCTAGCATATTGCCACAGTCCATTCTAGGGAATCAGGCATGATATTCGAGTCATCCAAGAGACAATCCAATTCTTCCAACGATTGACAGCCAAAATGATCTACCAGTAAATCCTACAATCTACCTAAACAATATCTATAATCATCAACAATAATTAATAATCATTGCAATAGAATAATAAGTGTTGCAGCAGAATCATAATAGAGAACAGATGTTTCTAATGTTATCAATACATAATATGTCTGTTTTGTCTTACAAAATGTTTCACATATACCATTCGTATTTAATAATTCCCTATGCTAAATAATTAAAGTAAATATGAAATAACATACTGTAGATAGACCAAACTATATCTATTTACAGATATCAAAATAGAGGCAACACACTGACTCAGGTCCCGTAAATACAGTCTTTAAAGGTACAGCCCTCGACATGATCCCTTAGTAGCCCTTCACCAAGAGAAGTTCCCTCTACATCAATAGGATTCATATCTACCATCATAGAAGAGGTACCTGTAACCAAAGCTAAAAATATTTTGATATCGTGGGATGAGCTCCCTTCCCAACTTAGCTAGAAGTTAGCTATCTAATGCAATCCTATGCAATAATTTAATGAATGCAGTATAGAAGTAAATAAACAAACAATTATGAGTGGCAATCACATGTGTGTGCAATCATGGTCGACCTGTAGCCTAGCTCAATCACACCTATGAGTGAACCACCATTGATACTTAGTACTCCTCATAATGAATCAATGACACCCCAATCCCGAGCACCCCTCGATGATTAGAAGCTTGTCCAACCCATGAGTGAACTGCCATTGATCCTAAGCACCCCTCGTAATGAGCAATGGCACCCCTAACCCGAGTACTCCTCGATGATCAGTGACTTATCCATTCTTCACTAAAACACAAGTCATTTCACCAAGTTGATGCAAGATGCATGAAAATATAATAAATAGGGCTAGACCCCAATAGAGGTCCATGTTCGACTCCAATGGACTGACCATGTCCCCACTAAGGTGGAACTGAGCATATGGCTATGTATCATGCTCCTACACATTACCTGATCATATACCCCACATACAATTATATCCATTTCAACAATCACTCAACATGGCATGTGCACACAGTAACTAAAACTATACCCCAACAGGAATCCCTGACTTCCTACTCCCATGGTTCATCGTACCCCCACTAAGGTATTGTCAATACCAATGTGAATTCATGAAGTCACCCATTCCATGAACCACCATACATGGGTGGCACCTCAACAAAGAACCTTGGATCCCCACTCTCATGGATCACCGTATCTCTATTATGACACCGACGCACCAACTTGGTATGTATGCCCGTACTCTAACACGTTACATGCACCATCATACAAGGTTATGCATGCAAATGATATGAACAACTACTCCTTGTAGAGAACCCCAGATCCCCACTCTCATGGTTCACCATTCTCTACAAGGTAACAACTATTAACGTGGCCTGTTAATTGTGCTCCCATGCACCACACGTCCATCATACAACATCCAACGTACATAATTATTATTATAATGCAAATGCATAAATAGTTATAAGAAATTCATTGGATGACATGTTGTATAGCAAAGAAATACACACACAAAAATCACTTGTTCAAACTCTACATGACCTGATCCCTCACCTGTAAACACCAAAGGTGCTGTTAAACCTTGAAGCCGACAAAAGGCTCCGTCCACTACCCATGGTATTTTACTTAATAGTTAGATAAGTTTCATTAGGTTGGTAAACATACTTTAAAGCAGCATAGACAAGTCCTCGAGTCCATGCATGTGTCCCAAGATAAGCCGAAAATCAAACGGTTGGTCTTCTTAATCATTAATAGGCTTATAAATCAAAATAAACTGAATCGAGGGATATAACTAGTTGGTCGTTCATCTGGTACAAGAGGCCAATTAATATTTAGTTCTTTCCTAAATAAACGGAACCGGAGGACGAATTGAATAGTTGGTCATCTGGTAGACCATCCACTTTATATCCATTGTTATAAAGTGTGGTTCCGATGGGTTTTTCAGAAGCCTTGCCAGGTGATTCATTATCCAGTACTGCCTCCTGTTCCTGCCTCCGGTTCATGTCGCTGGTTCATGCGCCATTTAGTATTAAGCTTACATGGAGGCTTGGTCAAATGGAGCCATGCACTTTACCGGTGGGTCATAGTCCCGGTTAGGTGGCTCCGGTTAGCTGGCTTCACTTAGGTGGCTTCAATTATTACTTGGTCTGATGAGCCAAAGCATTGGCCCTAGTAGAGGATTGGTTTTTGTCAATCGGAAGGATGGTCAATACCATGCCTCTGGTTCAGACCTAGAAGCCAAGCACAAACCAGAGAAGGCTTCTTTCTTTGGGAAAAGTTTCCCACCGTGGTTTCCTTCATTCTAAATGGTGGGAAATACACTTCTACCTTTATTGATCATAATGTGAGTCATTTAGACCCCATTATCATCTCCATTCACGAAGGAGGCAATAACCTAGGTTTCCTAGGTCAAGCTTGGTCTCCATTAATGGAGATTTGATTCCCACTTCATGATATCCATTTTAGTTGGTGGGAATCATCTTCCCACCATCAATGTAACTTAAGGAAGTCACCTAAGGTCCCGTTTAACTCCATTCATGGAGTGGGTATAGGACTTGTGACCAAATTTCATTATGATACATTTATTTTAGGCATGTATTGGGTCTTCCCATGTACGAACTACTCATATCTATGCATCTAAAGATGAAGGCATAATTGTGTGGTGACATTGAGCATTACCTTGACCCTCATATGTAGCTTTAAAGCCTTGGACCTAGCCCATTCAAAAACCCGAAGAGCCTGGAAAATTTACACGTGAATTGGCCAACCAAAAGAGGTCCGGCACTTGACCAAGGATGTATGGTCAAACATGCCATATGGTCCAGCTGCAGCCCCTGTACACAAACTGACTTAGTGATCGACTGAAATAGGGATTCACGGTTTATATTCCATCTTTTTCGTCCATGACCAACTGAGTACGGTATCTAATCATGGTAAGCCATCTTGACTGACCCAAGGATGGAAGGAAGAGAGGGAAGTCATCCCCTTTCCATCTTTGTTTCTCATGCTTACCAATTTGGAATCAAAAGAGATTTTAATCTCTATTCTCTCAATATGATTGACAAACCAGAGAACTGAAGGAGAGAAAGAGACTTTGATGCATCTTTGAAATAAGGAGGAAGAAGAAAGAAATAGAAAGAAGAAGAGAAAGGAGAAGAAGAAAGGAAGAAGAGAGAAACTCTTCTCTCATTACCACCCAGCATGGAGGATACACAAAGGAGAAGGATAAGAAAAAGAAAGAGGAAGAAAAGAGATGAAACACATACCTCTGGATAATCAATCTTGGCTGAGAGCTTGAAGAGGAATAATGTTTTCTATAAGTATTTTCCCCCATCTAGAAACTTGAATCGTATAATAGAATAACTGGAATGATTCAAGGCATGGCTGAGAAGCATTGGATCACAACCATGACCGTAAAGTCTAGTGAATAGAGTTTTTCTATAATCAAATAATTAAAGATTATGAAATTTTTAGTAACCCATGTTAAAACCAAAAAAAGAGACAATGATCCATCACCTTGGTGGAGCCATGGGCGTGTGCACCATTGTTCTTAAGTTTGAATGATAAACAATAGTGCACATGATTAACTGGTGGTTAGAATGAATCCATAGATGTTGGAAAGCCATAGAATGACTATTAGGGATCCTGAGTTATCCATTGGAGACTCAGATCATGTGTAAATGGATGGATCTGAATACCTTGAGGTTGGATCTAAAGCTCTTAAAGCCAGATCTGATATCTCAGTTAAATAGACAAGTGAAATGATGTCCATAACCTAATATGGAAGTTTAGTTTAGAACCCAAACTCAGTATGTAGACTATCAAAAATATGAGAATCATGTCGAAAGAATTCGGAGACCATAAGGCCATGATCTGACGTATGATCGATGATGAACAGCATGGCCTGGTTGTCATAACGTGCGGTCGCACACGTGCCGCACGCCATACTGACACTAGACTTTGATCAATGAAAATTTATTGAAGCCTTACAACCCCGAAATAGTATGTCTTGATGCGAAAATCCATCACGCATTCTGTGTACCTGAATTAAGTTTTAGTTTACACCTTCAATAAATTAATCATGAACTGTTATTGCAAGTTAAGCCCTGAGACCAACCCTATAGAGGTTAGGTAATTTTATAGATGTCGACACTGTCAAGCGACCATGTTTCTACTTGCAATCGATCACATGCCACACACCTAGTGGTCGATGACCACATGGTTGATCATGAGCCGCACAAGATTTCAACCTCTGTTGGTGACCATCTTTTGTCTATAGATTTAGATTTTTGAAATCAAATGTTCATGAGTGTTATGTAGGATGTTTCAATAGGTTACACCATAATATAACTTGTTGTTTACTATTTCAATTGGCAAGTAACCTTTGGACATTAGATAAGGAACCTTAGGGATGAGAAACCAGACCCTATATGACATTAAAACACTGACTTTCTGATAAGAAGTCCTTCTTAGTATTAAAGATTTTAGAAGAAAATCCTTGCTAGCAAGTGTGCCGTCTTATGGAGGATTGATGTGGATACCACTTGACTCCTATGGACAGCAGGCTTTCTACAAGCATAGATATACCCAAGAGCTATGAACAGTAATGAATGAATTTACTATGAAACCCCTAGATGCTATGGCATGATAAGCAAACAGTAAATGGAAGGCATTGAACATCAAATAAGAAATTATGCAATGAGCACCAGAAAATGAACTTAAAAGGATGTCTAACTAATTTTATTGAATACGCATTAAAAAATATTATTGTTTCTGATTTTGGATCCTTAGCTATGAGAACTCTGGTGACAACTACTTGAACGGCTTGTTGAGGACTACTCTGTAATTGACTGTAAGGGAACTAAACCATTATTTGGTAGATTAGTTCTTTGAATTATGCTGAGTAATGTTATGAGATTGATAAAGTGGTTTTGTGTGGGATAACATGCCATCCAATAAACTGTATTGTTGGCCCATGCATATATGCATTCTCTTATATGCGATTAGTGAAACTCGTAATGGTTTAGAATCGGGGTAACATTGGACTCCTCGTGACTTCTTCATGAAAGATAGATGTGGTCTTGATGATTCATGATGTCTGGTTAAGTAGGTAAGGAGGAAGGTAGGTCGAATGGGATGCTTGCACCACTTTTTATCAATGTTGCTTTGCATTGACCATATCTAACCTCACCAAGTCACGATGTCCTAAGTAGGGACTAGATGGGGTCTAAAGCTTGGAAAAATTATGGTCCAGTAATATGGCTAATTAGGTGGACATGGTTAGTTGAACATAAACATCCCGATAGCTATACCCCTAGCCATTAGGGGGTTATGTAATAGAATGGGTGCCATAAAAAGGTGGTATGAACATAGCTGCGATGCACCTCATAACCGACGTAGTGTGGATGGGCAGGCAAGTCGACTAGTGGGATTATCATCTCCTCAAGTGACATGAGATGGACTTGGGATGAGTTATTGACAGGCGACTAGCGTAATATGAACCTGTACCACAACGATGTACCCATACTTGGGGGTGATACTGTACTTCGAATGGGGCGGTATCATCTGATGGGGATGGTGTAGACTAGGGACTTAGTTTGTGGTTTATCTTGAGTTGACACTTACAGTTGTATACCTGATCATAGTTGATAGTTGTATGCATATTGTTTGTTCTATGTTTAGTTTTCTTACTAAGCTCTGTGGTTGAGCTTACTTTATGCACACAAACTCTTTTAGATATTGCAGGTACTTCTCATGACCCTTCTGGTCGTTGTCCTTCTGGTGTGGAAGACATAGACTCTGAACTTGAGGAGGAGCTATCTGATTCTTAAAGCATTTCATAGTGCTGAGCATGGGTTTAGGCTGTGCCCATATTTCTTCTATTTAGTTGGGACATTTTATTTATTTTGGGTTTAAGCTAAGAATAAACTGTGAACAATATTTATTGGTTGGAAACAATTTATTTTGGATTATTTAGTTTTGGAACATTTGAACAATGAACTCTGGACTTTAAATATAATAGGTTATTTAGTATTTATCAGCATTGATTAAACGATTTTAATTTGTAAGTCTTCCACTAATTTACTTTCTTTTAAGTTTGAATAATTTATTTTTATAATAATAAGTTAGTAAATTCTACACTGATAATTATTATGTCTGGATTGACTGGTGGAGTACCATGATGTGTGATCCTGGAAGGGGATTTCTTGTATCCGGATAGGACGGAGAGATCCTTCATAGTACCGATACATCAAGAACAGGATGTGACAGTGGGTGAATCGAACCTAACATTTTAGGTTTCCATTGGTCTCTATTAATGGAGACTATAAATGGTGACAATCACCAATGGGTTCACAAACACCTAGGGAAAAGGAAAGAGGAGGCCATTAGACTTACCTCCAAGGAGTTAGGGCTTGAGGATGATTTCTTGAGCTCTTCTTTATTTTCTCTTACTCTCCCACGATTACATGAAGGAGAAAAGGAGGAATGGTGCTTCCTTTTATAGAAATTGGGGAGAGAGAAAAGGCCCAATCTCATGTTCAATCAGTTGTTGTCAACTAGATCGTTCATCCAGTTATGCCTCCAGTTGGGCATAAAATAGGTTTAGGCTTAGTTTTATGGGCCCGGTTTGGTGAGGTTGATTCCTAGGTTTCCTGTACCTCCTCCCCCATGTCCTACCATAACTAAGTAATCCAAGAAGTCGGCCCTACATCATATGTAGGGTCAAAGGTCATGGTACCAAGTATTGGCACAATAACACTGAATATGGAGAGATCTGAGTTAGTGAGGATTCTGGATATAGGTCTTACAATACCCCCAATTTATAAGGATTTTACCCCCAGAATCAGGTTAAAATTGTAAGTTCTTATCTAATCGCTATGGGTGCCCACCATGCATCATAATTCACCAGATTAACACTTGATAGTCATGGAAGTCAGTAATCGAGGGAGTTCGAGGCTTACCCTATTCTTAAAAACTTCCACAGTCAATGTGAGGTTACTCCTAATATTTTGGAAATCATGAGCTTCATGCCCTACCACTACACAAGAGAGACATGTAACAACTTTCTGGGGTTTTTGGCGACGGTGCCTTTTTTTAGCGGTTTGGGTGCATTGTGGCATCAGAAGCTTTAGACTTCTGGACCGACAACGTTTTTGGGGACCCGATTTAGGTGGCATTTGGGTCTCCATCTCGGTAGATGGTAGTTCCATCGATGATCCCTCACTCCCAAAACGAGGCATCTTTGGTAGTTTTTGTGGTGCTTCTTCTTCTAGGGTTCTCTTTATTTCTTTACCCCTTCCTTGAGCTACTAATACCTCCTCTTGAGTTCCTTGCAAAGTCCTCTGATTATGGCACTCGGTCACCATTCGTGAAACCATGCCCCTCTGTTGTTCTTGAAGGCTCTGGGTTAGGCATCACAATAAGTCTGAAACTTCTGCCAAGACTGACATAGAGGTGGTGCCATTGTGCATGGCCTGCTCTAATGCACTAATGGTCCCTTGCTAGATGGTTCGCGCAATGATTTCTAGATTGAGAATTAAAATTTCTTAAAGGTGGCAACATTCCAATTCTTGATTCAGAACAAGGACCAAGAAGGAACCCATATACAACTCCTGACAATACTCAGCTCTAACCTTATCAATGCATTCGAGTAAGTTCAAGACTTTTAGATTGCATGGTTCCTATCAACTGCACCTACCGAGATGTGGAAAATGGTATTCACCCATTATCTTTGCCTAATCTTTTTGTAAGAATAAGCCTGCTCTAACTATCACACCTCAATTTTGGACTAGCCAATGGTGTGATGAACTGTCATGAAAACCAATGGTTCAAACCAGGATCTCATATAGGCTATGCCAACCATGTTAAACCAAAACACATTCCACAGTAACAATCAAAGATAATTGAGTAAATAACGAAAGTCTTATTTGTCACACCCCAATTCTGCACTATTCAGAATGGTCTGATGAACCGCTAATAAACCAATGGTTCAATCAGGATCTCAAATAGGCTGTGTTCGTTCGGTTAAACCACACACATCCACAACCATAATCAGAGTAAATAAATAATAGCAGAAATCTTATATATTAAATGAACTGAGAATTCTAAGAGTGATAACATAAATAAAATATCCAATTATTTTTCATTGACTAAGACATAAGTAAATAAAATAATCAATTACATTTTCTGTATAATCTAAAAAAATCTAATAAAAAAACGCATGAGTTGCATTCACATGACGAATCATGCAACTCCATCATAATTTCAGCATCCATCGCCGTAGCATGTCAGTACATTGGAGTGTTGATATAATCCTCTACAGTCGTACCTGCATCATCATCTAAAAACATTCGACGTCAAAAGGGTGAGCACACATCACGGCTCAGTGAGCAAACAAAACAATGCAACAAACATATGCATGAATACAATTCATATCTTTGGTCTAGTTCATAAGTTTACAATGTGCTATAGAAAGGATAGGTGGCCACCGCACCTCTATACATAAATGTGTGGAACCGCCCAATGGATCAAACATCATTGCCGCCCCTACATGCACCCACCATGGAATAGAGATAGAGCTAAAGTGCTTAGGACCGCACCGCATCACACTTCCCCTGATGCTCTACCCATACCAATACGTAAGCTCCTGTTGGCGAGGGCTTGCAAATTGGGCTCGTAACTTACCAATCCTAATGTGAAACAGTGTATCCAAGGCCACACCCCAGCATCCCTCAATACGTTCATAGAGATAGAGCTAAGGCCCTCCGGTAGAGTCAGAGATTACATGGTCTGAGACCACCTCCCCCGATGCCCAACGACGTAATAGTTCTGCTAAGGTAATGGCGATACAACTATGCTAGTGGACAAGACTTGAGTAGAGATAGAGCTAGAGTCTGGTAACCAGGATGAACCACAGTGTCACATCCTCCCCCTGATGCTCCACTCGCATCAAGTACACTAACCACACACATACATTCACATGCCTATTCCTAGCATCATCATCATCATCATCATCATCATGTTATAATAAATGAAATTAAATATGCATGAACAGTAATAACAGGAATAGTGGATGACATGTGATATGCACATTACAATCATACAATCATAGAATCATACATGGTATTGGACTCAAAAAACAAAAATAGTTTATTATTAGCCAATTAGTTTAGGTCTTGTTCCCTCACCTTTGATTGAGCGTAGATCCTCGTTCAAGCTTTATGAATCACTTTTAAATCAGTAGAAAGACCTAACAAGTCGATAGATTTTAATTAGAATTAATTCCAATAAATTTAGACTAACCTAAATCATTGGGTCGCAGGTAAGGTAGCACCTAGGGTAGCAGTTTTCTGTGACCCTAGGTGTAGGGTCAGACGTAGTGTCGGATCTTATTCGACCCTACGTGCAACCACACCCTCCCTGAAACTTCCCAAGGGTAAGCGGTCAATCTTGTGGTCTCTTAGGGTCGGATATCATTCGACCCTATGTATGATGTATGACCATGTCAATCTAACCCGGTCTTACCACCTTGAACCAGGTTTACCCATCATGGTCGAGTCAAATGGACCAAGGGCGTGAAGGAGATCGAGATCCCAGGTATCAAATCGACCCAAAAACACTTAATTTGAAGGGAGGGTCGCATACGCAGCTAAGCAGGGTCAGACTTCCCAAAGCAGAAAGTCAGACCCTAAATTTTGAAGGGAGGGTCGGACATCTTGAACCCTAGGGTCGACGGGATCATCGACCCTCCCATCGACCCTCGGTTACCGTAAGAAATAGAAGTTAGGAAATTTCCTAATTTTCAATTGGGATTCTTTCCTAATCTCAATGGGACTTATTTAGGATGTTCCTACTCTATTTAAAGGACGTCCCTAAGCCTCTTTTACTCCTTTCACAACCCTAATTGAATTGAGAGAAAGAGAAGAGAAGGAAAAGAGGAAGAAGAGAAGCAAGGAAGAGAATTTAGCCAAAAGAGTAGAGTTGCAGAGAAGGAGTATTCTTTTCAGGTATGGATACTAATTCCATGAGTTTCTACAGACCTTAAGTTAGATATTGATGAGTGTGTGATCTCGGAGAAACCCAAACCATCAACCCATGGTTAGGATTACATGGGAAACCATGGGGGATTACATGAAAGCTATCTAGGTGGATTAGACATGGTTTCAGACCATGGAATGAATGTAGAATGGAATGTAGGAGCACGCCATAGGATCCCAAGCGTGAAGAATGGACTAAAGGAGGGAATTGGACCAAAGTGCACCGAGGGTCGCATCGAGAGTCGATGACCATCCGACCCTAGGTGATCCTGACCATCGACCCTCAGTGTTCGGGAAGTTCAGAGTTTGGGGAGGGTCGCACCCATGGTCGATCATGACTCCGACCCTACCTCCGACCCTTAGTTAACAGAATAGTTTTTAAATTCAGAATAAATTCTAATTAAATTCCATCAACTTTGTTAGGTCTTCTAGCAATATAATAACGTTATAAAGGTGATTCTAAAGCTCGGAAAAGTATCTATTAGCAAGCTAAGGTGAGGAAACAGAACTCTAAACTAATTGGTTAGTAACAATCTATTTTCTATTTCTTGAGTCCAATGCCATGCTTGATTCTATGCGAATATGTTTGTAATGTGCATACAACATGTCATCCAATATTTCTATTATTTGTTCATGCATATTTACTTTATTATTTATAACATGATGATGATGATGATAGGAATAGGCATGTGATTGTATGTGTGTGGTTGGTGTACTTGATGCGAGCGAGTATCAGGGGAGGTGTGATGAGAACATCAATAAACGTTAACCTTTGGCTGGTCTCAGCACTTTAGCTCTATCTCTAACTCAAGTTTTGTGCATTAGCATCGTCGTATCGTCATTACTTTAGCAGAACTATTATGTCGTAGAGTGTCAAGCGAGGTGGTCTCGGTCCTTGTAGTCTCTGACTCTACCGGGGGGCCTTAGCTCTATCTCTATGGACATTCTGAGGGATGCTGGGGTGAGGCCTTGGATACACTGTTTGGCATTAGGATTGGTTAGTTGCGAGCCCAGTTTGCAAGCCCTCGCTAACAGGGGCTTACGTGTTGGCATGGTATTATATAGCAATAAATGTTAACCTTTGTTGTATAATGTCATGATTAGGGTGGATGGGGACGACGATAAACGTTAACCTTTGGGCGGACTTCCACACCCTGTTTATAGAGGCGGGGTCAATAAACGTTAATCTTTGAGCACCCAACCTTTCTATTGCCTATTGCAAACTATAAACCAGACCAAAGATATGAATTGATTGCATGCATATGTATTGTTGCATTGTTTTGTCTACTCACTGAGCCGTGATGTATGCTCCCCCCTCGACGTCGAATATTTTTAGTTGATGATGCAGGTTATACAGTTGAAGATTACATGAATGCTCCAGCATACGGGAACGTGGCGGCGATGGAAGCTGAAGCTGAAGTAGATACACATGACTCCTCTTGCGAGTGCAACTCATGTGTATTCAATTAGATATTTTCTAGATTTCTTTATTTGAATTTAATAAAGACATGTATTTGATAATTATTTATGTCCCAGTTGATACAGAATAATTTGTTATTTAATATTTATATCACAGTAGATTCTCAGTTCATTTTATTATAAGATTTCTGCTATTGTGTATTTACTCTGATTATGGTTACGGATGTGTAGAAGTTTAGATAACGGGGGGATAGCCTACTAGAGATCTTAGTTGAACCGTTGATTTGCTAGCGGTTCATCACACCATTCTGAACAGTGCAGAATTGGGGTGTGACAACTTGGTATCAGAGCATCTCAGGCCTTGTCCGCTGAACTAACATACATTCGAGACAATTGTGAACTGAGATAGAATAAAAGTAAAAACAGTAATATTAACACACTGTAAGCACAAGTGATGGTTGAGACCAAATTTAAAAAGAGAATAATGTATCTATTAAAGGGGAAACAAGTTACATACAATGAGAGAGAGAAACAAAACGTATATATATAACTAAAGCAGAGTACAGTCCACAACCCGGACAGTTACCCTGTAGTACAAGAAAATAAATAAAATCATGAAGCTGGAGGTGAAGGACGAGGCGGTGCCTCATGATCTCTGTCATAGTCCTCAGCGTAGACTCTAGTCAACCAGGCCACCTGAGTCTGGGTTGTCTGGAGACTAGCTGTAAGATCGGCTATCCTCCGATCAGTCGCCCGCTGGATCGCTATGAGCTCATCCACCCTCATACGCTGAGCGTCTAATAACTCCTCCATCCTCAGATCAGATCTGTGCTGGGCCTCCTTGATCTCCTGCAACATCTCCATCATGTCAGAAGGTGGGAGTGAAGGACCAGCCGCATGAGAAGGACCAGCCTCAGGTGCAAGAGCCGCCGCAGAAGAAGTACCAACTCCAGCCGCATGTGTAGGGGAAGGCGGTGGTATCGAGTCGACATCCATATACATACGATCGTCATCATCGACAGGATCCACATGAGCTCTAGCAGCGGCAACAGCGGCCTCAGCGTCAGCCATCTCAATGCGAGTGTGAGGGCGCACCATCTCGTTCCTCTCCTCATCACTAACCTGGGCATCCCGCATACCCATCTTGCAGATAGCCTCCCAATCTAGAGGCGACGAGAAGGACTTCTCCTGGATCTTTTCATCTACCAGGTCAACCCCCACCAACAGATCGGCCACTTGCCGATAATCAAAGGAAATGTGCACCCCTTTAACATAACTAGTGATGCGCAACTCTTGACCATGCTCAACGTCATTGTAATTCTCCACCACCTGGAGATTACAATAGAACTGGCGCACCAAATCCAGACATGTGCACGCTCGTAGGTGATGACAGGGGAGCCACCCCATATCACCAAATGCTCTCTCTACGTTGAACAAGGCTAGCTCAGCCAAGTTCACTATACGACCACCCTCCACTTTTTTATGGGCATAGTCGGCATACTGTGCCTTGGCATCATTAGAGCGAAAGCGAAGCGGATCACGAACTCGGGGTATCTTGGTACGAGCCATGGTATCTGCAGATAAGAAAGAGAAAGGGAGACAAGGAATTAATAGAGTAAAAATCTGAATTTAACATTTTAACGATGTAAGCTGCCCAAAAGCCTCACTTTTCACCATACACGTGGGCGGGAGGACTTACTTAGGTTCCAACACATCCTACGACACTCACACAGTAGGAAATGGAAACCACGAAGACCAATTTGAAGAAATTTCAAGAAATCAAAAAATTTTGACAAATTAGGGCAAACGAGCAAAAATTCAAGTTTCTCGATAACCAACCGATGAAATTCAAAATTTTTGAGACTTTCGTTCCTCGAGATACCAATAACAAAAGCCCCCAATAAAAATCAAATTTTTATGGTTGGAAAAAGTTTAATTTGAAAAATACAAGTTAAATGGACAAAAACCTAGAAAAGAAAACCTAAAAACAGGTAAAAATGGGAGAACATACCTGTACGGATGACGTGGACGTCGAAACCCGGGCTCAAACCAACCAAAAACAGTGGAGTGCCACTATAACAACTCAGAGGGGAGAGACGAGTTGAAACGGGAGGGAAATAATAAGAAATGACCCAAAATCGGATCTTAAAAATCTGATTTTTAGTCTGAGAGTCGGACAATTCGACTAGACCCATCGACCCTCGAATCGACCCTCCCATCGACCCTCGGCTCTCGGGAATCTGACAAAAAATTATGGGTCGGAACTGAGGGTTGGACACCCATCGACCCTCACATCGACCCTCAGCTCTCGGGAAGAACAGGTCATTCCCAGGGTCGGATACTAAGGGTCGGACATACCATCGACCCTCACCATCAACCCTACATAGAAAAGACAGTATTTTTTCTTTAAAAATGAGCTGGAATTGGAATTTTATATCGGTTAGCATGCCTACATGAAATATAAATGACTTCTTACCTATTTTGATGATTTTCAGGCACCACCAATCACAGAAGGAATTATGTCTGGACATAGGGTAACCCGACCGAACCGAAATGCAGTTCCACCACCACCACCCGTAGAGGAGACCAGTTAGGAAAATAATTATGAACCGGGTAATCCAGAACAGGCAAACCCTACAAATTTGCCACCTCCACCACCAGAGCTAACAACCACGGTGATGAATCGGCTCGGCGACTGCAACGGATGCAACACACACGAGCCCGGATGCAAGTTGCGATGGGTATTATGTTCCAAGCCACTCAAGCTGCACCTATGCGAGACAGGACAAGCCAGTGCAGCACCGGTGGGTAACCACCCAGCACCTCAGACACCTCAACAACCTGCTACACAGATTCCAATATAGGCTCCGAAAGCAGCTCATGTTAATTACCAGTATCCACCCCATATGTTTGGGCATATCCCCAAAATCAGTTGGATCACTTTCGATTGGTAGAGAGATTTTTGAAGATGAAGCCTAGGGAATTTAATGGCAAGCTGTCTGATTCATTATGGCCAGCACACTGGATAGACGAGATGGAGAGAAATTTCCTCATGATGACTATTACGAGAAGAAGAAAAAGTATTATGTGCCACCTTCATGCTCAAAGGCGATGCACATCAACGGTGGAAATCTACCGGGACTATCTATTGACCAAGCACGCCCAACCGACTTGGGCTGTTTATAAAGAAGCTTTCTTCGAGAAATATTTTCCACGAAGCTTCGGAGATTCTATGGAGAAGGAGTTTTTGAGTCTATAT
The DNA here is from genome assembly GCA_028583415.1 of Protea cynaroides. NCBI lineage: Eukaryota > Viridiplantae > Streptophyta > Magnoliopsida > Proteales > Proteaceae > Protea > Protea cynaroides. The sequence goes on along the minus strand of CM053276.1, from coordinate 32,773,971 downwards.
CGGGGGCGGATGTCGGTGGATGCGTACCAACAGCGTTATGAAGAGCTGTTTTTCTTCGCACCACCGAGTATGCAGGAAGAAGAAACCAAAACCCGTAGGTTCGTCACGGGACTGAGAGGAAGCATCAGAGAGCATGTTCTAGGCTTAGAAAAGAAGATTTATAATGAAGCTGTCCAAATAGCTCGAGTCATTTAATCGAGCCAGAAGGAGAGTTATTTCACACAGAACTGGGGTATCAAAAGGCCAGCTGGAAATTCTTATAACGGAGGCAATAACAAGACATATAAGCCTTTCCGTCCTCAAAATTTTAATGTTGCAACCAAGACTACTCCAGGGACTCAACCTCAGCCAAAGCCGAATTATGAAAGCCCGAAGTGTTATAACTGCAACCAACCGGGACATATGGCAAGGGAGTGCCCTAAGCCCAAGAAGCGGTTCCATCGGGGGACGGGTATATCTTTGTTACGTCCGAGGATGCGGTCGCATCACCCGATGTGGTCACAGGTATGACTGAAACTTTTGAAGTTGTAATTACATTGTGTGAGCATGTAGACTAAGTTAAAATAAATCACAGGTATCGTACCTATAAATGGCGCACCCGCCAGAGTACTCTTTGATTCAGGAGCTACTCATTCATTTATATCTGTGTCATTCGGAAAGAAGATAAACTTACCCATCAAAACATTAGACTACAAATTACTTGTACGGTCACCGATGGGGTTAGAAGTGGAATTAGAAAAAGGATATGGACCATGTCCAGTCCGCATTGGTGAGAAAACCTTAGATGCAACCTTGATACAACTTGAGATGGCTGACTTTGACGTCATATTGGGAATGGACTGGTTAGTTCGACATTCTGCGAACCTACTATAAGCCGAAAAGAAACTAACATTTAAAGACAAAGAAGGAGCAGAATTTAGTTTTACGGAAACCAAACTTCCCCATAGACGCAAGCTCATACTCTCAGCATTAAAGGCTAAGAAGTGCCTTGAGAAGGGGGCAGTCAGGTATCTAGTATCAGTGGTCGACCTAACCAAGGAAGCACCACAAATGGGAGATATTGAAGTCGTGCGGGACTATCCCGACGTATTTTCAGAGGAACTACCAGGTTTACCACCCGACCGAGCCACAGAGTTTGTGAAAGATCTTGTACCTGGAGCCGCACCCGTATCAAAAGCACCTTATAGAATGGCTCCTACAGAACTGAAGGAAATGAAGGTGCAATTACAAGAACTACTGGACAAGGGTTATATTCGATGACTTGTTCGATTAGTTGCAAGGAGCAAAGGTATTTTCGAAGATCGATCTTTGATCGGGCTATCATCAATTGAAGATTAAAGAGGGTGATTTTCCTAAGACAGCTTTCAGGACCAGATACGGACATTATGAGTTCTTGGTCATGTCTTTTGGATTAACGAACGCACCAGAAACTTTTATGGAACTAATGAACCGGATTTTCCACGATATGTTGGATACGTCGGTTATAGTATTTATTGATGATATATTGGTATACTGCAAGGACGAAGAAACTCATATCAAGAACCTAAATGCTGTCCTACAGTGTTTAAGGAAAGAGAAGCTATATGCCAAATTTTGAAAGTGTGAGTTTTGTCTAAGTGAAGTCGCCTTCTTAGGCCATGTAGTATCCGCTGAAGGAATCAAAGTGGACCCCAGCAAGATCGAGGCTATTGTAAAGTGGGAAGCACCAAAGAGCATTTCAAAAATTAGAAGTTTTCTGGGTCTAGCTGGTTATTATCGGAGATTCGTAGAAGACTATTCCCGGATTGTCGTACCTCTCACAAGTTTGACTAAGAAAGGTGAAAAGTTCGTGTGGACCGATAAATGTGAGAAGAGTTTTCAAACGCTGAAGACCAGATTGATACCCGATTTGATTATTCCCGTTCCAGGACAGACATTTACTCTATACACTGATGCGTCGAGACTGAGACTGGGATGTGTGCTTATGCAAGGAGAGCAAGTGATTGCTTATGCTTCAAGACAGTTAAAGGTACATGAGAAAAATTATCCCACTCACGATCTGGAGCTAGTGGCAGTAGTACATGCTGTCAAGATATGGAGACATTACCTATACGGAGAGAAATTCCAGATTAAGTCAGACCATAAAAGTCTTACTTATCTATTTAATCAGAAGCAATTGAATATGAGACAAAGAAGATGGTTGGAACTACCGAAAGACTATGATTGTGATATCCAGTATCATCCGGGAAAAGTGAACGTAGTAGCAGATGCGTTAAGCAGAAAAATAATGATAAAATCACAAGGAGAGGTTAGCACAACTACAGCAATGTGTACTACCGAAATGGTATTCAATCACGGAAACGAGCAGTATGTGATAGACACAACGGATGAATCAGCCAACCAAGGGTTCATTCATTGGTTTTCAAATATGTTCGCTGCATTGAAGATTATACTGGACATAATGGATGAAGTGAAGACAGCTATCAAATCGGATCCTTATCTGAGAACAGTACAAGAAGATATCGAGAAAGGTAGGACCAATCCTGAGTTCACCTTGGACGAAGAGAAAGTACTGAAATACGAAGGAAGAATATGTGTACCAAAAACAGAAAATATGGACATTAGACACCGACTGATGAAAGAAGCCTATACCACCATCTATTCGATACATCCTGGAAGTACAAAAATGTATCATGATCTAAAGAAACTATATTGGTGGAGGGGAATGAAAGCAGATGTAGCCAAGTTCGTGTCTCAATGCCTAAATTGTCAGAAAGTAAAGGCTGAACGACAAAGACCCGCAGGACTGTTATAGCCATTACCGGAACCAGCATGGAAATGGGACTGCATCACTATGGACTTCGTCACGGGACTACCACTGACTCCTCGAGTAGTTGACGCAGTTTGGGTAATGTGGACCGTCTGACTAAAACAGCTCGCTTCATACCAATACGACCCCAGTATACACTGGAGAGGTTAGCAAAGCTATATGTGGATAATATTGTTCGATTACATGGTGTTCCAAAAACCATTGTGTCTGATAGAGATCCACAATTTACTTCCAAGTTTTGGGAGGGATTGCAAAAGGCTATGGGTACAACATTGAAGTTCAGTACTGCATTCCACCCACGACAAGACTGGACCAGTCAGAGCGTACAATTCAGATTCTAGAAGATATGCTACAAGCATGTGTAATTGATTTCAAAGGATCATGGGATGAAAAGTTACCATTGATCAAGTTCGCTTATAACAATAGCTATCAGGCTAATATACAGATGTCACCTTATGAGGCACTGTATGGCAGAAAGTGTCGAACTCCTTTGTTTTGGAATGAAGTTGAAGAATGTAGTATTGTTGGGCCAGAATTTGTTGAAGAGACTTGCCGAGTAGTCGATATTATCAAGGAAAGAGTAAGAACAGCTCAGAATCGTCTGAAGCAATATGCAGATACTCGACGCAGAGATCTGGAGTTCACTGTAGGTGATAAAGTATTTTTAAAGGTATCGCCTATGCGAGGATTGAAAAGGTTTGGACAGAAAGAGAAACTAAGTCCAAGATATGTTGGTCCATATGAGATTCTAACTAAGCGTGGTAAAGTGGCTTATCAGTTAGCACTACCACCATCTATGTCAAGTGTGCATGACATATTTCACATTTCCCTATTGAAGAAGTATGTCAAGGATCCAACGCACGTTTTGACAGTAGATTTGCCGGATTTGACTGATGAATTGACATTTGAAGTAACACCAACAGAAATCACCAGCCGAAAGGTTCAACGTCTACGCAACCGAGATATCTATTATGTTAAGGTCACATGGAAAAGTAGAGACATGGAAGAAATTACATGGGAAGAAGAAAATGCGATGCGGAAGAAATACCCTTACTTATTTGATTCAGAAGAACGTACAATTTCGAGGATGAAATTTTTATAAGTAGGGGGGAGTTGTAAGACCGTGTCAATCTAACCCGGTCTTACCACCTTGAACCAGGTTTACCCATCATGGTTGAGTCAAATGGACCAAGGGCGTGAAGTAGATCGAGATCCCAGATATCAAATCGACCCAAAAACACTTAATTTGAAGGGAGGGTCGCATACCCAGCTAAGGAGGGTCGGACCTCCCAAAGTAGAAAGTCAGACCCTCAATTTTGAAGGGATGGTCGGACATCTTGAACCCTAGGGTCGACGGGATCATCGACTCTTCCATCGACCCTCGGTTACTGTAAGAAATAAAAGTTAGGAAATTTCCTAATTTTCGATTGGGATTCTTTTCTAATCTCAATGGGACTTATTTAGGATGTTCCTACTCTATTTAAAGGGCGTCCCTCAGCCTCTTTCACTCCTTTCACAACCCTAATTGAATTGAGAGAAAGAGAAGAGAAGGAAAAGAGGAAGAAGAGAAGCAAGGAAGAGAATTTAGCCAAAAGAGTAGAGTTGCAGAGAAGGAGTATTCTTCTCAGGTATGGATACTAATTCCATGAGTTTCTACAGACCGTAGGTTAGATATTGATGAGTGTGTGATCTCGGAGAAACCCAAACCATCAACCCATGGTTAGGTTTTCATGGGAAACCATGGGGGATTACATGAAAGCTATCTAGGTGGATTATACATGGTTTCAGACCATGGAATGAATGTATAATGGAATGTAGGAGCAAGCCATAGGATCCCAAGAGTGAAAAATGGACTAAAGGAGGGAATTGGACCAAAGTGCACTGAGGGTCGCACCGAGGGTCGATGAACATCCGACCCTAGGTGATCCTGACCATCGACCCTTAGTGTTCGGAAAGTTCAGAGTTTGGGGAGGGTCGCACCCAGGGTTGATCATGACTCCGACCCTACCTCCGACCCTCAGTTAACAGAATAGTTTTTAAATTGAGAATAAATTCTAATTAAATTCCATCGACTTTGTTAGGTCTTCTAGCAATATAATAACATTATAAAGGTGATTCTAAAGCTTGGAAAAGTATTTATTAGCAAGCTAAGGTGAGGAAACAGAACTCTAAACTAATTGGTTAATAACAAACTGTTTTCTATTTCTTGAGTCCAATGCCATGCTTGATTCTATGCGAATATGTTTGTAATGTGCATACAACATGTCATCTAATATTTTTATTATTTATTCATGCATATTTACTTTATTGTTTATAACATGATGTTGATGATGATAGTAATAGGCATGCGATTGTATGTGTGTGGTTGGTGTACATGATGCGAGCGAGTATCAGGGGAGATGTGATGAGAACATCATTAAACGTTAACCTTTGGCAGGTCTCAGCACTTTAGCTCTATCTCTAACTCAAGTCTTGTGCATTAGCATCGTCGTTTCACCATTACTTTAGCAAAACTATTATGTCGTAGAGTATCAGGGGAGGTGGTCTCGGTCCTTGTAGTCTCTGACTCTATCGAGGGGCCTTAGCTCTATCTCTATGGACGTTCTGAGGGATGCTTGGGCGAGGCCTTGGATACACTGTTTGGCATTAGGATTGGTTAGTTGCGAGCCCAGTTTGCAAGCCCTCGCTAACAGGGGCTTATGTGTTGGCTTGGTATTATATAGCAATAAACGTTAACCTTTGTTGTATAATGTCATGATTAGGGTGGATGGGGACGACGATAAATGTTAACCTTCGGGTGGACTTCCACACCCTGTGTAGAGAGGCGGGGTCAATAAACGTTAATCTTTGACCACCCAACCTTTCTATTGCCTATTGCAAACTATAAACCAGACCAAAGATATGAATTGATTGCATGCATATGTATTGTTGCATTGTTTTGTCTACTCACTAAGCCGTGATGTGTGCTCACCCCCTCGACGTCGAATATTTTTAGTTGATGATGTAGGTTATACAGTTGAAGATTACATGAATGCTCCAACATACAGGAACGTGGCGGCGATGGAAGCCGAAGCTGAAGTAGATACACATGACTCCTCTTGCGAGTGCAACTCATGTGTATTCGATTAGATATTTTCTAGATTTCTTTATTTGAATTTAATAAAGACATGTATTTGATAATTATTTATGTCCCACTTGATAAGAATAATTTGTTATTTAATATTTATATCACAGTAGATTCTCAGTTCATTTTATTATAAGATTTCTGCTATTGTTTATTTACTCTGATTATGATTACGGATGTGTGGAAGTTTAGATAACGCGGGGATAGTCTACTAGAGATCCTGGTTGAACCGTTGGTTTGCTAGCAGTTCATCACCCCATTCTGAACAGTGCGGAATTTAGTGTGACATGCGACCACACGTATTCTGAGTCGACCTTTTATTCTAAAGTCCATTCTTTCATGTTTGGATCCTTTGGCTTATTTTCATGGTCCATTCTACGATTGTTCTATGGCTCAAAAATATGATTTTTCACACACTTTCCATTGGTCACAATGATTTCCTCCATGGATTCCACTAGAATTTATCCATGGATGGATGATTTGGGTTTCTCCTTGATCCTATCCTCTTCATGAACTATTCTAGGCTCTTAAAAAAATCATGGAGAATGTATTCATACCTTTGGTTTACTGAGATTCAGAGTTTTCTCTGAATTTCCTCCTCCTTAGTCTTCTTTTTCAATTCTTCTTCTCTTCTCCTTCTCTTCCTTCTCATCTCTTTCTCTCACTTTCAATTAGGGTTCTAAAAGGAGTGAAAGAGGCTAAGGGACTTCCTATTTATAGAGGAAAACCCTCCATAATAAGTCCCAATGAGTGTAGGAAAGATCCCCTTGGAATTAGAAAAGTTTTCTAATTTTTGGTTTCTGCCTGTCATCGTAGGGTCGGACGTAGGGTCGTAGAATCCATCGACCCTACGTTTTTCTAGTCATGCGACCCTATAACTAGAAAGTCATGGGTTGAACTTCTGTTGAGGTGGGGTCGATCCTACCTGTTTAGGCATGCGACCCTACACTCACATTTACTATTTTTGGGTTAGACTCATACCTGGTCTTGTGATTTTCTTCACGCATTTGGTTCACTTGGCTCGACCATGATAGGTAGACCTAGTACAAAGTGGTAAGACCGGTTAGTTCGATACGAGTCTTATAACTCCCCCCCCTCTTATTAAAAATTTCATCCTCGAAATTTATACATACCTTCTGAGTCGAAAAGGTGAGGATATTGCTTCCGCATAGTGTTCTCTTCTTCCCATGTGATCTCTTCTATATCTCGGCTCCTCCAAGTGACTTTAACATAGTATATGTCATGGTTGCGTAGTCGTTGAACCTTTCGACTAGTGATTTCAATTGGTGCTGCTTCGAATGTCAAATCATCAGTTAGATCTGGTGGTTCCACTGTCAAAACATGTGTTGGATCTGACGTACTTCTTTAACAATGAGACATGAAATACATCATGCACACTTGACTAGATGGTGGTAGTGTTAACTGATAAGCCACCTTTCCATGTTTGGCTAAAATCTCATATGGCCCAACATATCTCGGACTTAACTTCCCTTTCTGTCTGAATCATTTTAAACCCCGCATAGGTGATACCTTCAGGAATACCTTATCACCTACGACAAATTCAAGGTCTTTGCTTCAAGTATCTGCATACTGTTTCTGACGATTTTGAGCAGTTCTAACTCTTTTCTTGATAATGTCGACTAGTTGACAAGTCTCTTCAACAAATTCTGGTCCAACGATGCTACGTTCTCCAACTTTACTTCAAAACAAAGGAGTCTGGCACTTCCTTCCATACAGTGTTTCATAGGGTCACATCTGTATAGTAGCCTGATAGCTGTTGTTATAGGTGAACTCGATCAATGGTAGTTTATCATCCCATGATCCTTTAAAATCAATTACACAGGCTCGAAGCATGTCTTCTAAAATCTGAATAGTACGCTCCGACTGTCCGTCAGTCTGAGGATGGAATGCAGTACTGAACTTCAACGTTGTAAAGCGTGGGTCTCTATCGGACACAATGCTTTTAGGTACACCATGAAATCTGACAATGTGATCCACATATAGCTTGACTAACCTCTCCGGGGTATACTATGGTCGTACAGCTATAAAGCGAGCTGTCTTAGTCAGACGATCTACAATCACCCAGACCATGTTAACTACTCGAGGAATCAATGGTAACCCAGTGACGAAGTCCATAGTGATGCAGTCCCATTTCTATGTTGGTTATGGCAGTGGCTGCAACAGTCCTGTAGGTCTTTGTCATTCAGCCTTCACCCTCTGACAATTTAGGCATTGAGACACGAATTTAGCTACATCTGCTTTCATTCCTCTCCACCAATATAATTTTTTCAAATCATGATACATCTTTGTACTTCCAAGATGTACCGAATAGGCGGTGGTGTGAGCTTCCTTCATTAGTCAGTGTCTAATGTCCAAATTTTCTGTTTCAGGAACACATACTCTTCCTTTGTACTTCAGCACCTTTTCATCATCCAAAGCGAACTCAAGAATAGTCCTACCTTTTTCGATGTCTTTTTGTACCGTTTTCAGATAAGGGTCTGATTTAAGAGCGGCTTTCACTTCGTCAACTATATCAGGTACAATCTTCAATGTTGCAAACATATTTGAAAACCGATGAATAAACCCTTGGTTGGCTGATCCACCCAATACATCTATCACGAACTTCTCATTACTGTAATTGAACACTTTTCCTGTAGTACACATTGCTGCAGTCGTGTTAACCTCTCCTTGAGATTTTATCATTGCTTTTCTGTTTAGCGCATCAACAACTACATTAGCCTTTCCTGGATGATACTGGATATCACAATCATAATCCTTCAATAATTCCAGTCATCTTCTTTGTCTCATGTTCAACTCCTTCTGATTAAAAAGATAAGTGAGACTCTTATGAATCTGATTTAATCTGAAATTTCTCTCCGTACAAGTAATGTCTCCATATCTTGACAGCATGTACTACTGTCGCCAATTCCAAGTCATGAGTGGGATAGTTCTTTTCATGTGTCTTCAGTTGTCTTGAAGCATACGCAATTACTTATTCTCCTTGCATAAGTACACATCCTAAACCCAATCCAGACGCATCAGTGTGAAAGATGAATGGCTATCCTGGAATAGGAATAGTCAAGATCGGAGCAGATATCAATCTAGCCTTCAATATTTGGAAACTTTTCTCATATTTATCAGTCCAAACAAACTTTTCTCCTTTCTTAGTCAAACTAATAAGAGGTACGACAATTCTAGAATAGTCTTCCATGAATCGTCGGTAATACCCAGCTAGACCTAGGAAACTTCTAATTTTTGCAACGCTCTTCGGTGCTTCCCACTTTACAATGGCTTCAATCTTGCTAGGATCCACTTTAATTCCTTCAGCGGGTATAACATGGCCTAAGAAAGTGACCTCATTTAACCAAAACTCACACTTTGTAAATTTGGCGTAAAGCTTCTCTTTCCTTAATCGCTGCAGAGCGGCTCTTAAATTCATGACATGAGTTTCCTTGTCCTTAGACTAGACCAATATATCATCAATAAACACAATGACCGACATATCCAATATATCATGGAATACCCGATTCATGAATTCCATAAAGGTTGCGGGTGCGTTAGTCAATCCAAAAGACATGACTAAAAATTCATAATGTCCATATCTTGTTCTGAATGCTGTCTTTGGAATATCACCGTCCTTAATCTTCAACTGATGGTATCCTGACCGAAGATCGATCTTGGAGAACACCTTGGCACCTTGCAACTGATCGAACAAGTCATCGATCCGAGGCAATGGGTACCGATTCTTGATTGTCAGCTTATTCAGTTCCCGATAGTCTATACACAGTCGAACACTACCGTCCTTCTTCTTTACAAATAATACTAGTGCTCCCCATGGTGATATGCTAGGTTTGATGTAACCCTTGTCCACTAATTCCTATAACTGTACTTTTAATTCCTTCAATTCAGTAGGAGCCATTCTATAAGGTGCTTTAGATACTAGTGTGGCTCCGGGTATCAGATCTATAACAAACTCTGTCGCTCGGTTGGGTGGTAGTCTTGGTAGTTCTTTAGGAAATACATCTGGAAAGTCACGTACAACATCAATATCCTCCATTCGTGGTGCTTCCTTGGTGAGGTCGACCACTGATACTAGATACCCAACTCCTCCTTTCTCGAGGGATTTCCTAGCCTTTAATGCAGAGGGGATGAGTTTTCATTTACGGGGAAGTTTGGTTCCCGCAAAACTAAACTTTGTTCCTTCCTTGTCTTTAAATGTCAGTTTCTTTTCTGCACATAATAGGTTTGCAGAATGTCAAGCTAACCAGTCCATTTCCAAGATGTCGTCAAAGTTTGCCATCTCAAGTTGAATCAAGGTTGCATCCAAAGTCTTCTCGTCAATAAGAACTGGACATGGTCCATAATCTTTTTTTAATTCCACTTCTAATCCCATCGGCGATCATACAAGCAGTTTGTAATCTAACGATCTGAGGGGTAGATTCAGCTTCTTTCTAAATAACACAGATATAAAAGAATGAGTAGCTCTAGAATCAAAGAGTACTCTAGCGGGTATGCCATTAATCGGTATAATACTTGTGATTTGTTTTAGTTTTAGTCTACAAGATCACACAATGTAACACAAATGAAAGTTCAGGTCATACCTGTGACCACATCAGGCGATGCGGTAGCATCCTCAGATGTAATAGCATAAACCTTCCCTTGCTGTAGCTGCTTTCTGGGTTTAGAACACTCGCTTGAATAATGTCCTATTTGATTGCAGTTAAAGCATTTTACTCCTTCATTGTTTTTCTTTTGTTGCGGTTGAGCTGTTGGAGTAGTCTTGGCTGCAGCATTGAAGCTTTGAGTACCGAAGGGTTTGAATGTCCTTGTATTCCCTCCGTTATAAGAATTCTCATTTGGCCTTTTAATACCCCTATTTTAAGCAAAGTAGCTCTCCTTTTGGCTCGACTCTATTACTCGAGCAATTTGTACTACTTCATTGTAGTCCTTCTTTTCCAATCCCAGAACATACTCACGGATGCTTCCCCTGAGTCCCATGATGAACCTTTGGGTCTTTGTGTTTACTTCCTCCATGCTGGTGGGTGCAAAGAAAAACAGCTCCTCATAACACTGTTGGTATGCATCCACAGTCATCTGGCCCTGATATAAACTCAGGAACTCTCATTCCAAAGAATCTCTAAAACTTCTAGGGAAATACTTCTCAAAGAATGCCTCTTTATATATATCCCAAGTCAATTGGGTGTGCTTTGTTAACAGATAAGTCTATGTGGACTTCCACCAGTGGTGTGCATCGCCTTTCAGCATGAAGGTTGCATACAACACTTTCTCCTCCTCATTCACCATCATCACCATAAAATTTCTTTTCATTTCATCAATCCAATGTGCTGGCCACAAAGGATATGCTGGCTTACCATTATATTCTTTGGGCTTCATCTTCAGAAAACGCTCGATCAGTCGAGAGTAGTCTAGCTGATACGGAGCATAGGCCCCATACATAGGTGGTTGATACTGGTAACTGCCTTGAGCTACCTCAGGATTCTGTACTTGAGTCGGCATGACTGGTGTTTGAGGTGCATGGGGTACCATGTTGCTTCCCCCTGGTACTGTGCTAGCTTGTCCTGTTGGCATAGGTGTTGTATGTGCAGCTGGAAAAGCCATGCATATAGCAGTCTGCATATTGGCTTGCACCTGTTGTATTTGCTGCAGCTGTTGAGCAAAGTTCATTATTGTTGTAGCCAAATCTGTAGGTGGGGCTGGCAAGTTTGTAGGATTTGCCTGGCCACTAGCCACTGGCAGTGCCGTATATAGATTCTCCTGTGCTTCATGATTTACATGGCTGTCTTCCTCCACAGGTGGTGGGGGTGGAATTTGGTTACGACCTCGTCTAGTCACCCTTCGCCCAGCCATTTCCTGTTCTGGTGGTGGTAGTGTCTGAAAACAATCATAGCACATGTAAGGCAATCAATATAAGTTGTTCTCAAGTAAAAAATCCATATAATTAATACAAATTTCTAATTTTTCAGATCATTCTGACAAAATACTGTATTTTCCATCGTAGGGTCGATGGTAGGGTCGATTCTTATGCGACCCTAGGGTCTGCGACCCTAAAAACACTGTCAGCTCACCGAAATCCTAGAGTCGATGGTTGGGTCGATATATGTCTGACCCTAGGTCCAACCCATGGTTCTCTGTCAGATCACCGAGAGCCTAGGGTCGATGGTAGGGTCTGACGTAAGATTGCATATTTTGGTCGAATTTTGCAACCCTACGATCTAGAATCAGGTTTTTAAACCCGATTTTGGATTCATTTCCCATTATTTCTCCTTTCTTCCAACTCAATCCGTTTCCCTGAGTTACTACAGTATCGACCCCTAGTGCTTGGTGATCTTTCCTTCCGTGTGTGACTTCTGCTCCTTCTCTAAAGGTATGCTCTCTACTGTTTCTGCATTTTTAAGCTTTTTAAACTAGGTTTTTATCTGTTTACATCGTTTTCTTCAAATTAAACTTTTTCCAACCGTAAAAATTTAATTTTTATTGGGAGCTTTTGCTATTGGTCACCCAATGGACGAAAGCCCTAAAAAATATTTGAGTTTCATCGGTTGATTATCGAGAAACTTGAAATTTTCTATTTTTGACCTAATTTTTGAGATTTTTCGAATTTATTGAAATTTCTTCAAATTTGATCTTTCTAGATTAAATTTCCAACTGTATGAGCCTTGCAGGATGGTTTGGAACCTATGTAAGTCCTCCTGCCCAAGTGTTTGGGTGAAAAGTGAGGCTTTTGGCCAATTCATGCCGTTATAATGCCAAAATTTTTGAGTTTTTCACCATTACTAATCTATTATTTGTTTTTCTTTGTTTTGGCAGATAGTATGGCTCGTACCAAGGTTCCTAGGACTCATGACCCAATTTGTTTCCGCTCTAATGAGGCCGAGACTCGGTATGCTCGCTATGAGCGTAAGAAAGTAGAAGGGGATCGTTGTGTGCACTTGGCTATTTTAGCCTTGTTCAACGTGGAGGGTGCTTTTGGTGACATGGGCTGGCTTCCTGTGATCACCTATGAGGCTTGTTCCCACCCTGATTTGGTGAGACAGTTCTATTGCAACCTTCAGGTAGTGGGGGATCGCAATGACACCGAGAGAGGTAGGGAGCTCAGGATCACGAGCTACGTCAAAGGGGTAGAGGTTTCATTTGACTGCTAGCAGTTGGCTGATCTTTTGGGCATATCAAATGACGGTCCATTGGTGTATTGTGCTCCCAAGGAGCCTCAGTTCCTATCCTTGGAGATGCATGCTGAGATTGACAGTCAACTTATTAGAGATGATCGCTGGGAGATGAAAGCGATCAACCTACGTCCAGAGCCTCTGGTGTAGTGCAAGATCATCCAGCACAACCTGATACCCCAGAGTAGAGATTATGAGAGGATCTCCCAGTTGACTCAGTATGTCCTCTACTGCATTTGCACTAGGCAGCCTGTCTACCTACCTTACATTATCATGAGGAAGATGATCTATGCTACGCAGCCTAGTCAGCTAAGCAACCTGCCCTACGAACGTCTGATCACTACACTGCTCACCCGCCTAGGCATTGATTTGGTAAATGAGAGGATTCAGGAGAAGACCATCTCAACGGATCTTGAGTGGGAGGCCATCTGTAGGATGGGTATGCGGGATGCTCAGGTCAGTGATGATGAGAGAAATGCTCTGGTGCATCCTCGTACTCGAGTAGAGATAGTAGACGCTGAGGTGGCAGTAGCAGTAGCAGCCGGAGCAGGGGTCCATGGGGGTGATGCTGAGGATGAGGATCGCATGTATATGGATGTAGATGCCATACCTCCTCCATCACCTCTACATTCTACTGAAGCTGGTCCATCTCGGGCTCCTTCACACATGGCAGGTCCTTCACACACACCATCTGATCATATGATGGGATTACTACGTGAGATCAGAGAGGCTCAATGCGCGATGGACTTGAGAGTGGGAGAGCTTCAAGATGCTCAGTGCACGAGAGATAGGAGAGTGGGCGAGCTTCTAGATGCTCAGCGTGCGTCTGATCAGTGGATGGTCGAGTTGACAGCTAGTCTCCAGACGACCCAGACTCAGGTAGCCTAGTTGACTAGAGTGTATGCTGAGGACTACAACAGAGATCACAAGGCACCTCCTCCTCCATCACCTCCAGCTCCATGATGTATATTTTCTTTTTATCCTTTTTTGTACTATAGAGTAACCGTCCTGGTTTTGGACTGTACTCTGCTTTGGATATGTATAAACGTGCTTTTTATTTGATGTATATGAAACATGTTTCTCCTTTTTATATATGCATTATTCTCTTTCTTAATTTTATCTCAAACAATACAGGTGCTTACAGTGTGTTCTTATTAAAGCTTTTAAATTTTATCCCAACTCAGTTCACAAACTTTTATGGAAATATACTAGCTTAATAGACAGGGCTTGAGAGCTCTGATACCAAGTTGTTACACCCCAATTCCGTACTATTCAGAGTGGTGTGATGAACCGCTAATAATCCAACGGTTCAACCAGGATCTCAAATAGGCTGTGTTTGTTTACTTAAACCATACACATCCCCAACCATAATCAGAGTAAATAAACAATAGCGGAAGTCTTATATATTAAATGAACTCAGAATTCTAAGAGTGATAACATAAATAAAATATCCAATTATCTTTCATTGACTAAGACATAAGTAAATAAAATAATCAATTAAATTTTCTGTATAATCTAACTAAATCTAATAAAAAATGCATGAGTTGCATTCACATGATGAATCATGCGACTCCATTATAACTTCAGTGTCCATCGCCGCAGCATGTCCGTACATAGGAGCATTGATAGAATCCTCTACGGTCGTACCTGCATCATCAACTAAAAACATTCGACGTTGAAAGGGTGAGCACACATCACGGCTCAGTGAGAAAACAAAATAATTCAACAAACATATGCCTGCATTCAATTCATATCTTTGGTCTGGTTCATAAGTTTGCAATGTGCTATAGAAAGGATAGGTGGCCGCCGCACCTCTATACATGAATGTGTAGAGCCGTCCAAAGGATCAAACATCGTTACCACCCCCACATGCACCCACCATGGAATAGAGATAGAGCTAAAGTGCTTAGGATCACACCGCATCACACTTCCCCTGATGCACTACCCATACCAACATGTAAGCCCCTGTTGGCGAGGGCTTGCAAACTGGGCTCGCAACTAACCAATCCTAATGTCAAACAGTGTATCCAAGATGTAAAACCCGTATCGAACTAACTGATCTTACCACCTTGTACGAGGTCTACCTATCATGGTCGAGCCATGTGGACCAAGTGCGTGAAGAAAATCACAAGACCAGGTATGAGTTTGACCCAAAAATAGTAAATGTGAGGGTAAGGTCGCATGCCTAAACAGGTAGGGTCGACCCCACCTCAACAGAAGTCCAACCTATGATTTTCTAGTCGTAGGGTCGCATGACTAGAAAAACGTAGGGTCGATAAATCCTGCAACCCTACGTCCGATCCTACGATTTCAGACAGAAATTGTAAATTAGAAAACTTTCCTAATTCCAAGGGGTTCTTTCCTAAACTCAATGGGACTTGTTTTGGAGGATTTTACTCTATAAATAAGATGTCCCTTAGCCTCTTTCACTCCTTTTAGAACCCTAATTGAAAGTGAGAAAAGAGAAAGAGAAGGAAAAGAAGAAGAGAAGGAAAATTGAAGAAAAGGCTAAGGAAGAGGAGGAAGTTCAGAGAAACCTCTAAATCTCAGCCAACCTCAAGTATGAACCTAATTCCCTTCATAAAGTAAGAGCCTAGAATAGATTATGAGGAAGATAGGATTAAGAGAAACCCAAATCATCCATCCATGGATGAGTTCCAAAGGAATCCATGGAAGTAATCATCATAGGCAATGGAAAGTGTGTAAAAATCAGAGTTATGAGTTATAGAATAATCTTATAATGGACCTACAAGACCACATGATCGATCACATGCCCTCGAAAAGTCCTAGGGAGGGTGTGGTCGCACATAGGGTCGATTGGTGACCGACCCCATGTCTGACCCTACACCCTAGGGTCGATTGGTAACCGACCCTAGGTGCTGCCCTACCTGCGACCCTACGATTTCAGCTAGTCTAAATTTGTTGGAATTAATTCTAATTAAAATTTATTGACTTGTTAAGCCTTTCTAGTGATTTAAAGGTGATTCATAAAGCTTAAACGAGGATCTATACTCAATCAACGGTGAGGGAACAAGACCTAAGCTAATTGGCTAATAATAAACTATTTTCGTTTATTGAGTCTAATACCATGAATGATTCTATGACTATATGATTGTAATGTGCATATCACATGTCATCTACTATTCCTGTTATTACTGTTCATGCATATTTAATTTAGTTTATTTATAACATGATGATGATGATGATGCTAGGAATAGGTATGTGAATGTTTGTGTGTGGTTGGTGTACTTGATGCGAGTGGGGCATCAGGGGAAGTGTGATGCGGTGTGGGCCTAAGTATTTTAGCCCTATCTCTACTCAAGTCATGTCCACTGACATCGTCGTATCTCCATTACCTTAGCAGAACTATTACGTCATAGGGCATCAGTGGAGGTGGTCTCGGACCGTGTAGTCTTTGACTCTGACGGGGGCCTTAGCTCTATCTCTATGGACGTATTGAGGGATGCTGGGGAGAGGCCTTGGATACACTGTTTGACATTAGGATTGGTTAGTTGTGAGCCCAGTTTGCAAGCCCTCGCCAACAGGGGCTTACGTGTTGGTATGGGTAGAGCATCAGGGGAAGTGTGATGCAGTGCGGTCCTAAGCACTATAGCTCTATCTCTATTCCATGGTGGGTGCATGTGGGGCCGACAATGGTGTTTGATCCATTGGGTGGTTCCACACATTCATATATAGAGGTGTGACAGCCACCTATCCTTTCTATAGCACATTGCAAACTTATGAACCAGACCAAAGATATGAACTGAATGCATGCATATGTTTGTTGCATTGTTTTGTTTGCTTACTGAGCCTTGATGTGTGCTCACCCTTTTGACGTCGAATGCTTTTAGTTGATGATGCAGGTACCACAGTTGAAGACTATATGGATGCTCCTATGTATGGACATACGGCGGCGATGGACGCTGAAGTTATGGTAGAGTCGCCTGATTCGTCATGCGAGTGCAACTCTTGTGTTTTCGATTAGAATTTTATTCAATTTATACAGACGATGTAATTGATTAAATATTTTATTTTATGTCTTAGTCAATGGAGAATAATTGGATAATTTATTATTTTATAATTGTTAGACTCTCAGTTCATTAGTATAAAGACTTCCGCTATTGTGTATTTACTCTGATTATTGTTGTAGATGTGTATGGTTTAAGCAAACGGACACAGCTTATTCGAGATCCTGGTTGAACCATTGGTTAATTAGCGGTTCATCACACCATTCTGAATAGTATGGAAATGGGGTGTGACAACTTCGTATTAGAGCTCTCAGGCCCTGTCTATTAAACCAGTATATTTCCACAAAGGTTCGTAAACTGAGTTAGGACAAAATTTAAAAGCTTTAATAAGAACACACTATAAGCACCTGTGTTGTTTGGGACAAAAATTAAGAAAGGGAATAATGCATATAGGAGAAACAAGTTTTATATACATTAAATAAAAAAAAGGTTTATATATATCCAAAGCAGAGTACAGTCCACAATCCGGATAGTTACTCTGTAGTACAAAAGAAAAAGATAAAAAAAATATACATCATGGAGCTAGAGGTGATGGAGAAGGAGGTGCCTCGCGATCTCTGTCGTAGTCCTCCGCATATACTCTAGTCAACCAAGCTACCTGAGTCTGGGTCATCTGGAGACTAGCTGTCAACTCGGTCAGCCACTGATCAGATAAATGCTGAGCATCTAGAAGCTCTCCCACTCTCAGGTTCGTCACGCGCTGAGCCTACCTGATCTCACGCAATAATCCCATCATATCATCAGATGGTGCGTGTGAAGGACCAACCATGTGTGAAGGAGCCCGAGATGGACCAGCTCCAGTAGAATGTGGAGGTGATGGAGGAGGTATAGCATCTACATCCATATACATGCGATCCTCATCCTCAACATCACCCCCTTGAACCCCTGCTCCGGCTGCTACTGCTGCTGCCGCCTCAGCGTCTGCTACCTCTACCCGAGTACGAGGATGCACCAAAGCGTTTCTCTCATCATCATTGACCTGAGCATCTTGCATACCCATCCTACAGATGGCCTCCCAGTCCAGAACCGATGAGAAGGTCTTCTCCTGAATCCTCTCATCCACAAAATCAACGCCAAGACGGGTGAGTAGAGTAGTGATCAGACGCCCATAGGGCAGGTTACCTATCTGACCAGACAATGTGGCACGGATCATCGTCCTCAAGATAATGTAAAGTAGGCAAACAGGCTGCCTAGTGCAAATGTAGTAGAGGACGTACTGAGTCAACTAGGAGATCCTCTCATAGTGTCCACTCTGGGGTATCATGTTGTGCTGGATGATCTTGCAGTACACCCGAGCCTCTGGACGTAGGTTGATCGCTTTCATCTCCCAACGATCATCTCTGATAAGCTGACTATCAATCTCAGCACGCATCTCCAAGGAAAGGAACTGGGGCTCCCTGGGAGCACAATACACCAAAGGGCCATCATTTGGAATGCCCAAAAGATCATCTAACTACTGGCAGTCAAAGAAAACCTTACTCCTTTGACGTAGCTCGTGATCCTGAGCTCCCTACCCCTCTCTGTGTCATTGCGATCCCCCACTACCTGAAGATTGCAATAGAACTGTCTCACCAAATCCAGACGGGTACACGCGTCATAGGTGATCACAGGGAGCCAGCCCATGTCACCAAATGCCCCCTCCATGTTGAACAAGGCTAGACTAGCCAAGTCCACACAACGACCCCCCTCTACTTTCTTACGCTCATAGCGAGCATACTGAGCTTCGGCCTCGTTGGAGCAAAAATGAACTGGGTCATGAGCCCTAGGCACCTTGGTATGAGCCATGTTATCTGCCAAAACAAAGAAAAACAAATAATAGATCAATAATGGTGAAAACCCCAAAAATTTTGGCATTATAACGGCATAAATTGGTCAGAAGCCTCACTTTTCACCCATACACTTGGGCAGGAGGACTTACATAGGTTCTAAACGATCCTGCAAGGCTCATACAGTTGGAAATTTAATTTTGAAAGATCGAATTTAAAGAAATTTCAATAAATTCAAAAAATCTCGAAAATTAGGTCAAAATGGAAAATTTCAAGTTTCTCGATAACCAACCGATGAAACTCAAATATTTTTGAGGGCTTTCGTCCATTGGGTGACCAATAGCAAAAGCCCCCAATAAAAATTAATTTTTTACGGTTAGAAAAAGTTTAATTTGAAGAAAACATTGTAAATGGACAAAAACCTAGTTAGAGAGCTTTGAAAATGTGAAACAGTAGAAAGCATACCTGAAGAGAAGGAGCGGTAGTCACGAATGGAAGATATGATCACTAAACAGGTAGGGGTCGATACTGTAGCAACTCAGAGAAACGGGTTGAGTTGGAAGAAAGGAGAATGAATGGGAAATGGATCCCAAATCGGGTTTAAAAACCTGATTCTAGATCGTAGGGTCGCAGAATTCGACCAAAATGTGTGACCCTACGTTAGACCCTACCATCGACCCTAGTTTCTCGGTGATCTGACAGAGAACTAGGGGTCGGACCTAGGGTCGGACAATTACTGACCCTACCATCGACCCTGGCCTCTCAGTGACCTGACAGAGAACCAGGGGTCGGACCTAGGGTCAAACATATACCGACCCTACCATCAACCCTAGGCTCTCGGTAAGCTGACAGTGTTATTCAGGGTCGCATACCCTGGGGTTGCGTAAGGACCGACCCTACAATCGAACCTACGATGGAAAATACAGTATTTGGTCAGAATGATCTGAAAATTTTGAAATTTATATTGATTAGTTGGATTTTGCTTGAGAACAACTTATATTGATTGCCTCACATGTGCTATGATGTTTACAGACACTACCACCACCAGAACAGGAAATGGTTGGGCGAAGAGTGACCAGACAAAGCTGTAACCCAATTCCACCACCACTACCTGTGGAGGAAGACAGCCATATACATCCTGAAGCACAAGAGAATCTGAATACGGCACCACCAGTAGTTAGTGGCCAGGAAAATCCTACAAACTTGCCAGCCCCACCTACGGATTTGGCCACAGCCGTAATGAACTTAGCACAACAGCAACAGCAAATACAGCAGGTTCAAGTCAATATGCAAGCTGCTATAGGGATGGCTTTTCCAGCTGTCCATACAACACCTATGCCAGCAGGGCAGGCCAGCACAGTACCGGGGGGAAGTAACACGGTACCCCACGCACCTCAAACACCAGTCATGTAGGCCCAAGTACAGAATCCTGAGGTAGCTCAAGGTAGTTACCAGTATCAACCACCTATGTATGGGGCCTATGCTCCGTATCTGCTGGACCACTCCCGACTGATCGAGCATTTTCTAAAAATAAAGCCTAAAGAATATAATGGCAAGCCAGCCGACCATTTGTGGCCAACACACTGGATTGACTAAATAGAAATAAATTTTATGATGATGATTGTAAATGAGGAGGAGAAAGTACTATGTGCAACCTTTATGCTGAAAGGCAATGCACACCACTGGTGGAAGTCCACTCGGACTTATCTGTTAACTAAGCACGCCCAATTGACCTGGGCTATCTATAAAGAGGCATTCTTTGAGAAGTATTTTCCTAGAAGTTTCAGAGATTCTATGGAGAGAGAGTTCCTGAGTTTATATCAGGGGCAAATGACCATGGATGCATACCAACAGCGTTATGAGGAGCTGTTTTTCTTTGCACCCGCAAGCATGCAAGAGGAAAATACTAAGACCCAAAGGTTCGTCATGGGACTCAGGGGAAATCCGTGAGCATGTTCTGGGCTTGGAAAAGAAATTTTACAATGAAGCAGTACAAATTGCTTGGGTAATAGAGTCGAGCCAGAAGGAGAGCTGCTTTGTTCAAAATAGGGGTATTAAAAGGCCAAACGTAAATTCATACAACGGAGGGAATACAAGAACACTCAAACCCTTCCGTACTCAAGGTTTCAATGCTGCAGCCAAGACTACTCCAGCAGCTCAACCGCAACAAAAGCAAAACAATGAAGGAGTAAAATGCCTTAACTGCAACCAAATAGGACATTATTTAAGGGAGTGTCCTAACCCAGGAAGCAGCTACAGCAAGGAAAGGTTTATGTTGTTACATCTGAGGATGCTGCCGCATCGCCTGATGTGGTCACAGGTATGACCTGAACATTCATTTTGGTATTACATTGTGTGAGCATGTAGACTAAATTAAAACAAATCACAGGTATCGTACCTATTAATGGCATACCCGCTAATGTACTCTTTGATTCTGAGGCTACTCATTCTTTTATATCTATGTCATTTGGAAAGAAACTGAATCTACCCCTCAAATCTTTAGACTACAAACTGCTCATACGATCTCCTATGGGATTAGAAGTGGAATTAGAAAAGGGTTATGGACCATGTCCAGTTCTTATCAACGAGAAGACTTTGGATGAAACCTTGATTCAACTTGAGATGGCAGACTTTGACGTCATCTAGGGAATGGACTGGTTAGCTCGGCATTCTGCAAACCTATTATGTGCAGAAAAGAAGCTAACATTTAAAGACAGGGAAGGAGCGGAGTTTAGTTTTACGGGAACCAAACTTCCTCGTAAACGAAAACTCATCCTCTCTACATTAAAGGTTAGGAAATGCCTCGAGAAAGGAAGAGTTGGGTATTTAGTATCAGTGGTCGACCTCACCAAGGAAGCACCACGAATGGAGGATATTGATGTTGTGCATGACTTTCCAGATGTATTTCCTGAAGAACTACTAGGACTACTACCCGACCGAGCGACAGAGTTCGTTATAGACCTGATACTCGGAGCCGCACCAGTATCTAAAGCACCCTATCGAATGGCTCCTACTAAACTAAAGAAATTGAAGGTACAGTTACACGAATTATTGGACAGGGGTTACATCAGACCTAGCATATCACCATGGGGAGCGCCAGTATTATTTGTAAAGAAGAAGGACGATTGTGTTCGACTGTGTATAGACTACCGGGAACTGAATAAGCTGACAATCAAGAATCGATACCCATTGCCTCAGATCGAAGACTTGTTCGATCAGTTGCAAGGTGCCAAGGTGTTCTCCGAGATTGATCTTCGATCAAGATACCATCAGTTGAAGATTAAGGACGGTGATATTCTAAAGACAGCATTTAGAACAAGATATGGATATTATGAATTTTTTGTCATGTTTTTTGGATTGACTAACGCACCCGCAACTTTTATGGAACTCATGAATCGGGTATTCCATGATATGTTGGATATGTCGGTCATTGTGTTTATTGATGATATATTGGTCTACTCCAAGGACAAGGAAACTCATGTCATGAATTTAAGAGCTGCTTTGCAGCGATCAAGGAAAGAGAAGCTTTACGCCAAATTTACAAAGTGTGAGTTTTGGTTAAAAGAGGTCGCTTTCTTAGGCCATGTTATATCCGCTAAAAGAATTAAAGTGGATCCTTGCAAGATTGAAGCCATTGTGTAGTGGGAAGCACCGAAGAGCGTTGTAGAAATTTGAAGTTTCCTAGGTCTAGCTGGGTATTATCGATGATTCATGGAAGACTATTCCAAAATTTCCATACCTCTCACCAGTTTGACTAAGAAAGGAGAAAAGTTTGTTTAGACTGATAAATGTGAGAAAAGTTTTCAAACATTGAAGGCTAGATTGATACTGCTCCGATCTTGAATATTCCTATTCCAGGACAGTCATTTATCTTGTATACTGATGCATCGGGATTGGGTTTAGGATGTGTACTTATGCAAGGAGAACTAGTAATTGCGTATGCTTCAAGACAACTGAAGACACGTGAGAAGAACTATCCCACTCATGACTTGGAATTAGCGGCAGTAGTACATGCTGTCAAGATATGGAGACATTACTTGTACGGAGACAAATTTCAGATTAAATCAGATTATAAGAGTCTCACTTCTCTTTTTAATCAGAAGGAGTTGAATATGCGACGAAGAAGATGGCTAGAATTATTAAAGGATTATAATTGTGATATCCAGTATCATCCAGGAAAGGCTAATGTAGTTGCTGATGCGCTAAGCAGAAAAACAATGATAAAATCTCAGGGAGAGGTTAACACAACTGTAACAATGTGTACTACAGGAAAAGTGTTCAATTACAATAATGAGCAGTTCGTGATAGATGCACCGGGTGAATCAACCAACCAAAGGTTCATTCATCGGTTTTCAAATATGTTCGCAACGTTGAAGATTGTATCTTATATAATTAATGAAGTGAAGGTAGCTATTGGATCAGATCCTTATCTAAGAACGGTACAAGAAGACATCGAAAAAGGTAGGACTATTCCGGAGTTCACCTTAGATGATGAAAAGGTACTGAAGTACAAAGGAAGAATATGTGTTTCTGAAACAAAAAATTTGGACATTAGACACCGACTAATGAAGGAAGCTCATACCACCGCCAATTCGGTACATCTTGGAAGTACAAAGATGTATCATGATTTGAAGAAATTATATTGGTGGAGAGGAATAAAAGCAGATGTAGCTAAATTCGTGTCTCAATGCCTAAATTGCCAAAGGGTAAAGGCTGAACGGCAAAGACCTGTAGGACTGTTGCAACCGCTGCCAGAACCAGCATGAAAATGGGACTGCATCACTATGGACTTCGTCACCGGGTTACCATTGACTCCTCGAGTAGTTGACGTGGTTTGGGTAATTGTAGATCGTCTGATTAAGACAGTTCGTTTTATAGCAATACGACCACAGTATACCCTGGAGAGGTTAGCCAAGCTATATGTGGATAACATTGTCAGATTGCATGGTGTACCTGAAAGCATTGTGTCCGACAGAGACCCACGCTTTACTTCAAAGTTTTGGGAAGAATTGCAAAAGGCTATGGGTACAACGTTGAAGTTCAGTACTGCTTTCCATCCTCAGACAGATGGACAGGCGGAGCGTACCATTCAGATTTTAGAAGACATGCTTCGAGCCTGTGTAATTGATTTCAAAGGATCATGGGATGAAAAGCTACCATTGATCGAGTTTGCCTATAACAACAGCTATCAGGCTACTATACAGATGTCACCTTATGAAGCACTGTATGGGAGGAAGTGTCAAACTCCTTTGTTCTGGAATGAAGTTGGTGAACGTAGCATCATTGGACTAGAATTTGTTGAAGAGAACTGTCGAGTAGTCAACATTATCAAGGAAAGAGTTAGAAAATCTCAGAATCGTCAGAAACAGTATGCAGATACTCGACGCAGAGACCTTGAATTTGTCATAGGTGATAAGGTATTCTTGAAAGTATCACCTATGCGGGGTTTAAAACGATTCGGACAGAAAGGGAAGCTAAGTCCGAGATATGTCGAGCCATATGAGATTCTAACCAAACGTGGAAAAGTGGCTTATGAGTTAGCACTACCACCATCTATGTCAAGTGTGCATGATGTATTTCATATCTCCTTATTAAAGAAGTATGTCAGAGACCCAACGCACATTTTGACAGCAGATCCACCAGATCTAACTGATGATTTGACATTTGAAGTAGCACCAACTGAAATCACTAGTCGAAAGGTTCAACGTCTATGTAACCGTGACATATACTATGTTAAAGTCACCTGGAGGAGCCGAGATATAGAAGAGATCACATGGGAAGAAGAGAATGCTATGCGGAAGCAATATCCTCACCTTTTGGACTCGAAAGGTATGTACAAATTTTGAGGATGAAATTTTTAATAAGAAAGGGGGAGTTGTAAGACCCGTATCGAACTAACCGATTTTACCACCTTGTACCAGGTCTATCTATCATGGTCGAGCCACATGGACCAAGTGCGTGAAGAAAATCACAAGACCAAGTATGAGTTTGACCCAAAAACAGTAAATGTGAGGGTAGGGTCGCATGCCTAAACAGGTAGGGTCGACCCCACCTCAATAAAAGTCCAACCTATGATTTTCTAGTCGTAGGGTCGCATGACTAGAAAAACGTAGGGTCGACAAATCCATGCGACCACACATCCAATATGCCACCACACATCGTGTGGTCTCATGTGTGTGGTCTTACATTGTGTGGTCTCACGTCCAACCTCACGTATCAACCACACCCCTCAAAACTGTCACCACATGTCCAAAATTTACTGGTTTTTAGTTTTTGATTGGTTGCTTACACAACTTAATCAGTCAACTACACCAACTAAATTTGACTTGTTGCCTATGTTATCATGTGGTTTCTTTATACAATTGATTTACTTGAGCCGGTTATGATGGGAAGACCGGTCATGACACCAGAACGTAAGGTTAGACCGGGTTTCTGGTATGTCGGTCTTACAGGTGCCCTTCTAGAATCAAACCAAAGAAGTGAAAATCCATCACCGTTAATGGTGAGGTTTCAAGCCATATGAACTACTGTTTATAGATTCAGATCAAGAACAGTATTGCATACAGAACGAAGGATTGATTCATAGTAAATCGAATGGATTTAATTAGTTATCATGAATTATAGAGATTGTATGAAGACTGTAGAAGACCCATTATACCTAGAATGAAGTTGGTTAAACACTAGAAATCAAATCTAGAGGAAATAAACCAAATTTTTTATCTCGGATAGTTGGACAATCAGAAAACGGTAACCAAAACCTAGTGTAAAAATTGAGTTTGGAGCTCAAACTCCATGGTTGGACTAAGAAAAATATGGAAATCACATCGAAAAAGTTTGGAAACCATCGGACCACATTTTGAAGTGAGGCCGATGTGATGAGCTGCACGATCTAATCGTCATAATGTGTAGTCGAACATCAACCGCATGTCATTCCTATGACATATCCTAGCCAAACTTGGCCGATGATTCATTGGATTTTATTTAGAATTTATGGAGGCCTTGGAACCTAATTTTAACCATCCCATGATGTGAAAACCATTGTGCATCATGTTTACCTGAGATAAGTTTTGGTTTACTCTATGAAACGACCAACAATACCTCATCTCTGTATTTCGAGACCCTAAACCTAGCCTATAGTAGCTTGACAACCCTTCTAGGATATCGGTATTGTCGAACGACCACATTTCAATGTACGCTAGGTGACACGAGCAGCATGCCTGGTGGCCAGACCGTGCAATCAACCACGTGCCTCACATAATTTTGACCTCTATTGTTGACCATTTTTGGTCAGTGGCTTACTGGAATTTTTGTAAGCCTGCTTATCGGTTTAGATCTTTGAATTCAATTATTGTTGGCGTACCTTGTATTATTTTATTTAATTACCCTATAATTTGTTTGGGTAGCATGTTGATTTCTAATTTAAATGATAAGTAATCTTTGGAAAGAAAATGTGGAACCTTAGGAATTAGTAACCTGACCCTCCGTATGATGCTGGAACCCTTAAATTCATTATAAGAAGTCTTTTTTAGTATTAAGGTTCTTAAAAGGAAATTCTGGTTAGCGAGTATGTCATCTTGTGGAGAATTAATATTCATTTCACCTATCTCCTGTGGACAACAGGCTTGCTGCAAAGTTTAAGTGTACCTTAAGGTTACAAACTATAATGAATGGAAGGAATAATGAACTTTTTGATGCTATGTCATGATAAACAAACAATAAACAATAGGCATAAGTTATCAGATAAGCTATTAAAGCTATGAGCACCAAAATAATGAACTTAAAGAGAAACATGACTAATTCCATTTAATAACACTTTAACGGATGTTAATGTTTATGATCTTGATCCTTAGTTACGAAGACTCTGGTAGGCAACTACCTGATCGGCTTGTTGAGGAGTTACTCTCTAACTATCTATAAGGAAACTAAACCCTTGTTTGGTAGAATTAGCTATATTAATTTATGTTGTGTGATGGATGCGATTGATAACATGCTCTTGTGATAACATGCCATCCAACAAACTACTTATGTGATCATGCGTATGCATTCTTGTGTTTAGGATCAGTAGTGTCAACAAGGATTGGAGGACAGATAGAATGGGAGACCTACTACCTTTCCACAAAAGCAACTGATTCGTATTTGATTCATGATGACTAGTTAAGTCGGTAAGGAGGATGGTAGGTGGAATGGGATGCTTGCACCATTTCTTACTGATGCTGCTTTGCATTGATCATATGTAACCTAATTGAGTTACGACGTCCTAGGTGGGAAGATGGACGGGGTTGGAAGCTTGGTGACTTTATGGTCGAGTAATATGATTAATTAGGAAGACATGACTAGTTGAACATATTTATCCTTATAGTTGTACCCCTAGCCATAAAAAGGTGGTATGAACATAGCTACGATGCTCTCCATACCTGACATAGTGTGGATGGATGGGCAAGTCAACTAGTAGGATTACCATCTACTCAAGTGCTTGACGTAGTGAGACTTGGGATGAATTATGGGCAATTGGCTGCGTAATACGAGGCTTATTCCATAACGACGTACCCATACTTAGGGGTGATACTATACTCCAAGTGAGGTAGAATCATATGATTGGAGGAGACCAGTATAGCCTGGAGACTCCATGCAAGGGTTGTCCTGAGTTGGCACTTACAGTTATATACTAGACCATAGTTGATAGTTGCAAGCATTTTATTTGTTGCATGTTTTGTTTTCTTGCTAAGCTCAGTAGTTGAGCTTATCTTGTATGCACAAATTATTTTAGATATTGCAGGTTCTTTACATGACGCTTCAAGTTATAGTCCATCTGATGTAGAGTGTCACACCCCAATTCCGCACACATCAGAATGGTGTGATGAACCGCTATCAAACCAACGGTTCAACCAGGATTTCATACAGATGATATCCATTTTATCTAAACCCCATACATCCATATTCATAATCGGAGTAAATACACAATAGCAGAAGTCTTATAGTAAAATGAACTAAGAATATACTATGATATTAATATTTAAATAGCAAATTATTCTGCATCAACTAAGACATAAATAAATATCAATTACAT
This sequence comes from Protea cynaroides, assembly GCA_028583415.1. NCBI lineage: Eukaryota > Viridiplantae > Streptophyta > Magnoliopsida > Proteales > Proteaceae > Protea > Protea cynaroides. The sequence continues at coordinate 32,745,993 of CM053276.1, read as the reverse complement.
GTCATTACTAAATCCAAATAAAAAAAAGTAAAAATCTAATCGAATACACATGAGTTGCACTCGCAAGAGGGGTCATGTGTATTCACTTCATCTTAAACTTCCATCGCTGCTACGTGCCCATACACTGGAGCATTGACATAATCTTCAACTGTAGTACCTGCATCATCAACTAAAAATATTCGACGTCGAGGGGGTGAGCACACAGCATGGCTCAGTGAGCAAACAAAATAATGCAACAATACAAATGTATGCAGTCATTTCATATCTTTGGTCTGGTTTAAAGTTTGCAATGCACAATATTTATTAACGTTAATGTTTATTGACCTCGCCTCTATACACAGGGTGTGAAAGTCCGCCCAAAGGTTAACGTTTATTGTCGTCCCCGTCCACCCTACCATAACATTGTACAAGAAAGGTTAACGTTTATTGCTGTACAGTGCCATACCAACACGTAAGCCCCTACTGGCGAGGGCTTGCAAACTGGGCTCGCAACTAACCAATCCTAATGCCAAATAGTGTATCCAAGGCCTCACCCCAGCATCCCTCAGAACGTCCATAGAGATAGAGCTAAGGCCCCCTGGTAGAGTCAGAGACTACAAGGACCGAAACTACCTCCCCTGATACTCTACGACGTAATAGTTCTGCTAAAGTAATGGAGATATGACGATGCTAATGCACAAGACTTGAGTTAGAGATAGAGCTAAAGTGCTGAGACCCGCCAAAGGTTAACGTTTATTGACGTTCCCATCACACCTCCCCTGATACTCACTCGCGTCAAGTACACCAACCACACACATACATTCACATGCCTATTCCTATCATCATCATCATCATCATCATGTTATAATCAATAAGGTAAATATGCATGAACAAAAAATAGAAATATTGGATGACATGTTGTATGCACATTACAAACATATTCGCATAGGATCAAGCATGGCATTGGACTCAAGAAAAGAGAAAATAATTTGTTATTAACCAATTAGTTTAGAGTTACATTTCCTCACCTTAGCTTACTAATAATCCTCTTTCAAGCTTTCAAATCACCTTTATACTGTTATTGTATTGCTAGAAGATCTAACAAAGTCGATAGAATTTAATTAGAATAAATTCTGATTTTTAAAACCATGTTTTTAACTGGGGGTCGGAGGTAGGGTCGGAGTAAAGATCGACCCTGGGTGCGACCACCCCTATTCTAGACTTTTTGAACACTGGGGGTCGATGCTCAGGGTCTGGTAGGGTCGATTGGCCATCGACCCCCATGCGACCCCCTATGGGTTTTGGTCGATTTTCTTCCTTCAGTCCATTCTTCGTGTTTGGGGTCCTATGGCTTGCTCCTATAATCCATTCTACACATGTTCTATGGTCTAGAACCATGATTCTACCACCTATATGGCTTTCATGATTTTCCCCCATGGTTTTCCATGAAAACCTAACCATGGGTTGATGGTTTGGGTTTCTCCGAGATCATACTCTCTGCATTATCTATCCTATGGTCTTTAGCAATTCATGGAATTAGTATCCATACCTGAGAAGAATACTCCTTCTCTGCAACTCTTCTCCCTTGTCCTTGTTCTTTTCTTTCCTTCTATTTTCCTTCTCTTCCTTTTCTTCTCTTTCTCTCAATTCAATTAGGGTTGTAAAAGGAGTAAAATAGGTTTAGGGACGTCCTATTTATAGAGTAGAAACTCCTAAAATAAGTCCCATTGAGATTTGGAAGGAATCCCATCGAAATTAGGAAACATTCCTAATTTTCAGATTTATCGAGTACCGGGGGTCGATAGGGGGTCGAAGATCCCGTCGACCCCTGGTTCCTAAAGTGTCCGACCCCCCATGTAAAATTGGGGGTCTGACTTCTATCTTGGGGGGGGGGGGTCCGACCCTCCCTTGCTGGGTATGCGACCCTCCCCATAATTTAAGTGTTTTTGGGTCAGTTTAATACCTGGGATCGTGATCTCCTTCACGCATTTGGTTTATTTGTCTCATCCATGATGGGTAAACCTGGTTCAAGGTGGTAAGACCGGGTTAGTTTGATACTGTCTTACAACTCCCCCCTACTTATAAAAATTTCATCCCCGAAATTATTCATACCTTCGGAGTCAAATAAATGAGGGTATTGCTTTTGCATAGCACTCTCTTCTTCCCATGTAATTTCTTCCATGTCTCTACTTCTCCAAGTGAGCTTGACATAATAGATATCTCAGTTGTGTAGTCGTTGAACATTTCGGCTGGTGATTTCAGTTGGTGTTACTTCAATAGTCAAATCTTCAGTTAAATCAGGTAGATTAACTGTCAGAACGTGCGTTGGATCTTTGACATACTTCTTCAATAAGAAAATATGAAATACGTCATGTACACTTGACATAGATGGTGGTAGTGCTAACTGGTAAGCCACTTTCCCACGCTTAGCTAGAATCTCAGATGGCCCGACATATCTTGGACTTAGCTTTCCTTTCTGTCCGAGCCGTTTCAGACCTCGCATAGGCGATACCTTCAAGAATACTTTATCACCCACGACGAACTCAAGATCTCTACGTCGAGTATCTGCATATTGCTTCTGACGATTCTGGGCTGTTCTCACTCTTTCCTTGATAATGTCAACCACTCGACAAATCTCTTCAACAAATTTTAGTCCAACGAAACAACGTTCCCCAACTTCATTCCAAAATAAAGGAGTTCGACACTTCCTACCATACAGTGCTTCATAGGGTGACATCTGTATAGTAGCCTGATAGCTATTGTTATAAGCGAACTCGATCAGTGGTAGCTTTTCATCCCATGATCCTTTAAAATCAATTACACATGCTCGTAGCATATCTTCTAGAATCTGAATTGTATGCTCTGACTGTCCATCTATCTGTGGATGAAATGCAATACTAAACTTCAATGTTGTACCCATAGCCTTTTGCAATCCTTCCCAAAACTTGGAAGTAAATCGTGGATCTCTATCGGACACAATGCTCTCTGGGACACCGTATAATCGAACAATATTATCCACATACATCTTTGCTAACCTCTCTAGTGTATACTGAGGTGGTATCGGTATAAAGCGAGCTGTTTTTGTCAAGCGGTCTACAATCACCCAAACTGCGTCAACTACTCGAGGAGTGTATGGTAACCCTGTGACGAAGTCCATGGTGATGCAGTCCCATTTCCATGCTGGTTCTGGTAACGGCTGTAACAATCCTGCAGGTCTTTGTCATTCACCCTTTACTTTCTGACAATTTAGGCAGTGAGACACAAACTTAGCTACATCTTGTTTCATTCCTCTCCACCAATATAGTTTCTTTAGATCATGATACATTTTTGTACTTTCAGGATGTATCGAATAGATGGTGGTATGGGCTTCTTTCATCAGTCGGTGTCTAATGTCCACACTTTCTGTTTCGGGTACACGTATTCTTCCCTTGTACTTCAATATCTTTTCTTCATCCAAGGTGAACTCAGGGTTAGTTCTACCTTTTTCGATGTCTTCTTGTACCGTTCTCAGATAAGGGTCTGATTTGATAGCTGTCTTCACTTCATCAATTATATCCGGTATAATCTTCAATGTAGCGAACATATTTGAAATCGATGAATAAACCCTTGGTTGGCTGATCCATCCAGTGTATCTATCACATACTTCTCATTGCCGTGATTGAATACCATTCTAGTAGTACACACTGTTGCAGTTGTGCTAACCTCTCCTTGAGGTTTTATCATTGCCTTTTTGCTCAACGCATCCGCTACTACATTAGCTTTCCCTGGATGATACTGGATATGACAATCATAGTCCTTCAATAGTTCCAGCCATCTTCTTTGTCTCATATTCAACTCCTTTTGATTAAATAAATAAGTAAGACTTTTGTGGTCCGATTTAATCTGAAACTTCTCTCCGTATAGGTAATGTCTCTATATCTTGACATCATGTACTACTGCCGCCAACTCCAGATCATGAGTGGGATAATTTTTCTCATGTGTCTTTAACTATCTTGAGGCATAAGCAACTACTTGTTCTCCTTGCATAAGCACACATCGTAATCCCAATCCGGATGCATTAGTGTACAGGGTAAATGGTTGTCCGGGAATGGGAATGGTCAAAATTGGGGCGGACATCAAGCTGGTCTTTAATGTTTGGAAGCTCTTCTGGCATTTATCCGTCCACACAAAATTTTCACCTTTCTTAGTCAGACTGGTGAGAGGTACGGCAATCCGGGAATAGTTTTCCACAAATCTCCGATAATAACCAGCAAGACCCAGAAAACTTCTAATTTCTATAATGCTATTTGGTGCTTCCCACTTTACAATAGCCTCGATCTTTCTAGGATCCACTTTGATTCCTTCAGCGGATACTACATGGCCTAGGAAGGCAACTTCACTTAGCCAAAACTCATATTTGTTAAATTTGGCATATAGCTTCTCTTTCCTTAAATGCTGTAGAGTGGCGTTTAGATTCTTAATATGGGTTTCATTGTCCTTGGAATATACCAATATATCATCAATAAATAAAATAACCGACATATCCAACATATCGTGGAAAACCCGATTCATAAGTTCCATGAAAGTTGCTAGTGCGTTTGTTAATCCAAAAGACATGACCAAGAACTCATAATGTCCATATCTGGTCCTAAAAGCTGTCTTAGGAATATCGCCCTCTTTAATCTTCAACTCATGGTAGACTGATTGAAGATTGATCTTAGAAAATAATTTTGCTCCTTGCAACTGATCGAACAAGTCATCGATCCGAGGTAGTGGATATCGATTCTTGATTGTCAGTTTATTCAACTCCCGATAGTCGATACATAATCGAACGCTACTGTCCTTCTTCTTTACGAACAATATTGGCGCTCCCCATGGTGATATACTGGGTCGAATATAACCCTTGTCTAGTAGTTCATGTAGTTGTACTTTTAATTCCTTTAGTTCCGTAGGAGCCATTCGGTAGGGTGCTTTTGATACTGGTGCGGCTCCAGGTATAAGATCTATCACAAACTCTGTGGCTCGGTCGGGTGGTAATCCTAGTAGTTCCTCAGGAAATACGTCAGATAGTCCCGCACGAAATCAATATCTTCCATCCATGGTGCTTCCTTGGTGAGGTCAACCACTGATACTAGATACCCGACTGCCCCCTCAAGGCACTTCCTAGCCTTTAGTGTTGAGGGTATGAGCTTGCATTTACGGGGAAGTTTGGTTCCCACAAAACTGAATTCTGCTCCTTCTTTGTCTTTAAATGTTAGCTTCTTTTCGGCGCATAATAGGTTCGCAGAATGCCGAGCTAACCAGTCCATTCCCAAGATGACGTCAAAGTCTGCCATCCCCAGTGGGATCAAGGTTGCATCCAAGGTTTTCTCGCCAATGAGAACTGGACATGGCCCATAACCTTTCTCTAACTCCACTTCTAACCCCATTGGTGACCGTACAAGTAGTTTGTAGTCCAATGTTTTGATGGATAAATTCAGCTTCTTTCCAAATGACACAGATATAAAGGAATGAGTAGCTCCTGAATCAAAGAGTACTCTAGCGGGTATGCCATTTATAGGTACGATACCTATGATTTATTTTACTTAGTCTACATGCTCATATATTTGTAATACAACTTAAAAGGTTTCAGTCATACTTGTGACCACATCAGGTGATGCGGCAGCATTCTCGGATGTAACAGCATATACTCATCCTTGATGTAACTGCTTCTTGGGCTTAGGACACTCCCTTGCCATATGTCCCGCTTGGTTGCAGTTATAACATTTCGGACCTTCAGAATTTGGCTTTGTTTGCTGTTGAGTTACTGGGGTAGTCTTGGGTGCAGTAGCAAAGCCTTGAGCACGGAAGGGTTTTAATGTCCTGTTATTCCCTCCGTTATAAGAATTTTCGGCTGGCCTTTTTATACTTCTGTTCTGTGTAAGGTAACTCTCCTTCTGGCTCGATTCTATAACTCGAGCAATTTACACAGCTTCGTTGTATATTTTCTTCTCCAAACCCAGAACATGCTCTCTGATGCTTCCTCTAAGTCCCGTGACAAACCTACGGGTCATAGTGTCTTCTTCTTGCATACTGAGTGGTGCAAAGAAAAACAGCTCCTCATAACGCTATTAATATGCATCCACGGACATCTGGCTCTGATATAAACTCAGGAACTCCTTCTCCATAGAATCTTTGAAGCTTCGGGGAAAATACTTCTCAAAGAGAACTTCTTTATAAATAGACCAGGTCAATAAGGCGTGCTTGGTTAATAGATAGGTCCTGGTCGATTTCCACCAATGATGTGCATCGCCTTTTAGCATGAAGGTGCCACATAATACCTTTTCTTCTTCTATAATAGTCATCATAAGAAAATTTTTCTCCATTTTGTCGATCCAATGTGCTGGCCATAAAGGATCAGACGGTTTACCGTTAAATTCCTTGGGCTTCATCTTCAAGAATCTCTCAACCAATCGAGAGTGATCCATCTGATTTTGGGGGTATGCCCCAAACATAGGTTGTGGATACTGATAATTAACCTGAGCTGCTTCCGGACCTGGTACTGGAATCTGTGCAGTTGGTGGTTGAGGTGTTTGAGGTGCTGGGTGGTTACCCACCGGTGCTGTACTGGTTTGTCCAGTCGGCATTGGTGTAGCATGTGCTGCCTAGAACATAATCCCCATTGGTGCTTGAATTTGAGCCTGTGCATATTGCATTTGTTGCAGCTGTTGCGCTAAGTTCATAACCACGGTTGCTAACTCTGGTAGTGGAGGTGGCAAGTTTGTAGGATTTGCCTGAACTGGATTTACTGGTGGTGCAACCTGTGGATTACCCTGTGCATATATATTTTCTTAGCTGGTTTTCTCCACGGGTGGTGGTGGTAGAACTATGTTTCGGCTCTGCCTAGTTACTCTACATCCAGCCATCTTCCTCTGATATTGGTGATGCCTAAAAATCATTAACAAACGTGAGGCAATCATTTATACTTCATGTAGGCATGCTAACCGATGTTATTTTCAATTTCAGATCATTCTGTGAAAAATAATATCTTTTCTATGCAGGGTCGATGGTATGTCCGACCCTCAGTATCCGACCCTGGGAATGTACCTATTCTTCCCGAGAGCTGGGGGTCGATACGGGGGTCGATGTGTGTCCGATCCCTAGGTGCGACCCCTGGTTTTCTGTCAGGTTCCCGAGAGCTGGGGGTCGATATGGGGGTCGATGTGGGGGTCGATTATCCTGGTCAAATTCTCCGACCCCCGCACCAAAAATTAGATTTTTAAGGTCCGATTCTGGGTTCATTTCCCATTATTCCTTCCCCATTTCGACTCGTCTCCCACCTCTGAGTTGCTACAGTGCCACTTTGCTATATTGGTCATTTCGGTTCCGTGTTTTGACGTCTACATCATTCCTACAAGTATGTCTTCTCACTTTCACCTGTTTTTAGGTTTTCATTTCTAGGGTTTTACCCATTTATCTTGTATTTTTCAAATTAAACTTTTTCCAACCGTAAAAATTTGATTTTTATTGGGGGCTTTTGTTATTGGTGACTCGAGGAATGAAAGCCTTCAAATTTTTTTTTGAGTTTCATCGGTTGGTTATCGAGAAACTTGGATTTTGCTATTTTTGCCCTAATTTGTCGAAATTCTTGATTTCTCACAATTTCTTCAATTTGGATTCCATTAGTTAGAATTTCCTACTGTGTGAGTGTTGTAGGATATGTTAGAACCCACGTAAGTCCTCCTGCCCCCTTGTGTGGGTGACAAGTGAGGCTTTTGGCCAACTTACGTCGTTATAATGTCAAAATTTTAGATTTTTCTACCCTACTAACATACTATCTTTTTTTATTTCTTATTTGCAGATATCATGGCCCGTACCAAAGTACCCAGAGTCCGTAATCCTCTTCATTTCCACTCCAACGAAGCGAGGCACAGTATGCCCACTTCGCTCGCAAGAAAGTGGAGGGTGGTGGTCGTATGGTGAACTTGGCTGAGTTGGCCCTGTTCAATGTGGAGAGAGCATTTGGTGATATGGGTTGGCTCCCAGTCATTACTTACGACGCGTGCACCCATCTGGATTTGGTACGCCAGTTTTATTGTAACCTCCAGGTGGTGGGGGATTACAATGATGTGGAGAGGGGTGATGAGCTACGCATCACGAGCTACGTCAAAGGGGTTAACATCTCTTTTGATTATCGGCAGCTGGCCGACCTACTGGGCATTTCCTATGCTGGCCCCATGGTTTTCTATGCTCCTGGAGAGCCCCAGTTCTTCTCTCTACAGATGAGGGCCGAGATCAATAATCAGCTCTTACGACCTGATCGCTGGCAGATGAGGGCATGTTATATGCGTCCAGCTCCACGGGTATATTGCAAAATCATTCAGCATAACCTGATCCCGCAGAGTGGTCATTACAAGAGGGTTTCTCAGCTGACCCAGTATCTTCTATACAATATTTGCACTAGGCAGCCTGTCTACTTTCCGTACATCATCATGCGTACCATGATCACTGCTACGTTGCCCAGTCACACTGGTAACCTTCCTTACGAATGTATGATCACTATCTTGCTTACCCGCCTGGGGGTTGATTTAGTGGATGAGAAAATTCAGGAGAAGTCCTTCTCATCGCCTCTAGATTGGGAGGCTATTTGCAAGATGGGCATGCATGATGCTCAGGTCAGTGATGAGGAGAGGAACGCAATGGTGCGCCCTCGCACTCGCGTAGAGATAGCTGACGCTGAGGCAGCTGCCGCCGCCGCTCGAGTTCATATGGAGCCTGCTGGTGATGATGACCGTATGTACATGGATGTAGACTCTATATCACCTCCTTCACCTACACATGCGGCTGGAGCTAGTACTTCATATGCGGCTGGTCCTTCACATGCGGCTGGTCCTTCTCACCCACCTCCTGATATGATGGAGATATTGCATGAGATCAGAGTGGCTCAGCGCAGATCTGATCTGAGAATGGGGGAGTTACTAGACGCTCAGCGGGTGAGAGTGGATGAGCTACTAGATGCCCAGTGTACATCATACATGAGGATGGGAGAGCTCAAAGAGGCTCACCGCCAGTCAGATATGCGGATGGAGGAGCTTTTGGGTTCTCAGCACGGGACTGATCAGCTGGTAGCTGATCTTACAGCTAGTCTTCAGACGACCCAGACTCAGATAGCCTAGTTGACTAGAGTCTATGCCGAGGATTATGACAGAGATCGTGAGGCACCACCTCCTCCTTCACCTCCAGCTTCATGATTGTATCTTTTTTTTTTGTACTACAGAGTAACTATCCGGGTTGTGGACTGTACTCTGCTTTAGCTATGTATGTACGTTTGTTTCCCTCTCATTGTATTTAAAATTGTTTCCCCTTTAATAGATGCATTATTTTCTTTTTAAATTTGGTCTCAAACATCACTTGTGCGTATAGTGTGTTAATATTACAGTTTATCTTTTATCGTATCTCAGTTCACAATTTATCGTGAATGTATGCTAGTTTAGCGGACACGGCCTGAGATGCTCTGATACCAAGTTGTCACACCCCAATTCCACACACTTCAGAATGGTGTGATGAACCACTAGCAAACCAACGGTTCAACCAGGATCTCATACAGACGATATCCATTTTATCTAAACCCCATACATCCATATTCATAATCAGAGTAAATACACAATAGCAGAAGTCTTATAGTAAAATGAACTGAGAATCTACTTTGATATTAATATTTAAATAGCAGATTATTCTGCATCAACTAAAACATAAATAAATATCAATTACATGTCTTTACTAAATCCAAATAAAGAAAAGTAAAAAATCTAATCGAATACACATGAGTTGCACTCGCAAGAGGGGTCATGTGTATCCACTTCATCTTCAACTTCCATCGCCGCTACGTGCCCATATACTGGAGCATTGACATAATCTTCAACTGTAGTACCTGCATCATCAACTAAAAATATTCAACGTTGAGGGGGTGACCACACATCATGGCTCAGTGAGCAAACAAAACAATGCAACAATACATATGCATGCAGTCAATTCATATCTTTGGTCTGGTTTAAAGTTTGCAATGCGCAATAGAAAGGTTGGGTGGTCAAAGGTTAATGTTTATTGACCCCGCCTCTATACACAGGGTGTGGAAGTCTGCCCAAAGGTTAACGTTTATTGTCGTCCCCATCCACCCTACCATAAAATTGTACAAGAAAGGTTAACGTTTATTGCTATACAGTGCCATACCAACACGTAAGCCCCTGTTGGCGAGGGCTTGCAAACTGGGCTCGCAACTAACCAATCCTATTGCCAAATAGTGTATCTAAGGCCTTACCCTAGCATCCCTCAGAACGTCCATAGAGATAGAGCTAAGGTCCCCCGAAAGAGTCAGAGACTACAAGGACCGAGACCACCTCCCCTGATACTCTATGACGTAATAGTTCTGCTAAAGTAATGGCGATACGACGATGCTAATGCGCAAGACTTGAGTTAGAAATAGAGCTAAAGTGCTGAGACCCGCCAAAGGTTAACGTTTATTGACGTTCCCATTACACCTTCCCTGATACTCGCTCGCGTCAAGTACACCAACCACAGACATACATTCACATGCCTATTCCTATCATCATCATCATCATCATCATCATCATCATCATCATGTTATAAACAATAAGTTAAATATGCATGAACAAATAATAAAAATATTGGATGACATGTTGTATGCACATTACAAACATATTCGCATAGGATCAAGCATGGCATTGGACTCAAGAAAAGAGAAAATAATTTGTTATTAACCAATTAGTTTAGAGTTCTGTTTCCTCACCTTAGCTTGCTAATAATCCTCAAGCTTTAAAATCACCTTTATACTGTTATTATATTGCTAAAAGACCTAACAAAGTCAATAGAATTTAATTAGAATAAATTCTGATTTTTAAAACCATGTTTTTAACTGGGGGTCGGAGGTAGGGTCGGAGTAAAGATCGACCCTGGGTGCGACCACCCCTATTCTGGACTTTCCGAATACTGGGGGTCGATGCTCAGGGTCTGGTAGGGTCTATTGGCCATCGACCCCCCATGTGACCCCCTGTGGGTTTTGGTCGATTTTCTTCCTTCAGTCCATTTTTCGTGTTTGGGGTCCTATGGCTTGCTCCTATAAATTATACACATGTTCTATGGTCTAGAACCATGATTTTACCACCTATATGGCTTTCATGATTTTTCCCCATGGTTTTCCATGAAAACCTAACCATGGGTTGATGGTTTGGGTTTCTCCGAGATCATACTCTCTACATTATCTATCCTAAGGTCTTTAGCAATTCATGGAATTAGTATCCATACCTGAGAAGAATACTCCTTCTCTGCAACTCTTCTCCATTGGCCTTCTTCTCTTTTTTCCTTCTCTTCCTTCTCTTTTCTTTCTCTCAATTCAATTAGGATTGTAAAAGGAGTAAAAGAGGCTTAGGGACGTCCTATTTATAGAGTAGAAACTCCTAAAATAAGTCCCATTGAGATTGGATGGAATCCCATCGAAATTAGGAAACTTTCCTAATTTTCATATTTACCGAGTATCGGGGGTTGATAGGGGGGTCGGAGATCCCGTCGACCCCTGGTTCCTAAAGTGTCTGACCCCCAATGTAAAACTGGGGGTCTGACTTCTATCATGGGGGGGTCCGACCCTCCCTTGCTGGGTATGCGACCATCCCCTTAATTTAAGTATTTTTGGGTCAGTTTAATACCTGGGATCGTGATCTCCTTCACGGACTTGGTTCATTTGGCTCATCCATGATGGGTAGACCTGATTCTTGATGCAATGTGTAGTGTTGTGCATAGGTTTAGGCTGTATCCGTATTTCTTCTCTTTAGTTGGGATTATCTATTTTATTTTGGGTTTACATTAGAGATAAACTTTGAACAATATTTTACCTTACTTTGGATAATTAGTTTTGGAATAATTGGATAATGAATTTATTTATGGTTTGGAACCTAAATATATAAGTTTTAATAAGTAATTTGTTAGCTCTTGATAATTGGTTTTAAGATTTAAGTTTTCTACTAATTTACCTTCTTTAGTAAGAATGATTGTTTAAAAATAAGATTATAAATTTTACTTTGATAGTTCTTTATTTGGGTTGATTGTTAGAGTACTGTGATGTGTGATCCTAGAAGGGGATTTCTTATGTCCTGATAGGATGGAGAGATCCCATTGCATTCCATAGTACTGATATGTTGGGAATGGGGTGTGACAGTGAATTCCAACATTATCCGTGTGCCAGCGCTCTTACTCACCACATGGACCATCATACTTAGTTGTCATATACCTTATTAATCGCAAAGATATGCCTTAGCGGCGATCCCCTACTCACTACTCCCATGGATCATCGTGCGCCCACTAAGGTTTAGCGTAAATAACAAGGTCCATGTATTGTGCTCCAACATGCCACACGCCCATCACACCCAATCATCACACATAAACAATCATAATTGTCATAATGCAATGCTCATACATAGCAAGTAATGAAAAGTATATCATTAAGTACAACCTAAGCATGTTATTAAGAAAAAGTAGATATGTTACGAAGGTCCTATGTCTACGGACTAGACCCCTCAATTGATTGCATTTGAGGTGCAGCAGTACTATAAAGCTTGATAGAAAGCTTCAACCTCACCCATATCTGATACTTATTTAAGCATATAAGGGTTCATTAGTTGGTTTTATAGCTTTTAACCAACATGGATAAGCTTTACATGTCCATACATGGGTCCCAAAATAAGTCGAAAACCCAATGATTGGTCTTCCTAATCATTTACTAGGAAAACTGGTCAAAACAGACTATACCGGAGGATATAATCGGGTGGTGTTTCCTCCAAAAATGCCATCTGGTTAATACACATAGAATATTTTCTAAATAAGAATAATCGAAGGGACAATCAGTTGGTCAAGCATCTGGCAAAACATCTCGATATATACACTGTCATAACATTGAGGTTCCAGTAGGTCATTTGGAGGCTTTATCGGGTGGTGTATCATCCGACACTGCCTCCACTTAGTATTAAACATAATCGGAGGGTCCAAATCAATCGGACCCATTAGGTAATTGGTTGAAGGTAACCAGAAGGTCATGTTTCCGTGAGAGTCCTCTAGTAAGATGCCTCCGATTGGTCCTTGGTTATTAGCCAAGGCATTTGCCTTGGCAGAGGCTGGGTTTAAGTTACCCGGACGGATGGTCACCACCAATCCTCCAATTGGTGCCTCCGGTTCGTACCTCCGGTTCGTACCCAGAAACCAGGTTACAAACTTGGTTGATCTCCAAATGTTGGGGATTTGACTCCCCCACTTCATGGCTTTACATTTAGTTGGTGGGAATCATCTTCCCACCATTATTATGTATAATGGGAACCATTTATGGTTCTCCATTCATGGAGTTGGGTGGAGAAACCTAACTTTCTATGTCATTAGTGGTGGTCGCCATTAATGGTGAACCACTACTTGGGCTTACATTAATTCACCAAGGAAGAAATAAAGAGAGAGGTAGGGACTTACCTCCAAGGGAATGAACTAGGGTTGAGCTCCTTCCTTTGAGCTCTACACTTCTCTTCTTTTTCCACTCACTCTCTCAAACAGCCAAGAGAAAATAAAGGAGGATTGGTCCTCTTATTATAAAAATTGGGGAGAGAGAGTGGCTTTAACCCCTATTCAACTGGGTAATGCATCATCCAATAGAGCATCTGGTTAGGCCAAGATATGGCTTTTAACTCATCCAGTTGGCCTAGATGCTTTGGGATGTGCACCAATACCACCTAGGGTCCACCCTGACACATAACCTTACTAGGTTTGAGTATTAAAGCTTACTTCTGGTTTGTATATCCCCATTGGATCCGCACTGGATGCCCCATTAGTCATCGAGTTAAGACTTGGCATAGGAGGAATCCGAGTTAGTAATGGATTCTAGGTGTGGGTCTTATAACCTGCTCCCAGACTAGATCTAAGAAGCAGTCCATGATTCTGGGAGGGATATGAGGATCTAACCTCCTATGGCCTTTTTCGTTCTCCGAGAGGTCATGGGTGGTCTCCTAGTCATCTAAGGTCAGATATCCTTTACTAAACCAAGAGTATAAAACACTACCTACAGCTTGAATCCATGAACAACAGTTTGCACACTTGTGGTTTCACCATCAATGGTGAACAAAGGATTCACCTTGGTAATATCCATAAGTAAAAACTCTCTAACGTTACCAAATCGAAATGTAACGAAAGGGAGAGAATATTTTTTATGGTTCTTCCTCCTTTGAAACTTTCAACGAGAACATGGATCCGTAAGTCCACCATGGTCTTCTTCCTTCTCCTTCACTCTTCTTAGAGTCTCCTTCTCTCATTTACTCTCAAAATGTGCATGATCTCTTCTTAATCTCCTCTAGGTCTATCAAAATGCACATGGTCTCTTCTTAATCTCCTCTAGGTCTAGTAGTGTGGTCTAATGAGGAGAATCCTTCCCCATCGAAGAAGCTAAGAATGGGATCCTTGGGATCCCATTATGGTACTTAGAAGGATTGCCTCCCATGCACTCCCTTATTTAGGCCATGCACATCTAACTTGCACCGTTTAGAGGTCCCAGGGTACTCGGACGTCAACTTAGTCCATGGCTACGTGCCGCTGGTAAGAGGTGTGACTGATGGTCCATTTATTGGACCAATCGTCCATCTGGACCCTAATGCCTTACTTCCTTATGTGAGGCTGGTGGTAGGTGCAGTTGGTGGTCTACCCTCCTGACTGTTGTCCATCCGCATAACCCCTTAATGTAAAGAACCCAAAATTCATTTGTATGGGAGGTTTAGGGTTATGATATTTTTACATCCACAGAGTTTTGTTGGTCTTGTCATGTTGGTCCGATCCATTTGACGTTGTTGCAAACCAAAATTTCTAAATCAAGACAAAATTTGGGTGCGTGTCTTACAACTCCACCCCATTACAAAAAAATTTTCCTTGAAATTTAAACATACCTACATCATCAAATAATTGCAGGTATCACTCATGCATGTCGTCTCCTTTTCCCATGAAGCTTATTCTTCGTTATGAATTTTTTACCAAGGAATATATCTCTTTCTGCTAAACATGATCTATTGAACTCAACACTTTAATAAAGGAGATGTTGCGGTTCCTAAGCTCTTGAGTCCTTCGATCTACAATGGTCGAAGGTTCCACTTCATATGACAAATCAGCCTTTAGCTACGGTGATTCGGTGGCCAACACATGCATCGGGTCTATGATGTGTTTCTTCAGCATTGACACGTGAAATACATTGTGAACCCTGGGTAAGGCTGGCTATAAAGCCAACTGATAAGAAATGGCTCCGCTTCTGCCTAGTACTTCATAAGGTCTGACATACCGAGGACTTAACTTTCCTTTCATGGCAAACCTCTTTATTGCCTTGAAGGGAGATACCTTCAAGAACACCTTGTCACTCACCTAGAACTTGAGGTCCTTCCATCTCATATCAGCATAACTCTTTTGTTGAGTCTGAGCGGCCTTGATCCTTTCCCTGATCATGTCAACCTTCTCATAGGTTTCTTGGATGATACCAGGTCACAAATTTTGTCTTTCACCTATCTTGTTCTAGTATAGTGGGGTCCTATACTTTCTTAAGTATAGGGCTTTATATGGAGCTATGCCTATCATAACCTGGTAACTGTTGTTGTAGGCAAACTCCATCAGTGATAAGTTCTCATCCCACTTGATCTTGAAATCCAAGGTGCACGCTCTTAGCATATCTTCTAATATCTAGATCGTTTTTTCTAACTGGCTATTAGTCTGTGGATGATATGCTGTGCTGAATTTCAATTGGATACTCATAGCATTTTGCAATCCTTTCCAGAAACACGAGGTGACATAAGGGTCTCTATCCAAGACTATACTGGTAGGCACTCCATGGAATCTAATAATATTGCCTATATAAGGTCTTGCCAAGCGGTCCATAGTATACTAGGGGCAAACAGCAATGAACCTTGTCTTGGTAAACCAATAGAAAATTACCCAGATGTCATCTATAACCTATGCAATTAGGGGTAAAGCGGTGATGAAATCCATTGTTATGTGGTCCCACTTCTATTCTGGGACTGGAAACGGTTGTAATTTCCCTACTGATCAGCTTTAACTTGTTAAAAAGTCAAACACTTGTAAGCAAATCTAGCTCCGTAGGCCATCTTTCATCCCTCTCCAGCAAAAGTTCTTCTTTAGGTCAGGGTACATCTTTGTACTGCCAGAGTGCATGGAGTAGGGAGTGGTGTGGGCATCTGTCACGATGGTTTCTTTCAATTTCTCATCACTTTCTGGTATACATGTTCTGCCTCAAAAATATAGTAATCCATCATCACCCTTGGCGAAGTCGGGGACTAGGTTACCCTTATCAAGTTCTATCAAAAATTTTCATAAATAAGGATCCTTTAGTGTAGCATCCTTTATGTTCTCGGATAGAGATGGCTTAATGCTCCATGCACTAAATAAGGCAGATGTAGATGTGACAAAATCTTTAAAGGTCTTTGTGGTTGTCTCACTTAGAGTAACTGGAAGGCAAGTCACGACCACATGTGCAGCCATATAGGCTTCGTCTCCCTCTTCTGATCAATCGCCATTACTCATGCAGACGACCTTTCAACTTAAGGCATCTGTCACACCCCAATTCCGCACCATTCGGAACGGTGTGATGAACTGTCAACAAACCAACGGTTCAACCAGGATCTCAAAATAGGCTATCCCACATATGATAAACCAAAACACATTCCACATTAATCAGAGGTAATAAAATAAATAGCGGAAGTCTTACAGATAATGAACTGAGGTCTAAACATGATAAATAATTAATATTCCATTTATTTCCAAGTAACCAAAACATAACTTAATACATATTACAATATCCAAATAGGAAAACTAAACACTAAACGTATCCATCGTTGAAACGCTCGCTTAACGAACCATGTTCGTCCTCCACAGCTTTCACCTTCGTAGCCTCCACCCGTTCGTATGTTGGCATGTAGACATAGTCTTCAATCATAGTACCTGCAATATCATAAACTAAAAAGATTTGCGCGCGCGAGGGTCAGCTCTCCAACTTGAGCTCAGTGAGTAGCCAAAACAATGCAATAATACATATGCATGCAAAAAGTCAATTTATATCTTTGGTCTGGTTTAAAGTTTGCAATGTGCAATAGAAAGGTTGGGTGGTCAAAGGTTAACGTTTATTGACACCGCCTCTATACACAGGGTGTGGAAGCCCGCCCGAAGGTTAACGTTTATTGTCGTCCCCATCCACCCTACCATAACATTATACAACAAAGGTTAACGTTTATTGCTATATAATGCTATACCAACACGTAAGCCCCTGTTAGCGAGGGCTTGCAAACTGGGCTCGCTACTAACCAATCCTAATGCCAAACAGTGTATCCAAGGCCTCACCCCAGCATCCCTCAGAATGCCCATAGAGATAGAGCTAAGGCCCCCCGGTAGAGTCAGAGACTACAAGGACCGAGACCACCTCCCCTGATACTCTACGACATAATAGTTCTGCTAAGGTAATGGCGATACGACGATGTCAATGCACATGACTTGAGTTAGAGATAGAGCTAAAGTGCTGAGACCCGCCAAAGGTTAATGTTTATTGACGTTCTCATCACACCTCCCCTGATACTCGCTCGCATCAAGTACATCAACCACACACATACAAGCACAAGCCTATTCCTATCATCATCATCATCATCATGTTATAAACAATAAAGTAAATATGCATGAACAAGTAATAGAAATATTGGATGGCATGCTGTATGCACATTACAACATATTCGCATAGAATCAAACATAGCATAGGACTCAAGAAATAGAAAACAGTTTATTATTAACCAATTTAGTTTGGAGTTAAGGTTCCTCACCTTAGCTTGCTAATAGATACTTTTCCAAGCTTTAGAATCACCTTTATAATGTTATTATATTGCTAGAAGACCTAACAAAGTCGATAAAATTTAATTAGAATTTATTCGGAATTTAAAAACCATTCTGTTAACTGAGGGTTGGAGGTAGGGTCGGAGTCCTGATCGACCCAGGGTGCGACCCTCCCCCTAATCTGAACTTCCCAAACACTGAGGGTCGATGCTAGGGTCGGATCTGCCATCGACCCTAGGTGCGACCCTCCATGGTTTGAGTCAAAAATATCAGATTTTGTCCATTCTTCCATGTTTGGGTCCTATGGCTTACTTCCACAATCCATTCTATACATGTTCTATGGTTTAGAACTATACTTTATTCACCTACATGGTTTTAATGATCTCCTCCATTGTTTTCCATGAAAACCTAACCATGGATTGATGATTTGGGTTTCTTCTAAGTCATATCATCTTCATAAACCATTCTAAAGTCTTAAATAAATCATGGGGAATGTATCCATACCTTAGTTTTGCTGAGATTCGAGTTCCTCTGAATTTCCTCTTCTTCCTTAGCCTTTTCTTCAAGTTTTCCTTCTCTTCTTCTCTTCCTTCTCTTCTCTTTCTCTCAACCCAATTATGGTTGTAAAAGGAGTGAAAGAGGCTTAGGGACGTCCTATTTATAGAGTAAAACCTCCCAAAATAAGTCCCATTGAGTTTAGGAAAGGTTTCAATTGAAATTAGGAAGGTTTCTCAATTTTTGGTTCGTGCTGCTTTCCCGAATGCCGAGGGTCGATGGTGAGGGTCGATGGGAGGGTCGGACAACTCATAGACCCTGCGACCCATGGTTGAGGGTCGATGGTGAGGGTCGAAGGGAGGGTCAGACCTGTCTGTTAAAACCTGCGACCCTACCCTCATTTTGACTGTTTTTGGGTAAATTTTCATATTGGGTCTTGGGTTTCTTCACACACTTGATCCACTTGGCTCGACCATGATATGTAGACGGGTCCCGACATGAAATGTAAGGTTAGGCCGGGTTCGTGGCGTGCGGGTCTTACAGCATCTACCACCACATTAGCTTTTCCTGGGTGGTATTCCATATCAACTTTATAATCTTTCAACAATTCCAACCACTGTCGATGCCTCATGTTTAATTCCATCTGGTTAAAGAGATAGACGAATCTTTTTTCGTCACACATGATTTTCAAAGCGCCCCCGTATAGATAATGTCTCCATATCTTCAAAGTGAAGACTACCGCTACCAATTCGAGATTATGAGTAGGGTAATTTTTCTAATGCTCCTTCAGTTGCCGTGATGCATATGCAATGACATGATCATATTGCATCAATATACATCCCCGCCCTATGTTAGAGGCGTTGATGTATACCGTATTCCCTATGTTTCCACTTGGTCTGGTTAATATAGGAGCTGTCACAAGCTTCTACTTTAATGTCTTGAAGCTTTCTTCACGCTTTACAGTCCATTCAAATTTATGATCATTTTTGGTGAGTTGAGTTAGGGGTACAGCGAATCGAGTATAAGGTTGTGTATGGATTATCGCGAGTTGAACAATTCACCATCAAGAATCCATACCTGTTACCCAAGATCAACAACTTGTTCAATTAGTTATAGGGGGCCTTTGTATTCTCAAAGATCGATCTCTGATCAAGCTACCATCAGCTGAAAATCAGAGAGAGCGATGTCCCAAAGACAACTTTTAGGACCCTATATGGCCTTTATGAATTTCTGGTCATGTCATTCGGGTTAACTAATGCCCCTGCATCATTCATGGAATTGATGAATAGGGTGTTCCATGATTTCTTAGACCGCTTCATCATCGTGTTCATTGATGATATCCTTATGTACTCAAGCTGCTATGAAGATCACGAAGAACACCTAAGGAAGGTCCTGCATTGACTGAAGGAAAGCTTTATGCCAAGTTCAAGAAATGTGTCTAGTTGAGAAAAGTAACATTTCTTGGTCATGTAGTCTCTAGTGAAGGGAATGTTGTGGATCCTTGTAAGGTCCAAGCAGTGTTAGAGTAGAAAGCCCCAAAGACAATCACCGAAGTCAGGAGTTTCCTTGTTCCATCTTTTATTTTGACAAATACGGTAAGTGCTCCCCAAGGTGATATGCTTGGTCTGATGAAGCCCTCGTCTAGCAATTCCTATTAAACCTTAAGTTCTTTCTATTCTATGGGTGTCACCTTGTAGGGTGCTTTGAACATGGGTGCCAACCTTGGGAGTAGGTTTATCATGAATTTCGTCACTCTATCTAGTGGTAGACTCAGCAAGTCTTTCAAAAACACTTCTTGAAATTCATTTACAACCCTTATATCTTCTATTTTGGGGATCTCAACTGTAGTATTTACTATGGATGCAATGTGCCTGGTACAACCTTGAGTTAGTAACTTACAAGCAGTCAAGGTAGATATGAACATTTTCTTCTGTTTCCTTGCTTGTCTCTTATGAACAAAATCAGTTCGCCATCATCTATTTCAATTGACACCTTCCTCATTGCACAAAGGACTCTGGCTTTGTGGGTGGATAGGCAATCCATTCCCAATATTACATCAAAATCGAACATATCCATAAGGATCAGATTTATGTCCATTTTCCTATCACCAACTTACACGAAACATGGTCTGTGGTAGTAAAATAATCCCGCTTGGTGTCGCAATGGTGTACTAACCACAAGTTGAGACTCCAATGGTTTTGGGGGTGTTCTCAACTTCTTGGTGAAAGTAAGAGACATAAATGAACGGGTCACGCCCGAGTCAAAGAGCACCTGTGCGGATAATCTAGATATGTTTAGTATACCTAGTTGTACATATTATATTGACTTAGATGCATCTCATAATCTCAACTTTCTAGTGCAAACAATCTAAATAATGCGGAGGAATACCTGCCACACCCTAGTAGACTTTTCAGCATCCTCTACAATAGTGGCATAAACCTTCCCTTGCTGAAATCCCTGCATTGCTAACTGGGGAAAATACCGGGCTATGTGTCCCTCCTTACCATAATTAAAACACCTCAATGGGCTAGGTGCTATGTCAAAAGGGACTTGTGAAGCAGTCTTTTTGGAGGGTACCTGAGTGGTTGCCTTCTTGCTAGTAGTAGCCTTGAATGGTTTCTTGGCTACACGAGCACTGGAGAATGTATTTGTACACTTTATGCCAAAGCTCACTTACCTGTCATGTTGTCAAGCCCGATAGCCATCCCTCTGATTGTCTTCAACTACCTTGGATATTTGAACAATACTTGCATAAGTAATTAACCTTGAGAATTTACTATGGCCCTTATGCCTCCTCTTAGTCCATCTACAAACCTCTTGGCCTTCAGTCTATCGATTTGCAAAATAATACAGCCTTTCGAATCCTTGTCAGTACTCCGTGACTGACTAAAGGTAAGATACTCGGTCTCCTTCTGATCCCTGTAACTCAAAGAATGCCTCTTTGAAAATTTCCTAGGTAATAGTACCATGTTGCACTTCAAGCATTGATCGGGTAGACTCCCACCAATTATCAGGCTCGTCTTCAAACATAAATGTAGCACAGAAAATCTTTTGGTTATCAGAGCATGGCATCATTCTCAATGTCTTTTCAATGGTGTGCATCCAAATGATGGGGTGTAGTGGATCATTTCCCATGCCAGTGAACTTGGGATGTTTCATCTTCTGGAATGCTTCTACTAGTTTAGCCATGGACATTAGAATAGGTGGATGTATCTCTTGGGCAGCAAGTGTAGCAAATTCCGATACTGGGACGGGCACATAAACAGTAGTAGCTAGTATGGGAGCAAGTATATGAATGGCAGTAGCTAGTACTGGTTCAGGAGCAAGTGCTGGTGCTGGTACATATATAGCAATAGGTGGTACTGGCACAGCAGCAGGTGCTGGTGCTGGTATATATGTAGTAGCAGCTAGTGTAGCTGGAGGGGCAGGTCCTACTCGCATGGCAGCTATGACTTCTGTCATGAGTTGTTGTTGCTAGTTATGGATGTCGCGAGCAAAGTTACCCATAATCGTAGTTAATTCCACGACTGCTAGTACTTATGGCAGTAGTGGTACAACAATAACAGGCCCAACTACACCTCTAGGGAATGCATAGGATTTGCTATTTGTTTGTGCCCCACTACATTAAGTGGGGCAACACTCTTGGTGGTACGAGGCGGCCGAGGTCTCCTGTGAGTACTTAGAGCCATCGGTATGGAAACTGTTCATGTAAGACCCGTACCCAAAATTTCAATCCTAATTTGAAAATTTGGTTTTTGTAAAGGTCCTACCATGACAAACGGGTCAGACCAACATGAACCATGTGACACCCCAAAACCCTGGCTTTTGGTATGACCATGGTTTCTCCGCTATGCAAGTACTTCCATACCAAAATCCATTTACAGTTCATAACATAACATAGCTCTTCTATTAATCACAGCACAGATTACGAGAAAGATAGGGCACAAATCAAATAATAGTAGAATCAAATAACTAGGAACTATCAAACCATGTCAGATTGTATTAAATAACTATAATAAAGGTATATCTGTCTTCAAACCAAGACATAACTAATAGAATACTTAGCACTGAGTAATTAGATAAAACTTATGGGTCAAACAACACCGGGAATAAACAAACAAATAAAATTCTAATTTCTCCCAAGTAAAAACTAATAAAGTATTCTTCTCTCTCAGAAAAAGACATCTTCAACTCTTCCAAATCATTGTTTTCTAACCATAAAGACAATCATCATATTTGCATGTAGAATCATGCCAATTATCTTTAAGTTCTTAATCTTCAATCACATAATTATCAACTAAATAATCCACACAAGAATCTAAAAAAAGGGTATGTACGAAGGGGTGAGCAAACAACACGCTCAGTGAGAAATTAACATACTCAAGTACGTAATGCATGATATATTATTAAGGTCCAAATGGTCTGTGAATAAGCATGTGCAAGTCACATTACACCTAAATCTTGGTAATGAACATGCAAGCATGGGTGAGGCGAATGCAACATACTTGGATCCTCACCTCACGTAAAACATTATCTAAAGAATGAAGAATACAACCCAAGTATACCAACCTGGCATTGTACCAGTATTCCCTCATCATAAGATTCCTCTCGGCATATTATTCTATACCTCAACCACTTCATTGGGTGCTCATTCCCCAAACCCTGATGGTTAAGCACATATAACAGACTCATCCCTAGCTCTCACCTGAGATACTAAAGGATGGCTCCCAACCCTATCCATTTTCTTGCTTTAGTTGTGAAAGGGGCATACCCATTGTTAGTCCACAATAAGCCTATGCCAATACCTAAATCCCTATTGGCAAGGGTTGCCTATCACAGAATGTTAAAACCTAAACCAAGAAATATTACTAATGCAGGTACCTGTATCCTAGCTTAATGGACCAAGATAAATCATCCCATTCCAACTATCCAGATCCACTAGGAGCCAAGCGAATGGCAAACAATCATGTTATCAAATATTTCCAATCCAATATAGAGTTATAATATGCAAATGCATGAACAGATATCACAAGTATTGGATGGCATGTTATCATACAGTAATCCAATCAAGTAGCAAACACATACTCACAGAAACAAAAAAAATAAAACATGTACGAATCCCTCACCTGAATCTAGTGAGCTAAATTTACTCTACTGTAAACAGAGTCCTTTTCCTTGTTTTCTTACGTTGGCTTACCTATTATAATTAAGGTATGAATGTTACTTATGATTGTTTATTCTTGCTTCCATTAGGTCTAGGGTATCTTCATTAGTCTTAGGAACATGTTCTAGGGTTACTTGGTTAAGTCTCAAAGTTAGTGGTTGAACATACAACCAAAATAGGCATGCTGTAATGAGGTGGTTGATCAGCTATGGTGGTTGATCATCTCTGTTTTGTCAACTGCTAGGGAATTTTAGTATAAATGAGTTCCAAAGGCTTATACCTCTATAAGATAACTTCTACAAATGTTTTATAATAGGTTTAAGTCATTGGTTAAGACAGAATCTTGTTCCCATAGGTTATGTGCAAGTATGGTCTATGACATAAAATATCGTCTGGAGCACATTCTACTTAATCCAATCCTTCCAACATGTTTATTATGTCATTCTTGAGGTGTAGGATGCTTAACATTTTTAAAATAGTCAATTAGGATGAAAAATACTAAGAATACAACTCACTGTAAGCCATGTAGTTGATCATAGTAGAGGCGGCCGATCAACTCACTTTAGTCGACCTCCTTGGTCGACTGCCTTCCACCAGAGAGCTCAAACTGATTCAATTTTAGTCCTTTCTCCCAAGTACGGGGTCTAATGCTTCACCAAGGATTTTATAAGTATTAGAAAAATATTAATGGACATATTCTAACCATATTTGAATGTTAAACATCACCATAAGGTCCTACTTTAATGCTTGTATCATTTTATTCATTATCGGCATTATGAAAGGGTTCTACTTATTCTCTGTTAATGACTTGTCCTGAAATCTTGTTCCAGCATGATCAGCGGATGGGTTCACCTCGTAGGATTATCAAGGGTTCAATTTAAATCAAGTAAGAATAGTTTTTAGGCTTACCTCAATGCTTATACAGAAGTTGTTATAGAGAGATGCTTGAGGGAGGTCCTTCAATTGGTTAATCTTCCTCTTCTTCTTCCTTTAACTTGCTTTAATTCTCTCTCTCTCTCTCTCTCTCTTTCAGAATGTGTCAGAGGTTTTAATGTTTTTAATTAAGGTTCCTAGAGAATTTTATTGGGAAGTTTATGCCAGAGTTAGAGTTGCACTACAATTCTTCTCTTGAGAGTCCTAGTCCTAGTATGAGTGTAATGAAGGAGGCTTGGAGGATGTCAATTGGCACTTCAATACATTCAAAAGTAGGTCCCACATGATTTGGGATGATCATGGGTAGCTAAGAACCAATTGGAACCAACTAAAACCTAGCCCAACTAAAATAAACTCGGACTAGCCCAATTCTGGGTTCATGCGGTTGATTGAATACAGGCAGTCCATCAACTCATTTTGGTTGACCACCTTGGTAGACCATTTACTCTGAATAGACTGAAAATGGCCAGGTTTTGACTGGTTCGACTAATTCATTCCACACAGAGCTTCTACAATAATAGTAAGAAGGTTTTAACTCTTACCTAGAGTTCTATATATGCCATAGATGGTACAGATGCTAGGCTAGTATCGGCAGGAGAACCTATTATGTAAGAAAAATTCAAATTAGCCCATATTTTTTGGGTGTGGGTTTTACAATTCCCCCCTAACTAAAAATAATTTTATCCTCAAAATTTTCTTACCTTGTCCTTTGAACAATGTGGGTATTTCTCACGGATTTCATCTTTCTTATCCCACGACGCTTCATCCTTAGTATGGTTCTTCCATTGCACCTTGATGTAAGCAATGGATCTGCTTCTTAATTGATGAACCTTTCTGTCCAAGATTGCTAGCAGTTCTACTTTGTAACTCAGGTTTGTATCCATCATACGAAGTTATGTATTCAGCACATGTGATAGGTCGGTGATGTACTTCTTCAGCATCGACACAAGGAACACATCATGGACACCAACATGTGTAGGAGGTAGAGCTAGTTAATAAAGCTACAGCTCTACTTCGGCTTAGTATTTCATATGGTCCTATATATCTTGGGCTTAGCTTTCCCTTCTTGCTGAATCTTCAAATTCCTTAGAAAGATGACACTTTTAGGAATACCTTCTCGCCTACTTTAAATTTAAGATCCTTACGACGAAGGTCTACATAGCTCTTTTGTCTTCATTGAGTAACTTTAATCCTTTCTCTTATCAAATCAACATTCTCGCAGGTCTCTTAGACAATTTCTGGTCAAAGTTGTAAGACCCACACTCCACTAACCCGGTTTAACTGTGTCGTGTCAGGTCTTCCCATCATTCCTAGACAAAGTACACCGAGCGTGTGAAGATGCATCACAAACCTAGTATAAAAATCAACTCAACACCCAAAACTGTATGCATATGGTCTGATACCTGGATAGGTATGGTCGACCATATGGTAAAAATGAAGATCACGGATCTAGGACCCTACGGTTGATGATTTTGACCCCGCGGTCGACGGGTTCTGCGACCGTAGC
Organism: Protea cynaroides; assembly: GCA_028583415.1. NCBI lineage: Eukaryota > Viridiplantae > Streptophyta > Magnoliopsida > Proteales > Proteaceae > Protea > Protea cynaroides. The sequence continues at coordinate 32,720,047 of CM053276.1, read as the reverse complement.
CATCGACTTTGGGACCCCAGATCAGACTCCGAGTTTTGAAAACTTTCCTAAACTAAAGGATTTCTTTCCTAATTGAAAGAGGACTCTATATGAAGAGTTTTCCTCTATATAAAGGATGTCCCTCAGCCTTTCACTCTTTTAGAACATTAGTAAACCCTAGAGATAGAAGGGAAGAGAAGGAAGAGAAGGAAAAGAAAAAAAGGCTAAGGAGAAGAATTTGCTAAGAAGAGATTGGCTCTTTATCACAGTCAAAGGTATGAACCAAATCTCTCGAGATGTAAACTCTACGTAATAAGACTTCTATGGAGGATAGAAGATATCAACCTATTATGATCTATGTGATTCCTTGAGAAAATCCTAAGGATAACCATGAGCGATGAGTTTGATGATCAGGGTTGATAAAACACTACTAATGCTGGCCATAAGATAACCTTAGGATAAACCCAATTGAAGAGCAGAGGATTTGACCCAGAAAGAACTCAAATTACATGTAGTCTATGACCAAAAATCTCAAGGTCATAACTACGATTGACCATAGCATGACCAGCCTGATCAGAGGATCGACCATAGGCATTCGGGAAGATTCAAGAATCATATGGTCGTAGCTATGGTGGCACGATATGCCACCATAGGGTATCGACCATAGGCAATAAGGTCGACAAAGTATGAGACCATAGGACCAATTAGACACCTATCAGTGCTCTGTTTTGATTTTTGACTACTGTAACATGTTATATATGAACCCTAACTTAAATTCATCTAACTTTTAGATTGTTAAATTGATTGAAAGAGAATTGCAAGGCTTGGAAGGAGATCGAGTATTGCTAACAGGTGAGGGAACAAGACCTACACTAACTGGATAATAATAAAATGCTTTATTTTTATTGAGTCCAATGCCATGATTCTTTCTATGCTTGTATGCTCGTAATGTGCATCTCACATGTCATCTAATATTCCTGCTATTACTGCTCATGCATATTTAATTATGTTTATTTATAACATGATGATGATGATGATGCTAGGAATAGGCATGTAATTGTATGTATGTGGTTTGTGTGTTAGATGCGAGTAGAGCATCAGAGAGGACGTGGCATGGTGGTCCCTGACCTTATCACCAGACTCTATCTCTATCTCTACTTAAGTCTTGCCCACTAACATCGTTGTATCACTATTACCTTAGTAGAACTGTTACATCATAGGCCATCAGTGGAGGTGGTTTCGAACCATGTGGTCTCGAACCATGTAGTCTCTAACTCTATCGGGGGGCCTTAGCTCTTTCTCTATAGACATATTGAGGGATGCTGGGGTGAGACCTTGGATACACTGTTTGGCATTAGGATTGGTTATTTGTGAGCACAGTTTGCAAGCCCTTCCTAACAGGGACTTAAGTGTTAGTATGGGTAGGGCTTCAGGGGAAGTGTTGGCAGTGTGTAATCTGGACATTTTAGCTCTATCTTTATTCCTTGGTAGGTACATGTGGGATGGTAATGGTGTTTGATCCATTTGACGGATTCACACACTCGTGTATAGAGGTGCGGGGACCACCAAACCTTTCTATAGCACATTGTAAACTTAAAAATCTGACCAAAGATATGAATTGAATGTATGCATATGTTTGTCGCATTGTTTTGTTTGCTCACTGAGTCGTGATGTGTACTTACCCTTTCGACGTCGAATATTTTTTGTTGATGATGAAGGACCTACTGTTGAAGATTATATAAATGCGCCATTGTATGGACATGTAGTGGTGATGGACGGGGAATTAACGGAGGAGACGCATGATTCTTCATGCGAGTGCAACCAATGTGTTTATGATTAGTTTAGCTATGTTTGACTACTGGAACATGTAATAGATTAATTATTTTTATGTCTTGAGTTTTGAAGATAATCGGATTAATTATTTATTATCATTGTTTGAGACTCTATTCATTATTTGTAAGACTTTGCTTATTTGTTTATTACCTCTGATTATTACTGTGGAATGTGTGTGTAATTTGATATGGTGGGTACGACCTATGCGAGATCCTAGTTGAATTGTTGGTTCATGGACGGTTCATCACACCATTCCAGTTAGAGCAGAATTGGGGTGTGACAACTTGGTATCAGAGCATCTCAGGTTCTACCCATTGACCTAACTACTTCCACGTGAGTCATAAACTGAGTTAGGATAAAAATTAAAAACTATAATAAGATTGCTTCATAAGCACCTGTATTGTTTGAGACATAAACTAAAAAGAGAATAATGCACATATGTGAATGGAATATATATATATATATATATATATATATATATATATATATATATATATATATATATATATATATATATATATATATAATAAAATGGGAATAAGAGAAATGTACACCCAAATCAGAGTACAGTCCACAATCCAGACAGTTACTTTGAATTATAAAAATGGAAAAATAAATAAATGATATCATAGAGCTGGAGGTGCTGAAGGAGGAGGTGCCTCACGCTCTCTATCATAGTCCTCAGCATACACTCTCGCGAGCTAGGCCACTTGAGTCAGAGTCGCTCGGAGACTGGCCAGATCCGCTACCCACTGGTCTGTAGAGCGCTGGGCATCTAGGAGCTGTCCTACTCTTCAATCAGTCATGTGCAGTGTCACACCCCAATTCCGCACTGTTCAGAATGGTGTGATGAACCGCTAGCAAACCAACGGTTCAACCAGGATCTCGAGTAGGCTATATCCGTGTTATCTAAACATCCACACATCCGTAATCATAATCAGAGTACATACACAATAGCGGAAATCTTATAATAAAATGAATTGAGAATCTATTGTGATATTAATATTTAAATAGAAAATTATTCTGTATCAACTGAGACATAAATAAATATCAAATACATGTCTTTATTAAATCCAAATAAACAAATCTAGAAAATATCTAATCGAATACACATGAGTTGCACTCGCAAGAGGAGTCATGTGTATTTACTTCAGCTTTAGCTTCATCGCCGCCACGTTCCCGTATGCTGGAGCATTCATATAATCTTCAACCGTATAACCTGCATCATCAACTAAAAATATTCGACGTCGAGGGGTGAGGACACATCACGGCTCAGTGAGTGGACAAAACAATGCAACAATACATATGCATGCAATCAATTCATATCTTTGGTCTGGTTAATAGTTTGCAATGCGCAATAGAAAGGTTGGGTGGTCAAAGGTTAACGTTTATTGACCCTGCCTCTATATACAGGGTGTGGAAGTCTGCCCAAAGGTTAACATTTATCGTCGTCCCCATCCACCCTATTCATGACATTATACAACAAAGGTTAACGTTTATTGCTATATAATAACATACCAACAAGCAAGCCCCTGTTAGCGAGGGCTTGCAAACTGGGCTCGCAACTAACCAATCCTAATGCCAAACAGTGTATCCAAGGCCTCACCCCAGCATCCCTCAGAATGTCCATAGAGATAGAGCTAAGGCCCCCCAGTAGAGTCAGAGACTACAAGGACCGAGACCACCTCCCCTGATACTCTACGACATAATAATTCTGCTAAAGTAATGGCGATACGACGATGCTAATGCACAAGACTTGATTAAGAAATAGAGCTAAAGTGTTGAGACCCGCCAAAGGTTAACGTTTATTGATGTCCTCATCACACCTCCCCTGATATTCACTCGCATCAAGTACACCAACCACACACATACAATCACATGCCTATTCCTATCATCATCATCATCATGTTACAAACAATAAAGTAAATATGCATGGACAAATAATAGAAATATTGGATGACATGTTGTATGCACATTACAAACATATTCACATAGAATCAAGCATGGCATTGGACTCAAAAAAAATAGAAAATAGTTTGTTATTAACCAATTAGTTTAAAGTTCTGTTTCCTCACCTTAGCTTGTTAATAGATACTTTTCCAAGCTTTAAAATCACATTTATATTGTTATTGTATTGCTAAAAGACCTAACAAAGTCGATAGAATTTAATTAAAATTAATTATAAATTTAAAAACCCTTCTGTCAACTGAGGGTCGGAGGTAGGGTCGGAGTCATGATCGACCCTGGGTGCGACCCTCCCCAAATCTGAACTTTCTGAACACTGAGGGTCGATGGTCAGGATCACCTAGGGTCAGATGGTCATCGACCCTCGGTGCGACCCTCGATGCACTTTGGTCCAATTCCCTCTTTTAGTTCATTCTTCGTGCTTGGGATCCTATGGCTTGCTCCTACATTCCATTCTACATTTATTCCATGGTCTGAAACCATGTATAATCCACCTAGATAGCTTTCATGTAATCTCCCATGGTTTCCCATGAAAACCTAACCATGGGTTGATGGTTTGGGTTTCTCCGAGATCACACTCTCATCAATATCTAACCTAAGGTTTGTAAAAAATCTTGGAATTAGTATCCATTCCTGAGAAGAATAATCCTTCTCTGCAACTCTTCTCTTTTGGCTAACTTCTCTTCCTTGCTTCTCTTCTTCCTTTTTTCCTTCTCTTCTCTTTCTCTCAATTCAATTAGGGTTGTAAAAGGGGTGAAAGAGGCTTAGGGACATCCTTTAAATAGAGTAGGAACATCCTAAAATAAGTCCCATTGAGATTAGGAAAGAATCCCAATCGAAAATTAGAAAATTTCCTAATTTCTATTTCTTACGGTAATCGAGGGTCGATGGGAGGGTCGATGATCCCGTCGACCCTAGGGTTCAAGATGTCCGACCCTCCCTTCAAAATTGAGGGTCTGACTTTCTGCTTTGGGAGGTCCGACCCTTCTTAGCTGGGTATGCGACCCTCCCTTCAAATTAAGTGTTTTTGGGTCGATTTGATACCTGGGATCTCGATCTCCTTCACGCCCTTGGTCCATTTGACTCGACCATGATGGGTAGACCTGGTTCAAGGTGGTAAGACCGGGTTAGATTGACATGGGTCTTACAACTCTCCCTACTTATAAAAATTTTGTCCTCAAAATTATACGTACCTTCTGAATCAAATGAGTGAGGGTATTGCTTTCGCATAGCATTTTCTTCTTCCCATGTAATTTCTTCCATGTCTCTACTTTTCCATGTGACCTTAACATAATAGATATCTCGGTTGCGTAAACGTTGAACCTTTCGGCTGGTGATTTCTGTTGGTGTTACTTCAAATGTCAAATCATCAGTCAATTCTAGCAAATCTACTATCAAAACGTGCGTTGGATCCTTGATATACTTCTTCAATAGGAAAATGTGAAATACGTCATGCACACTTGACATAGATGGTGGTAGTGCTAACTAATAAGCCACTTTACCACGCTTAGCTAGAATTTCATACGGCCCGGCATATCTTGGACTTAGTTTTCCTTTCTGCCCGAACCTTTTTAATCCTCGCATAGGCGATACCTTCAAAAATACTTTATCACCTACAACGAACTCCAGATCTCTGCGTTGAGTATCTGCATATTTCTTCTGACGATTCTGAGCTGTTCTTACTCTTTTCTTGATAATGTCGACCACTCGGCAAGTCTCTTCAACAATTCTGGCCCAACAATACTATGTTCTCCAACTTCATTCCAAAACAAAGGAGTTCGACACTTCCTGCCATACAATGCTTCATAAGGCGACATCTGTATAGTAGCCTGATAGCTATTGTTATAAGCGAACTCGATCAATGATAACTTTTCATCCCATGATCCTTTGAAATCAATTACACATGCTCGTAGCATATCTTCTAGAATCTGAATTGTATGCTCTGACTGTCCATCTATCTGTGGATGAAATGCAATACTAAACTTCAATGTTGTACCCATAGCCTTTTGCAATCCTTCCCAAAACTTGGAAGTAAATCGTGGATCTCTATCGGACACAATGCTCTCTGGGACACCGTATAATCGAACAATATTATCCACATACATCTTTGCTAACCTCTCTAGTGTATACTGAGGTGGTATCAGTATAAAGCGAGCTGTTTTTGTCAAGCGGTCTACAATCACCCAAACTGCGTCAACTACTCGAGGAGTGTATGGTAACCCTGTGACGAAGTCCATGGTGATGCAGTCCCATTTCCATGCTGGTTCCGGTAATGGCTGTAACAGTCCTGCGGGTCTTTGTCGTTCAGCCATTACTTTCTGACAATTTAGGCATTGAGACACGAACTTGGCTACATCTTCTTTCATTCCTCTCCACCAATATAGTTTCTTTAGATCATGATACATTTTTGTACTTCCAGGATGCATCGAATAGATGGTGGTATGGGCTTCTTTCATCAGTCGATGTCTAATGTCCATACTTTCTGTTTCCGGTACACATATTCTTCCTTTGTATTTCAGTACTTTCTCTTCATCCAAGGTGAACTCAAGATTAGTCCTACCTTTCTCGATATCTTCTTGTACTATTCTCAGATAAGGATCTGATTTGATAGCTTTCTTCACTTCATCCATTATGTCCGGTATAGTCTTCAATGCAGTGAACATATTTGAAAACCGATGAATAAACCCTTGGTTGGCTGACTCATCCGTTGCGTCTATCACATATTGCTCATTGTCGTGATTGAATACCATTCCAGTAGTACACATTGCTGCAGTTGTGCTAACCTCTCCTTGCGATTTTATCATTGCTTTTCGGCTTAACGAATCCGCTACTACGTTCGCTTTTCCCAGATGATACTGGATATCACAATCATGGTCTTTCAGTAGTTCCAACCATCTTCTTTGTCTCATATTCAATTCCTTCTGATTAAATAGATAAGTAAGACTTTTATGGTCTGACTTAATCTGGAATTTCTCTCCGTATAGGTATTGTCTCCATAACTTGACAGCATGCACTACTACCGCTAGCTCCAGATCATGAGTGGGATAATTTTTCTCATGTACCTTTAACTGTCTTGAAGCATAAGCAATCACTTGCTCTCCTTGCATAAGCACACATCCCAGTCCCAGTCCCGACGCATCAGTGTATAGAGTAAATGTCTGTCCTGGAACAGGAATAGTTAAAATCAGAGCGGATATCAATCTGGTCTTCAGCGTTTGAAAACTCTTCTCACATTTATCGGTCCACACAAACTTTTCACCTTTCTTAGTCAAACTTGTGAGAGGTACGGCAATCCAGGAATAGTCTTCTACGAATCTCTGATAATAACCAGCTAGACCCAGAAAACTTCTAATTTCTGAAACGCTCTTTGGTGCTTCCCACTTTACAATAGCCTCGATCTTGTGAGATCAGTAACTATCCTAAAATCCAAGGAGAAGACAGTGGCAGATCAAGAGGTTGAGGATAATTGCTCACAAATGGAAGAGGAGAATATTCTGGATGAAATTCTAAGCTACCAGAGATCATCTCACATCAAGTCTGGACTTGGGTATGAGAAATAGAGTAGTAAGAAGGCTAAAGGTAAAGGGTCTGTTGAGAACCCAATTGTGTTTGTCAAAGCAAAATAGATGAGGTCACATGTTGCTAGGGTTCCAAATGGTCAGAACCAAGTTTGGCCAAGCAAACAGGCTACGGTAAGCATATCGGTCGTAGTATCGGTCTCAGTATAGTGAGACCAGTATGTGCCACGTATATATTGGTCTCAGTACTGGTCTCAGTACACTGTAGCAGATATGTGCCTGCAGTATATACCGTAGGACCATATCGCAGGACTTATTGTCCAGCCGGTATGCCCAATAATATGGGTCCGAGAGCCCAATCTCGGACCTCCCTCTCCCGTCGATCATCGGCTTGGTTTTTAGGGTTCTTCCTAAACCATTCTAAGGTCCAAATACTTGTTTAGTCATCTAGGTTTCAATTATTTTGTCGCATCCTTCTTAGATTAGATCTCAATAAGAATTAGGGTTTTGGGGTTCTAGGAATTTAGATCGTTATGCCATTTCACGGCCTCGATCTGAAATCTTAACATCAATATAGAGGTTGAGCACTTATTGGTGTTTGTTGAATGGCAGTGTTCTCCTCCAACGGAAGGATCCCCCTTCTTGCGCAGTCTCCTTCCTCCTTGCTCCTTCTTAGATCTCTTCTAGAGGGTCTAGGGTTTGAGAATGTTTGGAAGGATCAAAGGAGAAGGAATGATGTGCATATATATATAGTGGGAGACCATTCTAGGAATGTCTCTTACATCTAAAAGGTTTCCTAAACTTGATTCAGAGTGTGGGACCCGCTGGAGTCCGTCTCACTCGAGAAATACATACCGGTCACACATACCAGTCTCACTCTAAGTGAGACCAGTACTGAGACCGATATGTAAAAAAATTCATTTTTACACATCGTTTCTCATACCTGGATATCGCGGTTCGTCACCCGGCCTCGCCTTCCGGTCCGGTTATGATTGGGAGACCTGTCACAATGTAAACCATGAGTTAAACCGGGTTTTCAGAGCACGGTTCTTACACATAGGGTTTCTCAGCCTTTCAAGCATAAACTTCAACTTGAACAATGAACTTAATCATGCACAAGCATAAATTACAGTCATAAACTGTAATCACATCTGAACTACGATGGTGAACCTGATTTTCAGAATAATTCCATGATACGTAGGTGTGAGGACAAAGATCGTGATCTTTTTTTGAAGTCGCCACCTAGATTAAGGTCTAGGACCTTAGAAATGTGAAATGTCACTCTAAGGTAAAACTTCGATTGACTCATGACCCTTAGATTGGATTTTTGGTCCATCAGAGATGGGGTAAGCATCAGGTTATGGTTATGGGAAGGGGTTAGGCACCCAAACCACCCGATCAAAATCGGTCTCCTATACCTTTCCTATGCTAGACTCTATCCATTAAACTGAACCAAACCAAGTGGTTTGATATCATTGAACCGAATCTATATCCATCAGATTGCTTACGTATCATGGAATTATTCCAAAAATCAGGTTCACCATCGTAGTTCAAATGTGATTAAAATTTATGGCTGTGATTTATGCTTGTGCATGATTAAGTTCATTGTTCAAGTTGAAGTTTATGCTTGAAAGATTGAGGAACCCTATGGGTTAAGATTTGGATAGTACATACGAACTAATAGATAGTCCTAGTGGATCTAAGAATAAATAACCCTTTCTGGGTTTGAATGTGGATAACCCTATTTGGGTCAAAATGTGGATAACCCTTTCTGGGTTGAAAATGTGGATAACCCTATCTGGGATAAAATGTGGATGGATATCCTAGTGGATCTATGGATAGTCCGAGTGGACTAAGGTGTGGATCCAAATTTTGGTTTCTCCCAAATGGCCAGTGTATCCTAGGGTTTGCCCTAAGAATCAGAATCCGCATAGTTTGAAATGATGGGTGGATATCCAAGTGGATCTATGGATAGTCCAAGTGGACTTAGGTCTGGATCCGAATTTGAGATTTTCCCAAATAGCCTACGTATCCTAGGGTTTGACCTAAGAATCAAAATCCATGTAGTTTGGAATGATGGGTGGATATCCAAGTGGATTTATGGATAGTCCGAGTGAACTAAGGTGTGGATCCAAATTTGGGATTCTCCCAAATAGCCTACGTATCCTAGGGTTTGCCCTAGGAATCAGAATCCACGTAGTTTAGGATGATTGAAATAACTTGTTCTAGGTTAAGGATTGAGAACCTATTCTAGGTTTAGGGTTTAGAACCTATTCTAGGTTTAGGATTTAGAACCTATTCTAGGTTTAGGGTTTACTGAGGGGCAGAAATCGTCCTGAGCTACCCTTTTCATCCTAAGCTCTAATTTTGGAAGGTTTGGCAAAGCATTCTCTTTCTTTATTAAGATTTTTATTATTTCCCATTTTTCCCTTCCCAAGAATGTGGGTGCCTAAATGCAAGTCCCCATGCCTAGATTGTCTTCTAAAAGTGTGCATACATGGCAATTCAACTAGGGTGTGGAATAAATTAAATTATTGCTAGAAAATAAATATTCTATCTAAGCATGGCATATAATACATTTATGGCAAGAAATCCACATATAGTAAGATTGTTAAAAATCTTCTAATATGGCATGTATTGCAAATAAGGCAATAACCTATATGGCAAGATCTTATATACTATTTTCTAAGCATGGTAAGACCTAATATGGCAAGAAATTAATGTATGTATCTATATATCAATATGGTAAGTACCAAACTTAGAATACAAAATATGGCATGAATTATCCAAAAAAGGTAAGATCTTATATGCTATTTTCTAAGCATAGTAAGACCTAATATGGTAAGAAATTAATATATGCATCTATATATCAATATGGTAAGTACCAAACATAGAATGCAAAATATGGCATGAATTATCCAAAAAGATAAGATCTTATATGTTATTTTCTAAGCATAGTAAGACTTAAAAATGGTAATTATCAAGATTTTGTTAAATATGGTAAAAATCTATTTATTCTACCAAATATAGCAACACATGGAATATGGCAAACATGGTATGTGCACAATCCAAAAAAAATATATGAGTACTCTAAATATGGCCATTTATCCAAATATGGTATATAGATACTTTAAATGTAGTAAGTCTACAATCAAATATGGTAGAATTCACCAAATCAATCAAGCAATCAATTGCATGTTACAATGAATGAGACATTAATGAAATCTTTCTGAAAAATCCAAAATTATCAAAAAAACATATGTTCAATAAGTTCTTTGAAAATATTGTAACTTTTATGAAGACATTTGGAATGATTAATGACTCAAAAATTTCAAAATTGTGACACAAAGTTTCAAATATTGGACAAACTATGAACTGCTTTCAGATTCTGTCATATTATACCAGAATGAGCATAAGTAGGTTTTTCGTAACTCAAATCAAGCTCTATGTTTTTTCACAGAAAGATGACTTGACATGCTATATTTTATCTAAAAGAGTCGAATTCCAACAGGGAACGAAATCAGGTCAAATGGATGCCACAAAACCAGATATGTGTACTGATCAAATCTGTTTCGGATTTTTGACCAGTTGCACCATAAATTCCTTATAAAATCTCATACTTAATGAAAATTACATCTTGACATATTTCCATGTAGATAACTGTCAGATATAAAATTTCATTCAGAAAAAAAGTGAAAACAGAACATTCTCTTTGTGAAAAAAGATCATTTTCAATCATGCAAGTCAATATATCCTAATAGATTCAAAATCAGAGCACTATGCACTTAAAAATCAATATCAATTCAATAAAAAAATCAAAAAAATCCAAAACCAGTGCCATTTTTTAGAAGACTTTCATATCTAAAAAATTCATATAAAGTTTTTTTTTCTGATTATGGCCATACAACCCTTTTCTAGAGACTTTCTGATAAGGGATTGCATTATATCCGAGTAGGACAGCAATGCCAAAGAAGAATTTTTTTGATAGACTTTCCCAATTCCAAATAGAACAAAATTTCTAAAGGAGTCTTTTAACATATCATAGAGAATCTCAAAAAAAATTTGGGCTTCAAAATCTAAGAAAAACCACATGAAATGTGCATCCTAAATTTGGATCCTAAATCTAAAAATTTCATATTAGAATCCACTTTGTAAAATTTGTCAAAACTATCAAACATCATCATATAGCATTCAAAGCTTCATCATTGAATAGTTTAAACAAATCATCATACATAAAAAAATACTAGACGTGAGCATCGTAACATCAACATGCATGCAATAGAACATTCCTGATTGAGATTTAATGAAAATAAGCCTTTTCAAGCAAAATCGACATTCAAGCATTCTAAAGACCCCTAAATTTGTTTTAGGGCACCAACCTTGTGCTCGAATGGAGCGAAACCTTTGATGTAGGATTTTTAGAGATCGAATCAAACTTTTTGATGTTAAATCCCCATTCTCCTCTTCTCTGCTCCTTTCTCTCTTCTCCTTCTCTCTTTCCTTCTTTTCTTTTCTTTCTTTTCTCTTCTTCTTCTTTCTCTTTCTCTTCCCTCTTTCACATTTTTTTTCTTCTCTCCTCCTCTCTCCTCACGGCTCCCTCTCGGAAGAAAACCTCCTCCTTCTCCTATTTTTTTCTTCTCCTTTTTTCTCTTTCTTCCTTCCTTTTTCTTATTCATTCCTTTTCTTCTTTCTTCCTTCCATTTTCTTTCCTTTTTCCTTCTCTCTCTCCTTACGGCTCCTCTTGGAAAACCCCTTTCTTCTCCCATTTTTTTCTTCTCCTTTTCTCTCTTTCTTCCTTCCTTTTTCTTCTTCTTTCCTTTTCTTCTTTCTTCCTTCCTTTTTTCTTTCCTTTCTCCTTCTCTCTTTTCATGTTTTCTAGAAGAGAAAACGTTTTCTTCCTTTTTACTTTCTTTTTTTTTTTCCTTTCTTCCTTTTATTTCCTTCTTTTTTTCCTTCCTTTTCTTTTTCTCCCTCTCTCTTTTCACATTTTCTCTTCTAAAACATTTTCTTCTTTCCTTTTTTCTTCTCCCTCTCTCTTTCCTTTTTTCCTTCTCCCTCTCTCTTTCCTACGGCCTCTCTTTCCTAATCTCCCCTCAGGGCCTCTCTTTCCTATAATATATATGTATATATATAAAAATATATTAATATATATAATATAATATACCTATAAGATATATATATATATATATATATATATATATATATATATATATATTATATACAATAATATATTATATATTATATAAATACATATATATAAAAGAAATGCATGCATATGGGCCGACATGACTTGGTCCGGATTGGTCTGAGCTGGGTCGGACTGAGTTGGACTAAGTTGGGTTGAACTGGTTTGGACCAAAGTTGACTTTTTTCTATCATTTCATAGTCCATTTCTACCACTATTTCACATGGAATTTTTTGATAGCCTCTATTCCAAATTTTCTACGTTCACTTTGTAGAACACTAAAAATGAGGAATATTAGAACTTGAATCACCTCATTTGGAAATAAAATGGCCAACTTATAAATTTCTAAAGTTTAAGCAGGCCAATTATCGATAATTTGGCTAACCATTCTGCATGGGATCCTTCGGAGAATTCTACCAGTAATCCTTTTCACATCCACTTTGAAGATGACTGAAAATAAGGAATATTGGCCTTTGAATCCTTTGATTCTGATATCAGATGACCAAGATATGATGATTTGAAGTTTAAATGATAATGCATGCATCATACGATAATTACGTAAATACCCTTATACTTTCAAACTGTGATATCTTCCTTGTTTGATGTCAGAATTTGATGATTCCAGTCTCATTTTGAAAATAATTTCACGACCTATACATCCAAGTGGGTAATATCCTATGACCCTACTGTGGGGTTTATTAGATAATTACAAATCTTTGGGTTAAAAACCAGAAACCTGCCATATGGGTTCACTTATGTTGGGGTTAGCAAAAATGGGGTGCTTACAGATGCCCCTCTTTAGCCGAGATTGTTACCAATTGAAGGCTTAAGACAAAAGAACCACATTTTTTATATAAGTGAGATTGCTTATTGGGCTGCACTTAGGGTAATTTGTCCTAAACTGCCTACGTATTCTAAGGGTGTCCTAGAAATCAAGCCTAGAACGTAGTTCAACTGGCAAGAAGGTTTGCTCTTCTTGGAAGATTGGTGATTGTTCTTCTTGTATGAAGCTAGGCTGTGAATACAAGGCTCATTTGTAGGCTGGGAACCACTTCTTACTGAGGTAAGACTCATGATGCAAGGTACGCGCGAGCTTGAACCCGACTTGATCCATTTGTAGGTTGATAAACCTCTTCTTGTATGAAGCTAGACTGTGAATACAAGGCTCATTTATAGGTTTGGAATCTCTTCTTGTATGGAGCTAGGCTGAACAAGGCTGGTTGTACGAGCTTAGGCTTAGCTTTGATTTGTCTGGACAGAGGAATTACTATCTTTTCTTTAATTGAACTGAGGCTCTTTTGATTGAGATTCTGAGATTATTTTTCTGAATAAGCTAGGGCTCTGCATTTGATTCACTTATAGGCTGAGATTGACTTGATCTTTGAATAAACTAGGGCTCTAAATTTGATTTACTAATAAGCTGAGATTGATTTGAACTTTGGATGAGCTAGGGCTCTACATTTGATTCACTAATAGGCTGAGATTGATTTGAACTTTGGATGAGCTAGGGCTCTGCATTCACTTATAAGCTGAGAATGACTTGATCTTTGAATGAGCTTGGGCTTCGCATTCACTCATAGGCTGAGATTGACTTGATCTTTGAATGAGCTAGGGCTCTGCATTTGATTCTGAAATGAGCAAGAACTCAGAAGTCACTTTTAGGGTGAAACTGAAATGAGCAAGAACTCAGAAGGTCACTTATATGGTGATACTGAATGACTCATCTTTTAAGTTCCTACCAGCTTTGGACCATCGGGATTGAAAATTAGAAAAACCTTCTTGGAATGCTATGAACCTTCGGGAATGGAAACTAGAATATCCTCTTAAGTAGCTTTGATGCTATAAACCTTTAGGATGCTCGAAAGTGACCCACACAGGAAGTCTTTGTTGACTTTGAACCTTTAAGGTTGAAATCTGACCCATCTTGGAAGTCTCTTGACTTTGAACCTATAGAGTACTGGACATATTTAAAATGACAGTGAATTCCTTGGCAATTTTCTAAGGTTTTTTTATCCTGCTTTATTGGTGAAGGCATAAAACATGGCATCAATGGAAATGGTGTCATGGACTTTGCTGGCATGATACCTAGATTTGAAATTTTCCATTTATGATCAGGTATTGAAAGTTTGACTCAATTTCAGCACGGTAGTGATGACTTGGTTGCTCCCTTGGAAAGGTTCCATGTAATTTGAAAGTGATGATTTTCTTCAGCCAACATTGGTGTTGTTGGATTTTAGATTGAAAGAAAACTCTAGCGAGGATTTTGGGCAAGAATGAGGGGAGCTTGACAGTCTCTAACCAAAGTTTTATTGATTGACCTTGATGTTAAACTGTTGAGGGGCATCTGGTCAACTATGTTCTTTGGCTGTGTACTATGGTAGACCAAATTGGTAGAATAGCCAAGCGGCGATGAAATGTGACATGGGTTTGGCCCTTGATCTAGGCTCATAAAAAGCTCAGGGCTTTGCAACATTGTTGTGCCAATTTTGAAAGATGAATGAACCATGGCCCTAAAGTAGGCACGAAGAGAAAATGATTCGAAGTATTCCTTCAGAGAATTTAGTGACCAAATCCTAACAGGTGAGCGACCACAATGGATTTTCTTCATCAACAAGATTGGGAGAACTGAGAAATTGGTAAAAACCAACTTGGACGGACCTACTTTTATTGACTAGGAAAGTCAGTGACTTCAGACTAGACAATGGATCCTAGATGTAATGCTTATGATCAAATTCAATTCCTCTACATAGGGTATATCTATGCCTCAGTGTCTATATGTTGTGACAGACCGCTACTATAGTGTGTTAGGGGTAAGATAGAAGGAAATGGGAAATCCAACAGAGTTGGAACTAGGTTGAATCTAGAATGCATCAAGAATTTGACCATGCTTCCAAGGTCAAGGGAAGATTGATAAATTGATTGCAGAAAGTGACTTCTTAGATAAACCCTTCTTGAATCTTGAAAAATGAGGGAGTTGATGATTTGATGAATTTGGTTACATCCGTAACCAGGTCATGAGAATTTGCTCTCTCCCTAACGTGACAAAAGGATTTGAAGATAGAATTCTATTGAAAGGCAATGCTATGGAGTCCAAAAGGAAAACAAACGATGGTTTGTTCAACTCCTCTGAGTATGATTCACTGGAGAGCAAGAGGGGTTCTTTTCATTATGAAGGGTAGACTGGGTATGACACTTGTCCACATGAACCACTAAATTTTTCTATAATCGCCTATCCCCACTAAGGTATTATGGGTTGCCCATTGAGGTTTCTTGGGTTGCTTTTCCTTGCTGAGGTTTCTTTTATTCCCTTTTTTTTTGCAAACCCCATCTTGGGTTGAATAAAGAGTCCTAATATGGTGAGGATATTGCCAAAATTATGGTCCTATCCAATGGTCTAAAACCCTTAGGAGAAATCCGAATGGCATGACTTTCATGACAAATGGGTAGTCTTGCCCCACTATTTAAGTTGACACCTACACACATTGATAGGTGGGCAGCTATTTGAATCATCACTAAAAACAACCTTAGGGAAATGTAGTCCCACACCAAAATTAAAAATGGTACCGAATTATGTGTTCCTTTTTTAGAAATGTTCAAATGGAACACATGTCTCAACAAGCTACATCGAGATGCCGAATTAATCGCGATCATATCTGGGCCTAAAATCTTTAAGTTTGTTGACAAGTATTGATGTTGAAGGTCTGGGAAGACTGATGTGAAACTATCCACATGGGTCTACCATTGGGAGAGTGTTTAGTTGTTTATGTAGAATAGGTTTATCTTACCAAGAAAATCCTATTTTATTGGCTTGAGAAACGAAGGGCTTATAGGAACCTTGGGAAGCCGTCGGATGTAATGAACGATAGATGAGAGTTCCATTCAGATTCATGAATTTGTACATAAAATGATGACATGATCATGAGATACAATGTCATAAAAACTGATAATCAAAAGAAGGGCTTGTGATAAAGACTCTTTGGAAGGCCGTCAGATTGATAGATGGGAGAGAGAGTCTAATGCCGATGAGAAATCTTCCTTAAATGATGAAGAAGTAATGAGATTGTCTCCTGTAAAGGCGGGGATGTATTTGGCCAAAATCAAAAGTCTGGTCCAACATGCTGTGAATCTCGAAGAACGATCCCACTTACTATCAGGCTTTGATTGGAACTACCATCCTCATGAAGTGAGAGGGACAATTGGCTTACCGTTGAGCTCCAATGCCATTCAACATCTTACTATTTTCTTTTCTTTTCTTTCTTTTTTTTGGATGTAGAGGCCACATAATGCAGTGCTTCGCTTGATCGCAAAGTTGAATCATGACTTTCAATATTGGATTTGAATCTTCTTTTTTCATACATTTCCAATCAGATAGAACATCTTTGCCCCAGTTAGTACTCTAACTTCTGTAAACTTTATGAACATTGTGACTGCTCATCTTATCTGATTTTATCTGAATGGTGAATCCATATGCTGTCCTTTGGAAGTTAATCATCACTTTTTGTCTGATGTGACTACCTCCCATTATTGATGTAGATAAAATATAGGCTTGGATTTTCTTTTTTTCTTTTTTCTTTTTTTGTTTTTTTTTTTTTTTTTTTTTTTGGTATTCTTATGACCTCATTCTTTGATTTTGAGATTGGTCATTCATTAGGTATCTCTTGCTTACAAATGATGTACTTTGTAAGAACTTTGAAATTTCTAACCCTTTGGTGGCACATCTGTCCTCCACTCATTTATACTGATTGACTGACCTGTTGACATGATCTGTTACTATCTAATGCTTTCCTTGGAATCTTTTCATAGGTAGAACAAATGGCAGCTCCTCCAATACATGTTTCTTGAGAGTACTCTTGTGTCTCCTGATTGATCATTTAAAGCTTTCCCAGACGGGTTGGACCTTTCTTTCTCAAGAGCCCGAGTGGCGTAGAAGTTCAGGAGATGGCTCATCGTTTCAATCATCTTCAGAGTCAGAATTGACTGCGCACGTAGAATAGGAGGATGTATGAAACTGAGAGGAAATGTATAGAAGAGACAAAGCACAGAGTTTGAAATCCCAATGGGGTGATTTTCCTTTACTTACAGGACAGATTGGACTGGACTTGTCAACAAACATATCAATCTTGGACCTAGACATGGATGACCTATCGAATACCGATAATAGAAATTTGAAACAACTAGTTCGTCCAAGTGGCTCCAGTTGGGCATAATGCCTTTGACGACCACCTTCAGTCATTGTGGAAATAAATCTTCCTTCAGACCTCTAACAGCAGGACTCATCATGCCACTCTATCAATAGGTGCAAGATGCCTACCTTTTAGGGTTCCATACAATCCTTACCCTTTTTCTTTTTTTCTTTTTTTCTTTTTTTCTTTTTTTTAATTTTTTTTTAGTTTGGGATCCACTCATAACCAGACTATTTCTTTTTAAGCTCAAGGTTACTCTGATTTATGCCCCAGTTTAGGGTTCAATGGATTCATCAATGGATCGCTTCTAGTTAAGTTCAAAATCATTCTAGCTTATGCCCCAGCTTGGGGAGCAAGGGGTATCACCATTGCACTACACCTATTTTAAGTCCAAGATTAGACTAGTTTATGCCTCAGCTTGGGGGTTCAATGGATTTCTTCATTAGACCACTCTCAGTTTGGGTCCAAGGTCAATTTGGTCCATGCCCCAGTTTAGGGCATAATGGCTTTCCTCATTAGACTATACACAATTTGGGTTCAAGGTCAATTTGGTTCATGACCAGCTTAGGGCTCAATGGCTTTCTTCATTGGACTGCATTCAATTTGGGTCCAAGGTCAATCTGGTTCATACCCTAGTTCAGGGGTCATTGGCTTTCCTCATTGGACCGCACTCAATTTGGGTCCAAGTAATCTGGCTCATGCCCCAGTTTATGGGTTAAGGGTTTCATCATTGGACCATTCCCTAGCCATGATTCTGGTTTCTATCCTAGCCTAGGGTACGTTGGATCTCTTTTTTGGTTTAACCTACTACTCGGAAAAATTTCATTCCTTCTCTTTGAATAATGAGAAATATGAGGATAACTCTTTGGATTCTAGCATTTCCTTGGCCAATGGGGCAGAAATGCCTGTGATGGGATAGCACTATCATAGCTGAAGTTTCATGGTTTTCTGATGACTCCAGAATCTGCAATTGATCTTTATTGACAGGCAATGAGGAATGCTTCTCATTCACCATTCCTGACGAGCGATCCTAACTTGTAGCACTGGGCTATGATGGACATGGATCGGGCTCTAATTGATAGAGCCAGAGATTGATTTTGAATCGATCTCTGATTAATAGAGACAAGGTTAACTTTGAACTGGTCTCCGATTAATAGAGATAGAGTTGACTTTGAATTGGTCTCTGATTGATAGAGATCAAGATTGACAGTCATGAACTGGGCTTTAATTGGTAGAGGGAAGGATTGCTTGAGTTGGGCTTCAATTGATAGAGGCCAAGGATGACAATCATGGATTGGACTCTAATTGCTAGAGATGATGGATTGATTGAGTTGAAATGACTAAAATTCTCTTTGATTCCTTCATGAAATGGAACATGGACCAGAGGTAATGGTTGAACAGGCCTAGAGGCTAACTCATGCTCACATTGAGTTCATATGAATGGAACCTTTCTTAGTTCCAACATGAATCAGAACCTGAACCGTAGTTGATGGTTGGACAAGCCTAGGGGCTAATTAAATTCAAATGAATGGAACTCTTATTAGTTCCAACATGAATCAGAACCTGAACCGAAGTTGATGGTTGGATAAGCCTAGTGGCTAATTAAATTTAGATGAATGGAACTTTCCCTAGTTCCGACATGAATCAGAACCTTAACCAAAGTTGATGGTTGGAAAAGCCTAATGGCTAATTAAATTCAGATGAGTGGAACTTTTCTAAGTTCCAACATGAATCAGAACCCTAACCAAAGTTGATGGTTGGATAAGTCTAGTGGCTAATTGAATTTAGATGAATGGAACTTTTCCTAGTTCTAACATGAATCAGAACCTGAACCGAAGTTGATGGTTGGATAAGCCTAGCGGCTAATTGAATTCAGATGAATGGAACTTTTCCTAGTTCCGACCTGAATCAGAACCCTAACCAAAGTTTATGGTTGGATAAGCCTAGTGACTAATTAAGTTTAGATGAATAGAACTTTTCCTAGTTCTGACATGAATCGGAACCTCAATAGGAAGTAAAGGGTGAAAAAGCCTAGGGGCCAAATGTCTCCTCTACTCTAACATGATCTGGGAGGTGATGATTGAACCTGCCTAGTGGTTAAACATTTCTTTAATTCTGAGATGAACCGAAAATGATGGTTGAATCTGGGATTGAATAATTCTTTGATTTTGAGATGAACTGGATGTGATTGAATCTGCCTAGGGGCTGAATCTTTCCTTAATTCTAGATGAACCAAAATGATGATTGGACCTGCCTATGAGCTGAATAATTTTTTGATTCTGAGATAAACTAGATGTAATTGAATCTGCCTAGGGGCTGAATCCTTCCTTAATTCTGGATGAACCGAAATGATGATTGGACGTGCCTAGGGGATGAATATTTTTTTGATTCTGAGATGAACTGGATGTGATTGAATCTTCCTAGGGGTTGAATCTTTCCTTAATTCTAGATTAACCGAAATGATGATTGGACCTGCCTAGGGGCTAAATCTTTCCTTAATTTAAAGGTGAATCAGGAAGGGTGATTAGACTTACCTAGGGGTTAAATCTCTTCTTAAGTCAGAGGTGAATCGAGAACGGTGATTGGATTTGCCAAGGGATTGAAATTCTTCTTAATTCAGAGGTGAATGGAGAATGGTTATTTGATTTACCTAGGGACTAAATCTCTCCTTAATTCTGAGATGAATTGAGAACAGTGATTGGATTTGCCTAGGGGCTGAATCTTTCCTTAATTCAAAGATGAATCGAGAACTATAATTGGATTTGCCTAAGAGCTGAATTTTTCTTTAATTCTAAGGTGAATCGAGAACTATGATTGGATTTGCCTAGGGGCTGAATCTTTCCTTAAGACAGAGGTGAATCAAGAACAGTGATTGGATTTGCCAAGGGATTGAAATTCTCCTTAATTCAGAGATAAATTGAGAACTATGATTGGATTTTCCTAGGGGCTGAATCTTTCTTTAATTCTGAGGTGAATCGAGAACTATGATTGGATTTGCCTAGGGGCTGAATCTTTCCTTAAGTCAGAGATGAATCGAGAACAGTGATTGGATTTACCAAGGGATTGAAATTCTCCTTAATTCAGAGGTAAATCAAGAACTATGATTGGATTTGCCTAGGGGCTGAATCTTTCCTTAATTCTGAGGTACATTGAGAACGATGATTGGATTTGCCTAGGGACTAAATCGCACATTGATTTTGAGATGAATAGAATATGATGTTTGAGTAAGCCCAAGGACTAACTATACGGGAATATTGTAAACTTTTTCAGGTATAGGTGCTTGTCGCTGCCTAAACTGAATGCTTTATTGGACGAGATTGACTGAGTTACTGATTGTGTTCCCAAATCTAGTTGCCTCCTTTCTTACAAAATTTTATGTTCAATCAAGAATCTAGATTCATGGCTTCCATTGATTCATTTAGAAAGATAACATGGATGGATCTCAAGGTGGGAGATCAAGACAATTCCCTAGTTGTAGGGGCCTCTCACCCTAAAAGGGTGGATATGGTTGCAGTTTGATTCTCTTTTTCAAAGGCATTGAAACCTGATGGAGGAATATCAAGATTCTAGACATCTAGAGGAAGGGAAGAAGTCACATGCACAATCAAAGATGACTTAACCAAAAAAGTTAGCTCCCTTATAAGGGCGACTGGGTAAACATTATCCAAGTCAATTTAATTGAATTTGGTTAAGCCATGTGTTTGGTATTGGGACCTCGTGATTCTAAAAAATAGATAATCAGTGGTACCAAGGTCTGGCCACTTGAGTTACCGAATTCAATGAAATTGAAATGGATATATTAATCCATTGTCCTTATTAGGGATGCAAAATTGGTTCATGGAGGAACAAACTAGTAAATTTCTTCTTAACCATGGTATCTATGTCTTGATAGGGATTTTTTGCTCGTTTTTTAAAATCGATGTGTTAACAATGAGAGATTCGACACATCAAGCTTACTTAATGGAGGGTGTATAGTGATCGTCCACTATGACATGGAACAGGTGTATACATACCTCAGACCCCCAATGGGTGAGAGTTCAAGATGCTCATCGTGTAGATTCTAACATGTTGATAAATCAAGGACAAAAATGGGCAGAAATTCGATGTCTGGAACATGGATGTCATTGTTAAGCAGATTTTACTGGGTCGATTCAAGGATGAACAAAAAATAACAAACATTGGGCTACAATCTGGGTTAGGATAGAAAAGGCCACCTTGACAAGGACGAGGTAACCTATCACCGAATGCACAATGAATAATGGGCCCCCAATCCCTTTATATACTATGTTGCAAGAATCAAGCGACGTGGAGTAGCATAACACATTCTCAGGCGGACCCAAGAAATGCTCGTTAGAGGCTGCTCACCGATCATTATCTCATAAAGTATAGGCCAAGGTTGTGTGTTTCGCCTAGCGGGCTGCCCCATATGCATGGAACCCGGTTTGGCTACTCGCACGAATGTGTGACTGAAGCCATTCCCCCAAAGCAATATTATACAAACATAAATATAGTATCCTAAGAGCTAGCATCCAATTCACACAAGGAAAGTTTTCATTTAGGAGTTTGACGTTTATGTCCCCAGTGAAGTCGCCACTGTGAGGACAAAGATCGTGTTCTTTTTTTGAAGTCGCCACCTAGATTAAGGTCTAGGACCTTAGAAAAGTGAAATCTCACCCTAAGGTAAAACTTTGATTGACTCATGACCTTAGATTAGATTTCTGGTCCATCAGAGATTGAGTAAGCGTCAAGTTATGGTAATGGGAAGGGGTTAGGCACCCAAACTGCCCGATCGAAATCGGTCTCCTATACCTTTCCTATGCTAGACTCTATCTATTAAACCGAATCAAACCAAGTGATTTGATATCATTAAACCGAAGCTGTATCCATCAGATTACCTGTGTATCATGGAATTATTTCAAAAATTAGGTTCATCATCGTAGTTCAGGTGTGATTAAAGTTTATGGCTGTGATTTATGCTTGTGCAAGTTCATTGTTCAAGTTGAAGTTTATGTTTGAATGCTTGAGAAACTCTATGGGTTAGGATCTGGATAGTCCATACGAACTGATAGATAGTCCTAGTGGATCTAAGAATGGATAACCCTTTCTGGTTCTGAATATGGATAACCCTATTTGGGTCAAAATATGGATAACCCTTTCTGGGTTGAAAATGTGGATAACACTTTCTGGGTTAAAATGTGGATGGATATCCTAGTGGATCTATGGATCGTCTGAGTGGACTAAGGTGTGGATCTAAATTTGGGTTTCTCCCAAATGGCCTACGTACCCTAGGGTTTGCCCTAAGAATCAGAATCCACGTAGTTTGAAAGATGGGTGGATATCTAAGTGGATCTATGGATAGTCCGAGTGGACTAAGGTGTGGATCCAAATTTTGGATTTTCCTAAATAGCCTACGTATCCTAGGGTTTGACCTAGGAATCAAAATCCACGTAGTTCGGGATGATGGGTGGATATCCAAGTGGATCTATGGATAGTCTGAGTGAATTAAGGTATGGATCCGAATTTAGGATTCTCCCAAATAGCCTAAGTATCCTAGGGTTTGCCCTAGGAATCAGAATCTGTGTAATCGGGATGATTGAAATAACCTGTTCTAGGTTAAGGATTGAGAACCTATTCTAAGTTTAGGGTTTAGAACCTATTCTAGGTTTAGGATTTAGAACCTATTCTAGGTTTAGGGTTTACTGAGGGGTAGAAATCGTCCTGAGCTACCCTTTTCATCCTAAGCTCTAATTTTGGAAGGTTTGGCAAAACATTCTCTTTCTTTATTAAGATTTTTATTATTTTCCATTATGCCCTTTCCAAGAATGTGGGTGCCTAAATGCACGTCCCCACGCCTAGATTGTCTTCTAGAAGTGTACATACATGGCAGTTCAACTAGGGTGTTGCATAAATTAAATTATTGCCAAAAAATAAATATTTTATCTAAGCATGGCATATAATAATTTATGGCAAGAAATACACATATAGTAAGATTGTTAAAAATCTCCTAATGTGGCATGTATTGCAAATAAGGCAAGAACCTATATGGCAAGATCTTATATGCTATTTTCTAAGCATGGTAAGACCTAATATGGCAAGAAATTAATGTACACGTCTATATATCAATATGGTATGTACCAAACATAAAATGTAAAATATGGCATGAATTATCCAAAAAAAGGTAAGATCTTATATGCTATTTTCTAAGCATAGTAAGACCAAATATGGCAAGAAATTAATATATGCATCTATATCATTATGGAAAATACCAAACATAGAATGCAAAATATAGCATCAATTATCCAAAAAGATAAGATATTATATGCTATTTTCTAAGCATAGTAAGACTTAAAAATGATAATTATCAAGATTTTACTAAATATGGTAAAAATCTTTTTATTCTACCAAATATAGCAACACATGGAATATGGCAAATATGGTATGCGCACAATCCAAAAAAAGCACGTGAGTACTCTAAATATGGCCATTTATCGAAATATGGCATGTAGATACTCTAAATATAGTAAGTATGCAATCAAATATGGGAGAATTCACCAAATCAATTAAGCAATCAATTGCATGTTACAATGAATGAGACATCAATGAAATCTTTCTGAAAAATCCAAAATTATCAAAAGAACATATATTCAATAAGTTCTTTGAAAATATTGTAACTCTTATGAAGACATTTGGAATGACTAATGACTCAAAAATTTCAAAATTGTGACACAATGTTTCAAATATTAGACAAACTATGAACTGCTTTCAGATTCTATCACATTACACCAAATGGTAACTTTTATGAAGACATTTTCTTTCATTTTTCTTCTTGTTCTTCTATCTTTCTCTTCCCTCTTTCATGTTTTTTTTCTTCACTGCTCCTCTCTCCTCACGGCTCCCTCTTGGAAAAAAACCTCCTCCTTCTCCTGTTTGTTTTCTTCTCCTTTTTTCTCTTTCTTCCTTCCTTTTTCTTCTTCTTTCCTTTTCTTCTTTCTTCCTTCCTTTTTTCTTTCCTTTCTCCTTCTCTCTCACCTCACGGCTCCTCTTGGAAAACCCCCTTCTTCTCCCTTTTTTTCTTCTCCTTTTCTCTCTTTCTTCCTTCCTTTTTCTTCTTCTTTCCTTTTCTTCTTTCTTCCTTCTTTTTTTCTTTCCTCTCTCCTTCTCTTTTTTCACGTTTTCTAGAAGAGAACTTTTTCTTCTTTTTTTCTTTCTTTTTTTTTTCCTTTTTTCCTTTTCTTTCCTTCTTTTTTTCCTTCCTTTTCTTCTTCTCCCTCTCTCTTTTCACATTTTCTCTTCTAGAAAATGTTTTCTTCTTTCCTTTTTTCTTCTCCCTCTCTCTTCCCTTTTTTCCTTCTCCCTCTCTCATTCCCACTGCCTCTCTTTCCTAATCTCTCCTCACGGCCTCTCTTTCCTCTAATATATATGTATATACATATATACATATATTAATATATATAATATAATGTACCTATAAGATATATATATATATATATATATATATATATATATATATATATATATATATATATATTATATACAATAATATATTATACATTATATAAATACATATATATAAAAGAAATGCATGTGTATGGGCCGACATGACTTGGTCTGGATTGGTCTGAGCTGGGCCAGGCTGAGTTGGACTAAGTTGGGTTGAACTGGTTTGGACCAAAGTTGGACATTTTTCTATCATTTCATAGTCAATTTCTGCCACCATTCTACATGAAATTTTTTGATAGCCTCTATTCCAAATTTTCTATGTTCACTTTGTAGAACATTAAAAATGAGGAATATTGGAACTTGAATCACCTCATTTGAAAATAAAATGGCCAACTTATGAATGTCTGAAGTTTAAGTAGGCCAATTATCGATAATTTAGCTAACCATTCTACATGGGATTCTTCGGAGACTTCTATCGGCAATCCTTTACGTCCACTTTGTAAAGTACTAAAAATAAAACATATTGAAACTAAAATCACCTGATTTGGATGTGGGGTGACCAAAATATGAATTTTCAAAAATTAAACGACCATTTCCATGTGTAATTTTACATGGGACCCTTCGAAGACTTCTAATCGGGATTTTTCACGTCTTTGTGAACACCACAAATGAAGAATAATGGCCTTGGAATCATCCCGAGCGTAGAGCGGCAAAGATTTGAGGTGTTCTATTGATAATTTTGCATGAAAGCTTGCATGGGGCTCACCGGTGATCTTTGCCCGGGATTTTTCACATCCACTTTGAAGATGACTGAAAATAAAGAATATTGGCCTTTGAATCCTTTGATTCTCATATCCGATGACTAAGATATGATGATTTGAAGTTTAAATGATAATGCATGCATCATACGATAATTACATAAATGCCCCTTGCACTTTCAAACTATGTTATCTTCCTTGTTTGATGTCAGAATTTGATGTTTTCGATCTCATTTTGAAGATAATTTCACGACCCATACATCCAAGTAGGTAATATCCTATGACCCTGCTGTGGGGTTTATTAGAGAATCACAAACCTTTGGGTTAAAAGCCAGAAACCTGCCATATGGGTTCACTTATGTTGGGGGTAGCAAAAATGGGGTGCTTACAGTAGGCAATCTGATGGATATAGATTTGGTTCAATGATATCAAACCACTTGGTTTGGTTCGATTTATTAGATAAAGTCTAAAATAGGAAACGTATAGGAGACCGATTTCGATCAGGCGGTTTGGGTGCCTAACCCCTTCCCATAACCGTAACCTGACGCTTACCCAATCTCTGATGGACCAGAAATCCAATCTAAGGGTCATGAGTCAATCCAAGTTTTACCTTAGGGTGAGATTTCACATTTCTAAGGTCCTAGACCTTAATTTAGGTGGCGACTTCCAAAGAAGATTACGATCTTTGTCGTCACAGTCGTGTGGTTGCAAAATTTGATCAAAAATGCGACCCCAAGATCGACCCCATGATCGACCACAAGCTCCCGATAAGCTGACAGGGTTCTTGCGGTTGCAACCTTGTGGTCGCATATAGTGTGACCCCACAATGAAAATGCCCTGTTTTGACTGAATGACTTTAAAAATTAAAACTTTGCCTTGTTTATTTGAAAATTAACATGAGATTAACGTATATTATGCTTGCCTCATATGTTTCATTGATTTTCAGACACTACCACTGCCAAAAACAGGAAATGGTGGGCCGTAGAGTAAGTAGAAGGAGATAGAATGTCAACCCATCTCCACCACCTATGGAGACCAATGACAATGAAGGTCAGCAAGGACAGGAAGAAAATATTGAAACTCAATCTGCTGTGCCTCAGAATGTGCACATCCAAGCCAACCCAACCAACTTACCTACACCACCTACGGATTTGGCTACTGCGGTGATGAATTTGGCACAACAAATGTAGCATATACAGTAAATGCAAGCCAACATGCATACTGCTATGGGAATTGCTTTCTCAGTTGCAAACACAACATCTCTACCTGTAGGACAAGCTAGTATGGCACCTGGCGGTAGCAACACTATACCCTAAGCACCACAAACACCAGCAGTACAAGGCCATGTGCCAAACCCTGAATTACCCCAAAGCGGGTATAACCAAGGTAATTATCAGTACCAACTGCGTATGTATGGGGCATATGCACAGTAACAGCTTGATTACTCTAGACTGATCGAGCATTTCCTGAAATTGAAGCCGAAAGAATTCACAGGCAAACCATCAGATCCGTTGTGGCCAGCTCATTGGATCGACGAAATGGAAAGAAACTTTATGATGATGACTATAAATGAAGAAGGAAAGGTAATATGTGCCACATTTATGTTGAAAGGTGATGCACACCACTGGTGGAAATCAACTAGAAGTTATTTGTTAACAAAGCACGCCCAACTGACATGGGCTATTTATAAAGAAGCTTTCTTCGAGAAGTATTTTCTAAGGAGTTTCAAAGATCAAATGGAAAAGGAGTTTCTGAGTCTGTATCAGGGACAGATGACTGTAGAGGTATATCAACAGCGTTATGAAGAACTGTTTTTCTTCGCTCCCTCTAGTATGCAGGAGGAAAATATCAAAATCCGAAGGTTCGTCATAGAACTTAGAGGAAGTATCCGTGAGTATGTATTGGGATTGGAAAAGAAGATTTATAATGAAGCAGTAATGATTGCTCGAGTACTGGAATTGAGCCTGAAGGAAAGCTACCTTGCTCAAAATAGGGGCATTAAAAGCCTAATGGAAATACATATAACGGAGGGAACACCAAGACATTCAAACCCTTCTGTACTTAAGGCTTTAATACTGTAGCCAAGACTACCCCAACAACCCTACCTCTACAAAAGCAAAGTAGCGCTGGAGTTAAATGCTTCAACTGTGATCAAGTAGGACCTTATTCAAGAGAGTGTCCCAAGCCAAGGAAGCCGTTATAGCAAGGAAAATTTTATGCAGTTACTTCTAAGGATGCTGTCGCATCGCCTGATGTGGTCACAAGTATGACTTGAAATTTTCATTTTGTACTACCTTGTGTGAGCATGTAGACTAAATTAAATCAAATCACAGGTATCATACCTATTAATTTCTTACCCGCCAAAGTACTCTTTGACTCTGGAGCTACTCATTCTTTTATATCTATGTCTTTTGGAAAGAAGTTAAATCTATCCCTCAGAACTTTAGACTGCAAACTGCTTGTACGATCACCTATGGGATTAGAAGTGGAACTAGACAAAGGTTATGGACCATGTCCAGTTCTTATCGGTGAGAAGATTTTGGAGGAAACCTTAATCCAACTCGAGATGGCAAACTTTGACGTTATCTTGGGAATGGATTGGTTAGCTCGGCACTCCACAAACCTATTATGTACGAAAAAGAAACTAACATTTAAAGACAAGGAAGAAGCAGAGTTTAGTTTTGCGGGAACCAAACTTCCCCGTAAACGAAAGCTCACCCTCTCTGCATTAAAGGCTAGAAAATGCCTCGAGAAAGGAGGAATTGGGTATCTACTATCCGTGGTCGACCTCACCAAGGAAGCACCACGAATGGAGGATATTGAAGTTGTGCATAAATTTTTGGATGTATTTCTTGAGAAACTACTAGCACTACCACCTGATCGAGCAATAGAGTTCGTTATAGATCTTATACCCAGAGTCACACTAGTATCGAAAGCACCCTATCAAATGGCTCCTACTGAACTAAAGGAACTGAAGGTACAATTACAGGAGTTACTGGACAAGGGTTATATTAGACCAGTATATCACCATGGGGAGCGGTAGAATTGTTCGTGAAAAAGAAGGACAATAGCGTTCGAGTGTGTATAGACTATCGAGAATTGAATAAGCTTACAATCAAGAATCGATACCCATTGCCTCAGATCAATGACTTGTTCGATCAGTTGCAAGGTGCCAAAGTGTTCTCCAAAATTAATATTTAGTCAGGATACGATCAGTTGAAGATTAAGGAAGGTGATATTTCGAAGACAGCATTTAGAACCAGATATGGACATTATGAATTTTTAGTTATGTCTTTTGGCTTGACTAATGCACCCGCAACTTTTATGGAACTCATGAATCAGGTATTCCATGATATGTTGGATACGTCAGTTATTGTATTTATTGATGACATTCTAGTGTACTCCAAGGACAAAGAAACTCATATCACAGATCTAAAAGCCGCTTTGCAGCGACTAAGAAAAGAGAAGCTTTACGCAAAATTTACTGAGTGTGAGTTCTGGCTGAATAAAGTCGTTTTCTTAGGCCATGTTGTATCCGTTGAAGGAATTAAAGTGGCATGTAGCATCATCAAAAGGGATTAAAGTGGACCTTAATAAGATAGAAGCAATCGTATGGTGAGAAACACCTAAGAACATTGCAGAGATCAGAAATTTCTTGGGTTTAGCTGGTTATTACAGACGATTCATGGACTACTCTAAGATCGCAATACCTCTTACCAAGCTAACCAGGAAGGGAGAGAAGTTTATTTGGACTGACAAGTGTGAAGAATGTTTCCAGACTCTAAAAGCAAGATTGATATCAGCTCCCATCTTGATCATTCTAGCACCAGGGAAACCTTTTACCCTACACATCGATGCTTTTGGATTGGGTTTAGGATGCGAGCAATGCAAGGTGAACCCGTGATTGCATATGATTCAAAACAACTGAAGGAGCATGAGGAGAGTTACCCGACTCATGACTTGGAGTTAGCAGTGGTGGTACATGCTGTCAAGATATGGAGACATTATTTATATGGAGAGAAATTTTAGATTAAATCAGATCATAAGAGTCTCACTCATCTTTTTAATCAGAAGGAGTTGAACATGAGACAGAGAAGATGGCTGGAATTACTGAAGAATTATGATTGCGATATTTAGGAAAAGCTAATGTAATTGCTAATGCACTAAGCAGAAAAGCTATGACAGAATCCCAATAAGAAGCTAGTGCAAATGTTGTAGTGTGTGTCATAGGAAGAGTATTTAATTACGATAAAGAGCAGTTCGTGATTGATATTCTGAATGAATCAATTGACCAAGGGTTCCTTCATTTATTCACAAACATGTTTGCTACATTGAATATTGTACCTGATCTGATAGACGAGGTGAAGACAGCTATTAAATCAAACCCTTATCTGAGAACGGTGCAAGAAGACTTTGAAAAAGGTAGGACCCCTCCTAAGTTCACCTTGGATGTTGAAAAGGTACTAAGATACAAAGGATGGGTATGTGTTCCTGAAAATGAAGACTTGGATATTAAACAAAGATTAATGAAGGAAGCCCACACCACTACGTATTCGGTATACCTTGGAAGCATGAAGATGTACCATGATTTAAAGAAACTCTATTGGTGGAGAGGAATGAAAGTGGATGTAGCTAAATTTGTGTCTCAATGCCTGAATTATCAACGGATAAAGGATGAAAGGCAAAGACCTACAGGATTATTGCAGCCACTGCCAGAACCGGCATGGAAATGGGACTACATCACTATGGACGTCGTTACCTAGTTACCATTAACTTCTCGAGTAGTTGACGCGGTCTAGGTGTTTGTAGATCGTTTGACTAAGACAGCTCGTTTCATAGCTATATGACCTCAGTATACCCAGAGGTTAGCTAAGATATATGTGGATAATATTGTCAGAATGGTATACCTGAAAGCATCGTGTCCGACCGAGACCCACGTTTTACCTCAAGATTTTATGAAGGATTACAGAAGGCTATGGGTACAACGTTGAAGTTTAGTATTGCATTCCATCCTCAGATCGATGGACAGTCAGAACGTACCATTCAGATTTTAGAAGATATGCTCTGAGCTTGTGTAATTGCTTTCAATGGATCATGGGATGAGAAATTACCATTGATTGAGTTCGCTTATAACAACAGCTATCAAGCGACTATACAAATGTCACCCTATGAAGCACTATAGGTAAGAAGTGTCGAACTCTTTTATTTTGGAACAAAGTTGGAGAACGGAGTATTGTTGGACCAGAATTTATTGAAGAGACTTGTCGAGTGGTCGACATTATCAAGGAAAGAGTCCGAACAGCTCAGAACCGTCAGAAGCAATATGCAGATAATCGACGCAGAGATCTCGAATTCACCATAGGTGATAAGGTATTTCTGAAAATATTTCCTATGTGTAGTTTAAAAGGGTTTGGACAGAGAGAAAAGTTGTGTCCCAGGTATATTGGACCTTATGAAGTTCTAGCTAGACGTGGGAAGGTAGCGTATCAGTTAGCACTACCCCCAACCATGTCAAGTGTACATAATGTATTTCATTTCTCATTACTGAAGAAGTACATCCGAGATCCAATACATGTCTTATAGCGGATCAATCGGGTCTAACTGATGATTTGACATTCAAAGTAGAACCAATCAAAATTACCAGCCGGAAGGTTCCACGTCTACACAATCGTGACATTTACTATGTTAAAGTTACTTGGAGGAGCCAAAACGTGGAAGAGATCACATGGTAGGAAGAGAATGCTATGCAAAGCAATATCCTCACCGTTTCGACTCAAAAGGTATGTGTAAAGTTTGAGGATAAAATTTCTTTTAAGAGTGGTGGAGTTGTAAGACCCACATGCTACAAACCCGGTCTAACCTTATGTTTCGTGTTGCGATCGATCTTTCCATCATAATCGACTCAAGTGAACCAATTGTATGAAGAACCACAAGATAAGGTAAGCAACAAGTCAAATTTAGTTGGCGTGATTGACTGGTTAAGTTTGTGTGGAAGAAACTAGTCAAAAACTAAAAACCAGTAAATTTTGGACGTGTGGTGGCATTTTTGAGGGGTGTGGTCGATACGTGTGGTCACACATGCGACCACACAATGTGTGGTCGCATATTTTAGATGTGTGGTCGACGGATTCTGCGACCCCACTTCCAACCACACGATACTGAAAAAACTCCGTGTTTAGGAAACTTTCCTAATTTGAGGGGGGACTCTTTCCTAATTAAAATGGGACTCTATATGGAGGTTTTCTTCTATATAAGGGACGTTCCTTAGCCTCTCTCACTCTTTTAGTATTAAAATTGAAACCCTAAACCTATGAGAAAAATAGAAAGGAAAAGAAGGGGAAAAAGCAGATTTGGAGAAAAAGCTTGGAGAGGAAGGTTTTGTAGAGAAAAGTTTTATCTCTTTACCGCAAACTTAAGGTATGGACTTGAATCTATGGGGTAGATCAGATAGAATAGGTTCTTTTCAAGATTGATGTGTTAAATCTAATGTAATGATTTTAGTTATGGAATTTCTAAGAAAAACCATGAGAAAATAGGTTAGGAATAATTCATAATGAGAAACTATAGATAACGAGCATAGGATAACTATAGGAAGAACCCAAGTGATGAGCCGATGAATCGACTCAGGAAGAATTTGGATTAAGATGAAAAATTAACCAAACATCATGTGGTTGTAGCTTGTGGTCGACCAGAGGGTGACTAGAGGGTCGACCACAACTATTCGGGAAGTTCCCAGG
The DNA here is from genome assembly GCA_028583415.1 of Protea cynaroides. NCBI lineage: Eukaryota > Viridiplantae > Streptophyta > Magnoliopsida > Proteales > Proteaceae > Protea > Protea cynaroides. The sequence goes on along the minus strand of CM053276.1, from coordinate 32,687,449 downwards.
AAAGGTGTGGTCACATGGTGTGGTCGCATAAAATGCGACCATAGGGTTCGACGACACAGTGTGTGGTCTTATATATTGCGACCACAGGGTTCGACCACACTTGCAACCATACGATAACAGCAAGCATATTTTGAGACCAAACAAGGTTTTTGACTATTGTAACTTGGTAAACTTGAACCCTAACTTAAATACATTAATTGTTTATGTTCCTAACAGATTCAAAGTGACTTCCAAAGCTTGGGAGAGGAACAAAATTGATCAAAGGTGAGGGAACAAGACCTAAACTAATTAGATAATAATAAATTTTTTACTTTATTGAGTCCAATGCCATGATTGATTCTATGCTTGTATGCTTGTAATGTGCATCTCACATGTCATCTAATATTCCTGCTATTATTGTCCATGCATATTTAATTCTATTTATTTATAACATGATGATGATGATGATGCTAGGAATAGGAATGTGAATGTATGTGTGTGGTTGTTGTGTTGGATGCGAGTGGAGCATTAGGGGGAGGACGTGGCATGGTGGTCTTTGACTTCGTCACCAGACTCTAGCTCTATCTCTTCTCAAGTCTTGCCCACAAACATCATCGTATCGCCATTACCTTAGCAGAACTATTACGTCGTAGGACATCAGGGGAGGTGGTCTCGGACCGTGTGGTCTCTGACTCGCCGGGGGGCCTTAGCTCTATCTCTATGGACGTATTAATGGATGCTGGGATAAGGCCTTGGATACACTGTTTGACATTAGGATTGGTTTGTTGCGAGCCCAGTTTACAAGCCCTCGCCAATAGGGGCTTACGTGTTGGTATGGGTAGGGCATCAGGGGAAGTATTGACGGTGTTTGATCTGGAAACTTTAGCTCTATCTCTATTCCATGGTGGGTGCATGTAGGATGGCAATGGTGTTTAATCCATTGGGCGGATTCACAAACTCGTGTATAGAGGTGCGGGGGGGGCCACCAAACCTTTCTATAGCACATTGCAAACTTATAAACCAGACCAAAGATATGAATTGAATGCATGCATATGTTTGTTGCATTGTTTTGTTTACTCACTGAGCTCAAGTTGGAGAGCTGACCCTCGCACGCACAATTCTTTTTAGTTTATGATGTTGGAGGTGTTACTGTTGACTACATGGATACGCCAAAGTGTGGACATGCAGCGGCTATGGATGTGCAAGTTGTAGAGGACGAATATAGCTCCTCAAGCTAGTGTTTCAACTATGTTTACACTTAATGATTAACTTTCATTTCTTGATACTTGTAATAAGTATTAATTATGTTTTGGTTACTTGAAGATAACTTGTTAAATATTTAATTATCACTGTAGACTCTTAGATCGTTATTAATAAAGACTTTCGCTATTTACTCAATTATCTCTGATTGTTATGATGGAATGTGTTTTGGTTTAACATGGTTGGCATAGCCTATACGAGATCCTGGTTTAAACCGTTGGTTCTCATGACGGTTCATCACACCACTGGTTAGTCCAGAATTGGGGTGTAACATGGGTACTGGCCGATCATGATTTGCATACACACTTGAATGCCACTCACAATTGCTTATTTATTTGCTTCTGTAGTACATTCATAAATTGTTGTATAGGATTGCATTGGATACCTGACCTCTCGCTGAGCTGGGATGGGAGCTTACCCCTAAATATTGATTCTCTTTTAGTTTTATTGTAGGTTCTTCTCCTGCTACTACAGTCATGGACCCTGATGATGTTGATGGTGCTTCTCTTAGTAGGGTTCCTCTGAGAGATCATGTCAAGGGTTGTACCTGTAGAGATTGTATCTATAGGACTTGAGTCAGCGTCTTGTCTATTGATTTTGCTATCTATGGACTGATGATGGTTTGGTCTATCGATAGGAACTTATTCGGATTTACCCTAGTTATTAGAAGGGGATCTATGTAATATTAAAGATATTATGAAATAGCATGTAAGGCATAACAAACTGTTATGTTAAAGTAACATTAGTTGGCATCTTGTTCTATTATTATTCTGCTGCAACTCTTTTATGGGGTGGATATGTAGACTGTGGGGTTTATTTGGTAGTTCATTTTGATTGTCAGTAGCTAGAAGATTTGGGTTGCTATGAGGATTGAGCCGGATATCATGCCCAATTCCCCAGAATGGGCTGTGACAGATCACACATAAGAGAAAGCATATGCATGGATAAACAAAGTAATTCATTGGATGACATGTTATCACACAACTCATGATATCAATCTCACAGCAGTATCTCATAAACAATAAAGAACACACACAAACAAAAGGTTTGATTCCCTTATTGAAGCTAGTAGAGTAGACTACCATAGTATCGATTGGGTAGCTTTCTGTCTGAGTGTTCATCATATCAGTTAATTTATCTTCTAACAAGTTTGTTCTAGTACTGCTCTACATTCCGATTATTGTTTCAGCTTTAGTAGTATCATTCACTTGTCCTTAATTCATGCCTACTGTCTATTTGTTTTAGCATAGCATTTAGGATTCATTATCATTCATGGTCTGAGGATACTTTTAATGTATTACAAACTTGTTGTCCATATGAGATAAGTGGCACATGGATTGATAATCCACAAGATAGCCCATAGGTTCGGTCCAAATACTTGAGTGACTGTGTGTCACACCGTATCTTACATTTTAGGTTACTGTCATTCCAAAGTCCATTATTCAATTCCATCTTCCAACAGCTTACTGTCTAGGAAAGACAGTGATGTATGGATGGACATCCCATTTAATAATATGTTTCTACCTTCTGTTTAGCTTAATACTAAGTTAAAACTAAGATGGATTTATTATTACAGAGGTTTAGGGTTTTCAGCCTTCAAACATGGTTTATTAGGCTGCACGACAACTTACTGGCCGGGCACAGGAGGTCCTACAGTCAAAAAGCTCACTAAGTGGAGGGCGTGCAGCTGGTGGCCATGGCTAGATAATTTATCGTAGCCGATGGTTTGTGCCTACACCCCTGGTGTCACACCCCCAAAACCCTAGCATTTTTGTATGACCATGGTTTTCTCACTGTGCAAGTACTACCAAACCAAGATCCATTCATTGTAAGACCCGTATCAAACTAACCCAGTCTTACCACCTTTAACCAGGTTTACCCATCATGGTTGAGCAAAATGGACCAAGGGCGTGAAGGAGATCGTGATCCCAGGTATTAAATCGACCCAAAAACACTTAAATTAAGGAGAGGTCGCATACCCAGCATGGGAGGGTCAGACCCCCCAAGACAGAAGGTCAGACCCCCAGTTTTACAGAGGGGGTCGGACACTATAGGAACCAGGGGTCGACGGGATCTCCGACCCCCTATCGACCCCTGGTACTCGGTAAATCTGAAAACTAGGAAAGTTTCTTAATTTCGATGGGATTCCTTCCAAATCTCAATGGGGCTTATTTTAGGAGTTTCTACTCTATAAATAGGACGTCCCTAAGCCTCTTTCACTCCTTTGACAACCCTAATTGAATTGAGAGAAAGAGAAGAGAAGGAAGAGAAGAAGAAGAGAAGCAAAGAAAAGAAGAAAGCAGAAAGGAGAAGAGTTGCAGAGAAGGAGTATTCTTCTCAAGTATGGATACTAATTCCATGAGTTTCTACAGACCTTAGGTTAGATAATGAAGAGAGTATGATCTCGGAGAATCCCAAACCATCAACCCATGGTTAGGTTTTTATGGAAAACCATGGGGAAGTCATGAAAGCCATTTAGGTGAATGAATCATGGTTCTAGGCTGTAGAACATGTGTAATATGGACTGTAGTGGCAAGCCATAGGACCCCAAAAACGAAGAATGGACTGAAAGTAGAAAAAATCAACAAAACCCACAGGGGGTCGCATGGGGGGTCGATGGCCAATCGACCCTACCAAACCCTGAGCATCGACCCCTAGTGTTCGGGAAGTCCAGAATAGGGGTGGTCGCACCAGGGGTCGATCATTACTCCGACCCTACCTCCGACCCCCAGTTAATAGTATGGTTTTTAAATTAGAATAAATTTTAATTAAATTCTATCGACTTTGTTAGGTCTTCTAGAAATATAATATCAATATAAAGGTGATTCTTAAAGCTTGAAAGAGGATCTATTAACAAGCTAAGGTGAGGAAAGAAGACCTAAACTAAATGATTAATAATAAACTATTTTATTTCTTGAGTCCAATGCCATATTGATTCTATGTGTGTATGCTTGTATGTGCATTCAACATGTCATCCAATATTTCTATTATTTGTTCATGCATATTTACTTTATTGTTTATAACATGATGATGATGATGATGATAGGAATAGGCATGTGAATGTCTGTGTTTGGCCAGTGTATATGGTGCGAGTAGGGATGGTATCAATCAGTACTTCAATGCCGTTTTCATCGGGGTATATTGTGTCATAGCCTATTCAAGTCATGTCCACTGACGTCGTCGTATCGCCATTACCTTAGCAGAACTATTATGTCGTAGAGTATCAGGGGAGTTGGTCTCGGTCCTTGTAGTCTCTGACTCTATTGGGGGCCTTAGCTCTATCTCTATGGATGTTCTGAGGGATGCTGGGGTGAGGCCTTGGATATACTATTTGGCATTAGGATTGGTTAGTTGCGAGCCTAGTTTGCAACCCTAGCCAGCAGGGATTTATTTGTTGGTATGGTATCAACCGGTACAGCCATGATCATTTTTCATGGGGTGTATATTGTGTCATTCTAGGTGCATGTGGGGCGACGGTTCCGTTTTCATTGGGTGTTTCCACACACTCGTGTATAGAGGTGCGGCGGCCACCTATCCTTTCTATAACACATTGCAAACTTTAAACCAGACCAAAGATATGATTTGACTGCATGTATATGTATTGTTGCATTGTTTTGTTTGCTCACTGAGCCATGATGTGTGCTCACCCCTCGACGTCGAATATTTTTAGTTGATGATGCAAGTATTACCGTCGAAGATTATATAAATGCTCCAGTGTACGGAAACGTGGCGGCGACGGAAGTTGAAGATGCAGTGGATACACATGACTCCTCTTGCGAGTGCGACTCATGTGTATTCGATTAGATTTTTAGTTTTTCTTTATTTGGATTTATTAAGGACATGTATTTGATATTTATTTATGTCTCAGTTGATACAGAATAATTTTCTATTTAAATATTAATATCATAGTAGATTCTCAGTTTATTTTACTATAAGACTTCCGCTATTGAGTATTTATCTGATTATGAATGTGGATGTATGAGGTTTAGATCAGTCGGATACCATCTGTACGAGATCCTAGTTGAACCGTTGGTTTGCTAGTGGTTCATCACACCATTCTGAAGTGTACGGAATTGGGGTGTGACAACTTGGTATCAGAGCATCTCAGACCGTGTCCGTTAAACTAGCATATCCTCACGACGAATTGTGAATTGAGATAGGATAAAAGTAAAAACTATAATATTAACACACTATAAGCACAAGTGATGTTTGAGACCAAATTTAAAAACACAATAATACATCTATTAAAGGAAGAAATAATTTTACATACAATGAGAGGGAAACAAACGTACATACATAGCTAAAGCAGAGTACAGTCCACAACCCGGATAGTTACTCTGTAGTACAATGAAAGAAAATAAGTACAATCATGAAGCTGGAGGTGAAGGAGGGGGTAGTGCCTCACGATCTCTGTCATAATCCTCAGCGTAGACTCTACTCAACCAGGATATCTGAGTCTGGGTCGTCTGAGGACTAGCTGTAAGATCCGCTACCCGCTGATCAGTCCGGTGCTGAGCCTCCATGAGCTCTCCCATCTTCATGGCTGATGTCCGCTGGGAGTCTAGTAGCTCATCCACTCTCACCCGCTGAGCGTCTAGTAACTCTCCCATCCTCATGTCTGATGTACGCTGGGCGTCTATGAGCTCATCCACTCTCACACGCTGAGCATCTAGTAACTCCTCCATCCTCAGATCAGATCTGCGCTGAGCCTCTCTGATCTCATGCAACATCTCCATCATATCAGAAGGTGGGTGTGAAGGACCAGCCGCATGAGAAGGACCAGCCTCATGAGAAGGATCCGCCGCATATGAAGTACCAGTTCTAGCCGTATGCGTAGGTGAAGGCGGTGGTATCGAGTCTACGTCCATGTACATGCGGTCATCATCATCACCAGGCTCCGCATGAACTCCAATAGCGGCGGCAGCTGCCTCAGCGTCAGCTATCTATACGCGAGTGTGAGGGCGCACCATCGCGTTCCTCTCCTCATCACTGACCTGGGCATCCCGCATGCCCATCTTGCAAATAGCCTCCCAATCTAGAGGCGATGAGAAGGACTTATCCTGAATCTTCTCATCCAATAATTTCGGACCCCCAGGCGGGTAAGCAGAACAGTGATCATACGTCCGTAGGAAGGTTGCCAGTGTGACTGGGCAACGTAGCAGTGACCATGGTACGCATGATGATGTACGGAAGGCAGACGGGCTGTCTAGTGCAAATGTTGTACAGAAGATACTGGGTCAGTTGGGAAACCCTCTCGTAATGGCCACTCTGCGGGATCAGGTTATGCTGAATAATCTTGCAATATACCCATGGAGCTGGACGGATATAGCATGCCCTCATCTGCTAGCGATCAGGTCGTAGGAGTTGTTTATCGATCTCAGCCCTCATCTGTAGAGAGAAGAACTGGGGCTCTCCAGGAGCACAGAAAACCATGGGTCCATCATAGGAGATGCCCAGTAGGTTGGCCAGCTGTCGATAATAGAATGAAATGTCCACCCCTTTGACATAGCTTGTGATGCGCAGCTCATGACCCCTCTCAACATCATTGTAATCCCCCACCACCTGGAGGTTACAATAGAACTGGCGTACCAAATCTGGACAGGTGCATGCGTCGTAAGTGATGACTGGGAGCCATCCCATATCACCAAATGCCCTCTCCACATTGAACAGGGCTAACTCAGCCAAGTTCACCTTACGACCACCCTCTACTTTCTTGCGAGTGTAGTGGGCATACTGTTCCTCAGCTTCGTTAAAGCGGAAATGAAGAGGATCACGAACTCTAGGTACTTTGGTACGAGCCATGATATCTGTAAATAAGGAAGAAAAACAAATAGTATATTAGTAGAGAGTAAAAACCAAAAATTGGGACATTATAATGACGTAAGTTGGCCAAAAGCCTCACTTGTCACCCACACCCGTGGGCAGGAGGACTTACGTAGGTTCTAGCATATCCTACAACACTCACACAGTACGAAATTCTAACTAATGGGATCCAATTTGAAGAAATTGCGAGAAATAAAAATTTTTGACAAATTAGGGCAAAAAGAGCAAAAATTCAAGTTTCTCGATAACCAACCGATGAAACTCAAAAATTTTTGAGGGCTTTCGTTCCTCGAGACACCAATAACAAAAGCCCCTAATAAAAATCGAATTTTTACGGTTGGAAAAACTTTAATTTGAAAAATACAAGTTAAACGGACGAAAACCTAGAAATGGAAACCTAAAAACAGGTAAAAATGAGGAAACCTACATGTAGGAACGATGTGGACGTCAAAACACGGACCCAAATTGACCAATATAGTGGAGTGGCACTGTAGCAGCTCAGAGGTGGGAGACAAGTCGAAACGGGGAAGAAATAATGGGAAATGAACCCAGAATCAGACCTTAAAAGTCTGATTTTTGGTCTGGGGGTCGGACAATTCGACCAGGATCATCGACCCCCATATCGACCCCCGTATCGACCCCCAGCTCTCGGGAATCTGACAGAAAACCAGGGGTCGCACCTGGGGGTCGGACATCCATCGACCCCCATATCGACCCCCAGCTTTCGGGAACTTGACAGTAAACCAGGGGTCGCACCTGGGGGTCGGACACCCATCGACCCCCGCATCGACCCCCGGCTCTCGAGAAGAATAGGTTATTCCCAGGGTCGGATACTGAGGGTCGAACATACCATTGACCCCCACCATCGACCCTGCATAGAAAAATATTGTTTTTCATAGAATGAGCTGAAAATTTTGAAATTTTATATCGGTTAGCGTGCCTACATGAAGTATAAATGATTGCCTCACGTTTGTTAATGATTTTCAGGCATCACCAATATCAGAGGATATGGCTGGACATAGAGTAACCAGGCAAAGCCGAAACACAGTTCCACCACCACCACCTGTGGAGGAAACTAGTCAAAAAAATATATATGCACAGGGAAATCCACAGGTTGCACCACCAGTAAATCCGGTGCAGGCAAACCCTACAAACTTGCCACCTCCACCACCGGAGCTAGCAACCGTGGTTATGAACTTATCGCAACAGCTGCAACAAATGCAATACGCACAGGCTCAAATGCAAGCAGCAATGGGGATTATGTTCCAGGCAGCCCATGCTACACCAATGCCGACTGGACAAACCAGTGCAGCACACGTGGGTAACCACCCAGCACCTCAAACACCTCAACCACCAGCTACACAGATTCTAGTACCAGGTCCGGAAGCAGCTCAGGTTAATTATCAGTACCCACAACCTATGTTTGGAGCATACCCCCAAAATCAGTTGGATCATTCTCGACTGGTTGAGAGATTCTTGAAGATGAAGCCAAAGGAGTTTAACGGTAAACTGTCTGATCCTTTATGGTAAGCACATTGGATAGACGAGATGGAGAGAAATTTTCTTATAATGACTATTACAGAAGAAGAAAAGGTATTATGTGCCACCTTCATGCTAAAAGGCGATGCACATCATTGGTGGAAATCTACCAGGGCCTATCTATTGACCAAGCACGCCCTATTGACTTGGGCTATTTATAAAGAAGCTTTCTTTGAGAAGTATTTTCCCCCGAAGCTTCAGAGATTCTATGGAGAAGGAGTTCCTGAGTTTATATCAGGGCCAGATGTCCGTGGATGCATATCAACAGCGTTATGAGGAGCTGTTTTTCTTTGCACCACTTAGTATGCAAGAAGAAGACACTAAGACCCGTAGGTTTGTCACGGGACTTAGAGGAAGCATCAGAGAGCACGTTCTGGGTTTGGAAAAGAAGATATACAATGAAGCTGTCCAAATTGCTCGAGTTATAGAATCGAGCCAGAAGGAAAGTTATTTTACACAGAACAGAGTAAAAAGACCAGCCGGAAATGCTTATAACGGAGGTAACAATAAGACCTTTAAACCCTTCCGTGCTCAAGGCTTTACTGCTGCATCCAAGACTACCCCAGTAACTCAACAGCAACCAAAGCCAAATTCTGAAGGTCCGAGATGTTATAACTGCAGCCAAACGGGACATATGGCAAGGGAGTGTCCTAAGCCCAAGAAGCACTTACATCAAGGATGAGTATATGCTGTTACATCCGAGGATGCTGCTGCATCACCCGATGTGGTCACAGGTATGACCAAAACCTTTAAAGTTGTATTACATTGTATGAGCATGTAGACTAAGTAAAATAAATCACAGGTATCATATCTATAAATGGCATACCCGCCAGAGTACTCTTTGACTCAGGAGCTACTCATTCCTTTATATCTGTGTCATTTGGGAAGAAACTGAACCTACCCATCAAAACATTGGACTACAAACTACTTGTACGGTCACCGATGGGGTTAGAAGTGGAGTTAGAGAAAGGTTATGGGCCATGTCCAGTTCTCATTGGCGAGAAAACCTTAGATGCAACCTTGATCCAACTTGGGATGGCAGACTTTGACGTCATCTTGGGAGTGGACTGGTTAGCTCGGCATTCTGCGAACCTACTATGCGCCGAAAAGAAATTAACATTTAAAGACAAAGAAAGAGCAGAATTCAGTTTTGCGGAAGCCAAACTTCCACGAAAACGCAAGCTCATACTCTCAGCACTAAAGGCTAAGAAGTGCCTTGAGAAGGGGGCAGTCAGGTATCTAGTATCAGTGGTCGACCTCACCAAGGAAGCACCACAGAATGTCGTGCGGGACTACCCCAACGTGTTTCCTGAAGAACTACCAGGATTACGACCCGATCGAGCCACAGAGTTTGTGATAGATGTTATACCTGGAGCCACACCAGTATCAAAAGCACCTTATAGAATGGCTCCTACTGAACTGAAGGAATTGAAAGTGCAACTACAGGAACTGCTGGACAAGGGTTATATCCGACCCAGTATATCACCATGGGGAGCACCAGTATTGTTCGTAAAGAAGAAGGACGGTAGTGTTCGATTATGTATCGACTATCAGGAGCTAAAAAACTAACAATCAAGAATCGGTATCCACTACCTCGGATCGATGACTTGTTCGATCAGTTGCAAGGAGAAAAAGTATTTTCTAAGATCGATCTTCGATCAGGCTACCATCAGTTGAAGATTAAAGATGGTGATATTCCTAAGACAGCTTTTAGGACTAGGTATAGACATTATGAATTCTTGGTCATGTCTTTTGGATTAACAAATGCACCAGCAACTTCCATGGAACTTATGAACCGGATTTTCCACGATATGTTGGATACGTCGGTTATTATATTTATTGATGATATATTGGTATATTCCAAGGACAAAGAAACCCATATTAAGAACCTAAATACCGCCCTACAACGTTTAAGGAAAGAGAAGCTATATGCCAAATTTACCAAATGTGAGTTTTGGCTAAGTGAAGTCGCCTTCCTAGGCCATGTAGTATCCGCTGAAGGAATCAAAGTGGACCCCAGCAAGATCGAGGCTATTGTAAAATGGGAAGCACCAAAGAGCATTGCCGAAATTAAAAGATTTCTAGGTCTTGCTTGTTATTATCGGAGATTTGTGGAAGACTATTCCCGGATTGCCGTACCTCTCACCAGTTTGACTAAGAAAGGTGAAAACTTTGTGTGGACGGATAAATATGAGAAGAGCTTCCAGACATTGAAGACCAAATTGATATCCGCTATGATTTTGACTATTCCCGTTCTCGGACAGCCATTTACCTTGAACACGGATGCGTCAGGATTGGGATTAGGATGTGTGCTTATGCAAGGAGAACAAGTAATTGCTTATGCCTCGAGACAGTTGAAGACACATGAGAAAAATTATCCCACTCATGATTTGGAGTTAGCAGCAGTAGTACATGCTGTCAAGATATGGAGACATTACCTATACAGAGAGAAGTTCCAGATTAAATCGGACCATAAGAGTCTTACTTATTTATTTAATCAAAAGGAGTTGAATATGAGACAAATAAGATGGCTGGAACTACTGAAAGACTATGACTGTGATATCCAGTATCATTCGAGGAAAGCTAATGTAGTAGCGGATGCGTTGAGCAGAAAGGCAGTGATAAAATCTCAAGGGGAGGTTAGCACAACTGCGACAACGTGTACTACAGGAATGGTATTCAATCACGGCAATGAGCAGAATGTGATAGATACAACGGATGGATCAGCCAACCAAGGGTTTATTCATCGATTTTCAAATATGTTCGCTGCATTAAAGATTATACCGGATATAGTTGATGAAATCAAGACAGCTATCAAATCAGACCCTTACCTAAGAACGGGTGTAATATGGACTGTAGTAGCAAGCCATAGGACACCAAACACGAAGAATGGACTGAAAGTAGAAAAAATCAACAAAACCCACAGGGGGTCGCATGGGGGGTCAATGGCCAATCGACCCTACCAGACCCTGAGCATCGACCCCCAGTATTCGGGAAGTCCAGAATAGGGGTGGTCGCACCAGGGGTCGATCATTACTCCGACCCTACCTCCGACCCTACCTCCGACCCCTAGTTAATAGTATGGTTTTTAAATTAGAATAAATTCTAATTAAATTCTATCGACTTTGTTAGGTCTTCTAGCAATATAATATCAATATAAAGGTGATTCTTAAAGCTTGAAAGAGGATCTATTAACAAGCTAAGGTGAGGGAACAAGAACAAAACTAACTGGTTAATAATAAACTATTTTATTTCTTGAGTCCAATGCCATATTGATTCTATGCGTGTATGCCTGTATGTGCATTCAACATGTCATCCAATATTTCTATTATTTGTTCATGCATATTTATTTTATTGTTTATAACATGATAATGATGATGATGATAGGAATAGGCATGTGAATGTTTGTGTTTGGCCAGTGTATATGGTGCGGGTAGGGATGGTATCAACCGGTACTTTGATGCCGTTTTCATCGGGGTATATTGTGCCATAGCCTATTCAAGTCATGTCCACTGACATCGTCGTATCGCCATTACCTTAGCAGAACTATTATGTCGTAGAGTATCAGGGGAGGTGGTCTCGGTCCTTGTAGTCTCTGACTCTATCGGGGGGCCTTAGCTCTATCTCTATGGATGTTCTAAGGGATGTTGGGGTGAGGCCTTGGATACACTATTTGGCATTAGGATTGGTTAGTTGCGAGCCCAGTTTGCAACCCTAGCCAGCAGGGGTTTATTTTTGGTATGGTATCAACCGGTACAGCCATGACCATTTTTTATGGGGTGTATATTGTGCCATTCTGGATGCATGTGGGGCGACGGTGCCGTTTTCATTGGGCGTTTCCACACACTCGTGTATAGAGGTGTGGCGGCCACTTATCCTTTCTATAGCACATTGCAAACTTTAAACCAGACCAAAGATATGATTTGACTGCATGCATATGTATTGTTGCATTGTTTTGTTTGCTCACTGAGCCATGATGTGTGCTCACCACTCGACGTCGAATATTTTTAGTTGATGATGTAGGTATTACCGTCGAAGATTATATAAATACTCTAGTGTACAGAAACGTGGCGGCGATGGAAGTTGAAGATGCAGTGGATACACATGACTCCTCTTGCAAGTGCAACTCATGTGTATTCGATTAGATTTTTAGTTTTTCTTTATTTGGATTTATTAAGGACATGTATTTGATATTTATTTATGTCTCAGTTGATACAGAATAATTTTCTATTTAAATATTAATATCACAGTAGATTCTCAGTTCATTTTACTATAAGACTTCCGCTATTGTGTATTTACTCTGATTATGAATGTGGATGTATGAGGTTTAGATCAGCCGGATACCATCTGTACGAGATCCTGATTGAACCGTTGGTTTGCTAGCGGTTCATCACACCATTCTGAAGTGTGTGGAATTGGGGTGTGACATAACATAACACAACTCTTCCGTTAATCACAGCATAGATTACAGGAAAGTCAAAGCGTAAATCAAATAATAGCAAAATCAATAACTAGGACCCATCAAACCAAGTCTATTTGTATTAAATAATTATAATAAAGGTTAATCTATCTTCAAACCAAGACATAACTAACATAATACCAATTACTGAATACTTAAATAAAACTCATGGGTCAAACAATGCCCGAAATAAATAAATAAATAAAATTATAATATATCCTAAATAAAATACTACTAAAGTTATCTTCTCTCTCAGATAGAACTCTTCTACTCTTCAGATTCATTGTTTTCTAACCATAAAGACAATCATCATATTCACATGAGGAATCATGTGAATCATCTTCAAGTTCTTCATCTTCAATCACATAATTATCAGCTAAATAATCTACACAAGAATCTGGAAAAAAAATAGTGTATTTTCAAAGGGGTGAGCAAACCACACGCTCAATGAGAAATTAGCATACTCAAGCACACCATGCATGATATATTATTAAGGTCCAAATAGTCTGTGAATAAGCATATGCAAGTCACATCACACCTAAATCCTAGTAATGAACATGTAAGCACAGGTGAGGCGGATGCAACACACTTGGCTCCTCACCTCATGTGATACATTATCCAAAGAATAAAGAATATATCCAAGTATACCAACCTGACATTGTACCAGCATTGCCCCATCATAGGCATCCTCCTTGCATCTTATTCTATGCCTCAACCACTTCATTGGGTACTCACTGCCCAATCCCTGATGGTTAAGCACATAAAATAGACTTATCCCTAGCTCCCACCTAAGACATTAGAGGCTACCTCCCAACCCTGTCTGTTTCCCTCGTCCAGCTGCGAAAGGGGCATACCCAACGTTGGTCCACAATAAGCCTATGCCAATACCTAAACCCCTATTGGCAAGGGTTTCCTATCACGGGATATTAAAACTTAAACCAAGAAATATTACGAATGCAGGTACCCATATCCTAACTTAATGGACTAAGATAAATCGTCCCATTCCAGTTATCTAGATCCACTAAGACACAAGCGAATATCAAATAATCATGTTATCAAATATCGACATGTTACCAAATAATTCCATAATCAACCAATCCAATATAGAGTTATAATATGCAAATGCATGAAAAAATATCACAGGTATTAGATGGCATGTTATCATAGAGTAATCCAAACAAGTAGCAAACAAATATGCACAAAAATAAGAAAATAAAACATGTACTAATCCCTCACCTGTATCTAGTCAGCTAAGCTATACTCTATTGCAAATAGAGTACTTTTCCTTATTTTCTTACGTCAGCTTACCTATTACAATTAAGGTTTGAATGTTACTTATGATTGTTTATTTTCACTTACATTAGGTCTAGGGTATCCTCATTAGTCTTAGGAACATGTCCTGGGGTCACTTCGTTAAGTCTCAAAGTCCATGGTAAAAAATACAACCAAAATAGGCTTGCTATAGGGAAGTGGTCGATCGAGGTGGTTGATCAGATATGGTGGTTGATCATCTCTGTTTTGTCAACCGCCTTGGTAATTTTAGCCTAGATGAGTTCCAAAGGCTTGCATCTCTATAGGACAACTTCTACATGTGTGTTATGATGGGTTTAAGTCATTGGTTAAGATAAAATCATATTTCCATAAGTTGTATGCATGTATGGTTTATGACAGAAAGTATCGTCTTTGCTACCACACGTACCTATACACATGGGAGCACATTCAACTCAATCCAATCCTTCTAACATGTTTTTATGTCATTCTTGAGGTGTGGGATGATTTTCATAGTCCAAATAGTCAATTGGGGTGAAAAATACCAAAGATATACCTCTCTAGAAGTCATGCGGTCGATCACAGCAGAGGTAGTCAATCAACTCACTTTAGTCGACCACCTTAGTCGACCCCACATACCAGAGGGCTCGAACTGATTTAATTCCAGTCCTTTCTCCCAAGCATAGGGTCCACGGCTTCTCCAGAGGGTTTCTAAGTATTAGAACAATATTAATGGACATATCCTTGTAAGACCCGCACACCACGAACCCTGTCTAACCCTACATTCTCATGTCATGACCGGTCTTTCCATCATAATTGGCTCAAGTGAACCAATTGTATGAAGAAACCACAAGATGAGGTAAGCAATAAGTCAAATTTAATTGGTGTAGTTGACTGTTTAAGTTTGTATGGAAGCAACCAGTCAAAAACTAAAAACCAATAAATTTTGGACGTATGGTGGCATTTTTGAGGGGTATGGTTGACCGTATGGTTGACCAGGATGAGACCATACGATGTATGGTCGCATATTTTGGACGTATGGTCGATGGATTCTACATTCGCACGATGTTAAGATCGACTCCGAGTTTTGAAAACTTTCCTAATTTGAGGGGGACTCTTTCCTAATTAAAAGAGGACTCTATATGAAGGTTTTCCTCTATATAAAGGACATCCCTTAGAGTAAGACCCGCACTCCACTAACCCGGTCTAACCATGTCGTGCCAAGTCTTCCCATCATTGTTGGATCAAGTGGACTGACCGTGTGAAGATGGACCACAAGACCAGGTATGAGAATTGACTCAAAAACACTTAGAATCAAGTGTATGGTCGACTACCTAGGTACGTATGGTCGATCATACGATAAGAAATAAAGACCATACAAATACTGACCATACGGTCAATGTTTTTGAGTGTATGGTCGACGGATTATGAGACCGTACCATTCGACCGTACGACCCCAAAACCAGACTCCGAGTTGGAAACTTTCCAAATTAAGGGGGCGATCTCTTTCCTAATATTGGAGAACTCTATATGGAAGGTTTCTCTCAATATAACGGATGTCCCTCAACCATTTTTTACTTTTTTGGAACATTAGAAAATCCTAAAGGAAGAGAAAGAAGAGAAGGAAAAGGAGAGAAAACTAAGGAGAAGGCTGAAAGAACAGTTCTTCTAATTCCTTGTAACAAGTAAGGTATGAACCTTATCTCTGTAGCCTTAGAACATCAAGATGAGAAGTCTCAAGTGTAAATTGTAATACCAAACCCAATGTAATGATTCAATTATGGGATTCTCTAAGCAAACCTTAAGGGGAGACCATAGAGAATGGATTAGAGTAATCAGTTGATTAAACTAAGAGAATGGACATTAGAATGATCATTAGGAAGGACCCTATAGAGGAGCCAAGAGGAAGAGTTTGGATTAAAAGTAGGTTCTGATCAGTAATCGTATGGTCGCAGCTACGGTCGACTATAGATCGACCATAGGATGACCATAGTGTCGACCATAGCTATTCGAGAAGAATTCAAGAAACGTATGGTCACAGGGTATGGTCGCATATAGTGCGACCGTAGGGTATCGACCTTACGTGGTAAGGTCGACACAGCATGTGACCATAGGGCCTATTAGACACCCATCAGTGACCTATTTTGATTTCTGACTACTGTAACACATTACACATGAATCCTAACTTAAATTTATACAACTTTTAGGTCATTAAATTGATTCAAAGAAAATTACAAGGCTTGAAAGGAGATCAAGTTTTACTAACAGGTGAGGGAACAAGACCTAAACTAATTGGATAATAATAAACTATTATTTTATTGAGTCCAATGCCATGATTGATTCTATGTTTGTATGTTTGTAATGTGCATCTCACATGTCATCCAATATTACTGTTATTACTGCTCATGCATATTTAATTTTATCTATTTGCTACCATATTGATTGGTGATGCTCGGAATAGACATGTGATTGTGTGTATGTGTGGTTAGTGTGCTGGATGAGAGTCGAGCATCAGGGGGAGGACATGGCATTGTGGTCTCTAACCTATTCACTAGACTCTAGCTCTATCTCTACTCAAGTCTTGTCTACTAACATCGTCGTATCACCATTACCTTAGCAAAACTATTACGTCATAAGGCATCAGGGGAGGTGGTCTCGGACCGTATGGTCTTTGACTCTATCGAGGGGCCTTAGCTCTATATCTATAGAAGTATTGAGGGATATTGGGGTGAGGCCTTGGATACACTATATGACATTTAGGATTGGTTAGTTGCGAGTCCAGTTTACAAGCCCTCGCCAATAGGGGCTTATGTGTTGGCATGGGAGGGCATCAAGGGAAGTATTGGAGAAGTGTGATCCGGACACTTTAGCTCTATCTCTATTCCATGGTAGGGTAGATGTGGACGAAAATGGTGTTTGATCCGTTGGTGGGCTTACACACCCGTGTATAGAGGTACGGTGGCCGCCAAACCTTTCTATAGCACATTGCAAACTTTAAAACCAGACCAAAGATATGAATTGAATGCAAGCATATGTTTTTGTTGCATTGTTTTGTTTTCTCACTGAGCTAAGTTGTGAGCTCACCCCACGGTACCATTTTTCTTTTAGTTTCTAATGATACAGGTAATACTGTTGAAGGCTACATGAAGGTGCCATCATTTGGACATGTGGCGGCTATGGACAAACAAGCTGTAGAGGACGAATAAGACTCGTCAAAGTGAGTGTTTCAACTTTGTTTACACTTAGTGTTTAACTTTTGTATTTGGTATTTGTAATTGTTTGATATATTTATGTTTTGGTTACTTGGAGATAATTGGATTATTTAATTATTTATCATGTTAGACCTCAGTTCATTTTTAATAAAACTTTCGTTATTTACTTTATTATCTCTGATTAATGTGGAATGTGTTTTGGTTTAACATGATTGGTATAGCCTATACAAGATCTTGGTTTAAACCATTGGTTCTTATGACGATTCATTACACCATTGGTTAGTCCAAAATTTGGGTGTGACAATCCTAATCATAATTAAATGTTAAACATCACCACAAGGTCTTACTTTAATGCTTGTATTAGTTTACTCATTTTTAGTGATGTAAATTAAATGTGTATGTAACCACTAGTGCACGATATGTTGCACTAACGAATCGATCTCAGGGAGGAATTGTTATTATCCTAACTCAAATAAGGCAAAGCGTACCAAATGGATTTAAATGAATTAATCATCCTAATTACTTCCAATAAAAATTAATCAAGCCACAAAAATGATAATTATTAATTCCTAACAGCACGAAGATTTCGAAACCACTATATTAATCATAGAGTAACATAGATCTATTACATGAAGGGAATAAAATTAAAAATAAAAGAATGTAAGAAAAAATTATCTTGTTAGAAGATTCTTCTGTCGTTGCTCCTTGTCTTGTTGTTACTCCAAGGCGATGTGCAAACGATTACAAATGAAGCCTTCTCCCCTAAATTAAATTAGTAATGGGATAAAACTTATTTTTATCTACCCTACTACAGAGTTCTAAATCTGAAATTAAAACTTAAAAAATAAATAAATAAAAATAAACTTAAGCAAGAATAACACAACTTGAAAAGAAGAAACTAAGAATCTCAAACTCTCTCATAAATTTTCAAAACTAAAAAAAAGCTTACAATAGAATTTTTGGATGATTTTTCTATTACTAAGCATCACATATATATACAAGTGAGTAAAGATCACAATCAATCTTTACAATTGGATTATAAGAGATTTTGTGGAGATAATTTTAGTAACCAAATTTCAATCTTCTCGGTTCATTATATGTGGACGATTTTTGAGTAGAAAAAATCTTACACCAACTCATCATATCTTTGGCATCATTATCTCTTCTTGAAAACTTCCATAATCTATTGAAGCTTTCCATTCTTTCATGCCATGCCAATCTTGTAAATTTGATTCCAAATAAGTAAAGAATATTTTCTCAAGAGAATAAAATCTTTCACATGAGATTGGACTACTCTTTGACTTAGTCCAAGGCTGATCTTATACACAAAATTCGTGGCTCTCCTTATAAAATTTATCCCTATGCCCGACTACTGAGTTGACTGGGTGAGTTAACTGGACTAGATCATCAAAAATTCATAAAATAGTTTTTTCAAGCTCAAATTTTTCCATTCTTTCATCAACACCCTACAAACATAAAATAAACATTAAATACCCAAGAAGCATCATAAATATAATAAGAAATGTATACTTTATATCCTAAATTCACACATAAAATGTGTTCATCAGATTCTCCCACACTTGAGCTTCGCTGGTCCTTAGCAAAGAAAAATATAAAAAGAAAATAAAATAAAATCCTTACTCACTTTCGTAAGAATCACGATTGCACTTAGCACGTACAACAAGCCTTTAAACCCCTAGGTCGCCCCCAGTGGACGAGTTGTGTCTCATGAGTATTTTCAGAGAATAAACATATAAAATTCATATAAAAATTTCAAGTCTTAACTTTGGTATTAAAGAAAGAGAGCACACACACATCCTATTAGTCAAGACACTCAACTTGGGATCAAGAAAACATAGAAACCCCCACACTTGAACTTTGCAACCTCATATGATTCAAACACTAAGGTCGCATCTCAATTAAGAAATCTTGTTATATCTTCCAAACATATCTCTCCTTAGGGTAAACCCTTTGTAACATACTGGTAACCAAGACCCAAGAATAGCCTTCAACACATGTATTTCATAATTTTTTTTTCTTTTTTTTTTTTCTTTTTTTCTTCCCCTTTAAGCTACTCTACTACAGTTGGCTTGAGAAGTGCAGGTGGTTATGCATTCCCATGTTACTATATAGCTTCGCTTTTGGTATATATCTTTAAGGACATTGATGCTAAAGGTTTTTTTTTTTAACAAGAGCTGCATCCAAGGAATTTTTAATCAAGACACCTCTCTTCCTGAGGCGGAATGCCCTGTTTAGTTCCAAGAACAAAAACTCTTATATTGTTATTTTTTTCTATAATAATTTTTTTTTTCTCTCATACAAGGAGGTCCCAGCTTTATTCAAAGGTTGAAATTACCAACAACAACTATAAAAGATTCATCCCTTCAGGTGAGGTAAGATGTATTTTCTAACTCGATTCCCACCTCAAAAAAGAGCCTAAATATTATCCTCACATAGGGTTTCATTATTTCGTATGTGATAATTTTCTAGGTTTCTTTCTCCTTCCTTTTTTGTGTCAAAACCATAGAAATAGTGACTGACTTTTCCAAAAACCAAAGTTAAAAAGTTAAAATCTTCAATTAAAGCTCAAAATTTATTTTTTTAAGGAAATCTCAACCCTTCCCCCATACTTAAATCATGCATTGTCCTCAATGTATGTAGAAAAATAAAAGACAAGGATATGGGGAAGAAAAAACTCCCTAAATCAAGGATGTAAAAAGGCTCATGAAGATCCATGACCTCTTCAGTGGAGTCGTGTGGAAGCTCCAAAAATGGCTTCAAACGCTGGCCATTCACTTTGTTGGTTACACCTGTACCTAGATTTAAAATCTCAATTGCACCCGATGAGAGAACATTTTGAACAATATAAGGGCCCTCCCAACGAGATCTAAGTTTACTAGGAAAAATATGCAAACGAGAATCATAAAACAAAACCTTGTCACCAGGGGTGAAAGACTTTCAAAGGATATGTCTGTCATGATAAGCCTTTGTCTTGTCTTTATGCGGGCACTGTCGTAGGCATCATTTCGCAATTCATCCAACTCAGA
Organism: Protea cynaroides; assembly: GCA_028583415.1. Lineage (NCBI taxonomy): Eukaryota > Viridiplantae > Streptophyta > Magnoliopsida > Proteales > Proteaceae > Protea > Protea cynaroides. Next base: position 32,666,861 of record CM053276.1, on the reverse strand, counting down.
GAGCTGGAATCCTCTATGAGTACTAGCATCTGACAAATCAAAATTTAATTTCTTAATTACCCAAAACGCCCATTGTTCCAATTCGACTGGTAAATGGCAAGCTGTCTTGTACACCAAACGGTAAGGGGATTGACCAAGAATGGTCTTGAAAGCAGTTCTATAAGCCTACAAAGCATCTACGAGGCGAATGGACCAATCCTTATGAATAGGATTGATAGTTTTTTTCAAAATTTGTTTGATTTGTCGATTGGACACTTCAACTTGTCCACAGGTCTGAGGATGATATTTATGGGTAATACCATATTTTCGAACAAGGGCCTCAAATGGTTTGTTGCAGAAGTGTTTTCCCCTATCGCTAATAATAGCTCAAGAGGTACCAAATCGGGAGAATATATTTTCCTTTAGAAATTTAATGACTACCTTGTGGTCATTGGTCTTAGTAGCAACAGCTTCTATCCATTTGGATATGTAGTCCACAACTAACAAGATATACTCATTCCCAAAAGACTTTGGGAACAGACCCATAAAGTGGATGCCCCAAACATCAAAAACTCCAACCACCAGAATTAGGTTGAGCGGCATCATATTTCGCTTGGTAATGTGGCCTAATGACTGGCAAGAAGGGCATGCCTTACAGTAATTAAATGCGTCCTTAAAAAGACTAAGCCAGTAGAATCCAAACTGTAAAACCTTGGTCGTGGTCTTATTTGGGCCAAAGTGACCGCCACACGCCTGATCATGATAATAAGACAGCACAGATTGTTGTTCATGGTCAGGTACACATCTCCTGATAATCTGATCAGGGTAAGTCTTGAATAGATATGGATCATCTCAAAAATAGTACTTGACTTGAGAATAGAATCTATACCTATCCTGGGTGGACCAATGGAAAGGGATCGCACCCGTTACCAAGTAATTTACAATATCAACAAACCAAGGTTCATTAGATGCTGCAAACAATTGCTCATCGGGGAAAGACTCATTGACTGGTGAATCAACAATCAAAGAATAGGCAGTTGGGATAAGTGGTCAGTAACCAGATTTTCTATTCCTAGTTTATCCCTAATCTCTAAGTCAAAGTCTTATAAAAGAAAAACCCATCTAATGAGATGAGCTTTGGCATCCTTTTTCTACAAGAGATGCCTTCGGGTAGCATGATCCATGTACACAATGACATGGGATCCTATCAAGTAGGCATAGAATTTCTCTAGAGCAAATAAAATAGCTAAATTTTTAGTGGTAATTTAGTTAAGTTGTGCATCGTTTAGAGTTCTACTTGCATAACAGATTACATGGGGTAACTTATTGATCCGTTGCCTAAGGACAGCTCCTAATGCAAAATTAGAAGCATCACACATAAGCTCAAAGGGCTCTGTCCATATGGGTGCCTGAATGATGGGGGGCAGTGGTCAAAACCTTTTTGAGTTGATTAAAACTCTCAAGGCATGTAACATTAAAATCAAAGAGCTGGTCTTTAGCAAGTAAAGAGGTGAGAGGATGATCAATCTAACTAAAATCCTTAATGAACCTCCGATAGAAATCGACATGTCCTAGAAAGGAGTGAATGTCCTTAACAGATTTGAGAACAGGTAGCTTTTCAATCAATTCTACCTTGGCTCTGTCAACCATGATCCCCTTTTTGGAAATGATGTGACCCAATACTATGCCTTGTTTTACCATGAAGTGGCATTTCTCCCAATTTAAAACTTAATCTTTCTCGTTACACCTGGCAAGAACTAAGGAAAGATTATGTAGGCAATCAGAAAAAGTAGACCCATGCACAGAAAAATCATCCATGAATACTTTTAAATATTGCTCTACCATATCTGAGAAGAAGCTCATCATGCACTTTGGAACGTGGCAGGGGCATTGCATAGCCCAAAAGGCATGCATTGGTAAGCATAGGTTTTGTAGGGGCATGTGAAAGTGGTTTTGTGTTGGTCATCTAAGGCAATGGGGATTTAATTGTAACCGGAGTATCCATCTGAGAAGCAATAGTATTCATGTCCAGCTAACCTCTCTAACATTTGGTCAATGAAAGGCAAAGGAAAGTGATCCTTCTACGTTGCCGTATTCAACTTTCTGTAGTCTATGCACACTCTCCACCCTATTTGGATATAGATTGGAATCAATTCATTGTCAGCATTAGCAACTATAGTGACTCCTGACTTCTTTGGTACCACATGTACCAAACTTACCCACTCACTGTCAAATATGCGATATATGATCCCATGATCCAAGCACTTTAAAATTTATTTCTTAATGGCTTCCTTCATTATAGGATTTATCCATCTGTGAGGTTCCCTTGAGGGGTTGGTACCTTCCATAAGGTGTATATGATGCTAAACAATATAAGGACTAATACCCTTGATGTCAGCCACAGTCTAACCTAAGGCTTCCTTGTAATTTTGTAAAAGTTTGACTAACTCTTCTTCTTGATTAGAAGTTAAATCAGATGCATTAATAACGGGAAGAGTCTGGTCAGGTCCTAGGAAGGCATACTTCAAAGTGGATGGTAACTCCTTTAATTCTAAGCTAGGTGGTTCAACCATTGAGGGCTTAGGAGTGAAAGTGGATAGAGGTGCTAGAGGTTCCACAGATGTGTAGATACTCCATGCCTCTGATGAGAAAGTGTCCTCTACTCCTCCCAACTCTTCCATACACTATAAGAATTCTAAATCATAGTCAATGTCAAAAGTGGTCTCTACATGGTCAGGGAATTCTTGGAGCATATGTACTTCCTCATTTGGTTGCTTACCCAACCTAAATTCATTTAATTCAATAGTTTGATTGCCAAATGAAGTTTCATGAGACCATTCCTGTAAATTATCAGTGCATTGCTTGTAGCCAGAAACAATCTCCCTAAAATGATAGGGATTTAATCCCTATTAGAGACAGAATGTGTTTCTAAAACAATGAAATCAATAGGAAAGAAATTCTCCTACCTTTAATAAAACATCCTCTACCATTCCTTTAGGAGTCTTTACAGAGTGATCAGCTAGTTGAAGCGAGATGGACGTTGGTTTCAACTTTCCCAATCCTAATTGTTGGTAAACATGATAAGGTAGAAGAATTACACTTGCACCTAAGTCTAGCAGAGCATGATCAATAAAGGTGTTACCTATGATGCAAGAGATGGTAGGATAGTCAGGGTCCTTGTATTTGGCTACCACAGGATGGTTCAGAAGGGAACTTAAATGTGTAGCCAAAAATACCTTTTTGGGAATTTGACTAATCCGCTTTTGTGTGCATAAGTCTTTAAGGACTTTTGCATAAATAGGAATTTGGTCGATTGCATCTAAAAGTGGGATGTTCAATTCTACCTGTTTAAAGACCTCTAAAATTTTATCAACTAAAGCAGTCTTCTTTCGGTTTACCAACCTATAAGGGAATGGGGCTGGTAGAGTAAAAACTCTATCCAGGACAGTCTCTTTGGGTCTTTCAGGTACATCAAACGAACTTAAAGAAAAAATCTCAGTAGCTGCCTCAGATTAGGGAACATAAATGGGAGCAACTATGGGTTTGTTCCTTGGTGCTTCATCCCGTAGGTACTCTTGGCCACTTCGTAATGCATGGACTGCATTACATTTTTTGGAGGACCCTGATTAATTATCTATGCCATTCACCTAAGGGTTTGACCTATTTGGTTGTAGGGATGGTGTGGGTTGGTCTCTGATTGGCTGGGTAGAATACCCTTGTTCTTTTCACACATCAGGGTAACCAATTGGGTGAGTATCCTCTCCATATTAGTATGTCCTGCCATAAGAGCTGCCACAATCTTCTCCAACTCACTGAGTTTGGCCAGCTCAACCATATTAGAAAACCCAGGGGGTTGCTGAAAATTACCTAGGGGAACAAAATTAGGTTTAAGGGGAGCATATTGCCTGATGTGACCGGGAGGACCTTGATTTGAAAATTGGGGTGGGTCCACACGGTTCCCTTGGTTTCAAGAGAAATTTAGATGATTTCTCTATCTTGGATTGTAAGTGTTGCTATATGGATTGTACAGTGCACTTACATTAGCATTCTGAGAATTTTCCTGTGAAGGGCATTCCTCCATTGTGTGTCCGGGAGTTTGACACCAGTTGCACATTAGGACTTGCTTTTGGACAGGGTCTTTGGGAACTAAAGCTTTTATCCTTTTGATAAGGTTATCTAAGTATGCCTCCTTAGCTATGCCATCAACAAAGTCACCTTTACTTTTTTGGGAATTATCTGTCTCATGCACAGACTCCCACACTCTTATTTTTTTGGTGAGATCCGTTAAAAAATTCCAAGCGTCGTTAGCATCCTCATAGGAAGTGAATCCTTGAGGACACATAGACTCAAGCGTTTGCTTGGTAGGAAAGTCTATCCCCTCGTAGATAATTTGAAAAAGATGCCATCTTTCATACCATGGTGAGGGCACTCTTGGAGTAGGCTTTGGAACCTCTCCATGAGTCTTAAAAAAGACTCATTTGGCTCTTGTTTAAACCGCATTATATCCCCTCGAAGTTTATTCGTCTTGTGAAGAGGAAAAAACTTTTTAAGGAATAACACAGTAAATTTATCCCATGAAGTAATGGAATTTGTAGGAAGACCATAATGCCATTTTTAAGCTCCATCCTTGAGTGAAAAAATGATGTACCTCAATTTGACAGCATCATCACTAAACTATTGCATCTTAATGAGGTCATACACCTCCTCATACTCACGGAGGAACAAGTATATATCCTCTGAAGATAACCCATGAAAATGGAGAAGCATGGTAATGAATTAAGTTTTCAATTCATAGTTATTGCCTGTGGTAGCCAGTAATTGAATACATAAGGGTTGTGTTGCCCTAGCAGGGTAGAACCTATCCTTAAATATCATATTTGGTTCAGTCATTGTAAATGATAGGACTCTTACTAGACGATTTCTAGAATCATGAGTCCACACACTCATGCACAAAACCGTTTCAAATGATAAAATTTTCTCTTTCTTTTTTCTCTAAATTCGATGCGAAAAACTGTATTTTTTCGAATCGGCGTCAATGCAAACCTCCTGATGATCAATGGCTTAGAGACCGGTCATATCCGTAATCTCCTTGAGAAACAACGTCGTTACCGCCGAAGCTCTTGGTCGTTATTCCTCTTGATAATTCGATAGCCAGTATCCCTTAACACCAGATCATGATCAGGATTGGACTGTCGATTAACTGTTCCAACCTAACGGATCGGAGGTGCAAAGAAAGGCATAAAAACCAATGAAATTTTTTTGCATTTTTCTTTTCCCTTTTTTTTTTAAATCATTTCGAACTCAATGAAAATTATTTTTTTTTGTACTTTTTTTCTTAAATCACTTTGAACTATTTAAAATAGGAAAAATAACGGCTAGCCTCCCCTGTAATGGCGCCAAAAACTTAATGTAAATTAAATGTGTATGTAACTGCAAGTGCACGGTATTGTGCAGTAACGGATCGATCTCAGGGAGGAATCGTTATTATCCTAACTCAAATAAGGCAAAGCATACCAAATGGATTTGAATGAATTAACCATCCTAATTACTTTCAATAAAATTAATCAAGCCACAAAAATGATAATTATCAATTCCTAACAGCACGAAGATTTATGAAACCACTATATTAATCATAGAGTAACATAAATCTATTGCATGAAGGGAATAAAATTAAAAATAAAAGAATGTAAGAAAATATTATCTTGTTAGAAGATTCCTCTATCATTTCTCATCGCCTTGTTGTCACTCCAAGGTGATGTGCAAATGATTACAAAGGGAGCCTTCTCCCCTAAATTAAATTAGTAATGGGGTACAACCCATTTTTATCTACCCTACTACAGAGTTTTAAATCTAAAATTAAAACTTAAAAAAAAATTAAACTTAAGCAAGAAGAACACAACTTGAAAAGAAGAAACTAAGAATCTCAAACTCTCTTATAAATTTTCAAAACTAAAAAAAAAAAGCTTATAATAGAATTCTTGGATGATTTTTCTATTGCTGAGCATCACGTATATATACAAGTGAGTAAAGATTACAATAAATCTTTATAATTGGATTACAATAGATTTTGTGGAGATAATTTTGGTAACCAAATTCCAATCTTGTAGGTTCATTGTGTGTGGACGATTTTTGAGTAGAAAAAATCTTGTACCAACTCATCATATCTTTAGCATCATTATCTATTCTTGAAAACTTCCATAATCTATTGGAGCTTTCCATTCTTCCATGCCATGTCAATCTTGTAAATTTGATTCCAAATAAGTAAGAAATATTTTCTCAAGAGAATGAAATCTTTCACATGAGATTGGGCTACTCTTTGACTTGGTCCAAGGCTAATCTTATACACAAAATTCGTGGCTCTCCTTATAAAATTCATCCCTATGCCCGATTACTGAGTTGACTGGGTGAGTTAACTGGACAAGATCACCAAAAATTCATAAAATAGTCTTTTCAAGCTCAAATTTCTCTATTTTTTCACCTATACCCTACAAAAATAAAATCAACATTAAATACCTGAAAAGTATCATAAATAGAATAAGAGATGCTACTTTATATCCTAAATTTACACATAAAATGTGTTCATCAATCAGCATTATGGAACAATTCTACCTATTCTTCATTAATGGCTTCTTTTGGAATCTTGTTCTAATATGATCAGAGGTTGGTTTTACCTCATAAGATCATCAAGGGTCAATCTAAATCAAATAATAATAGTTTTTTGGCTTACCTTAACGCTTATGCCAAAGTTGTTGTAGAGAGAAGCTTGAAAGAGAACCTGCAATGGTTATTCTTCCTCTTCTTCTTCCTTGAACTTGCTCCTATTCACTCTTTCTCGTTATAAACATGTTAGGGGTTCCAATGTTCCCAATTAGGGTTCATAGAGAGTTTTTATTAAGGAGTTTATGCAAGAGTTAGAGTTGCACTACAATTCTTCTCTTGATAGTCCTAGTCCTAGCATGAGTGTAATAAAAAAGGCTTGGAGGTTGTCAATTGGCACTCTAATACATTCAAAAGTAGGTCCCACATGTTTTGGGACTATCATGGGTGGTTAGAAACCAATTAGAACCAAGCCCAACCAAATTAGACTCGAACTGGCCCAATTCTGGGTTCAAGCGATCGATCAACTCAATTTGGTCAACCTCCTTGGTCGACCACCTACTCTGAATTGACTCAGAATGGCTTGGCCTTGGTTGGTTCAACTAATTCATTTTACATAGAGCTTCTATACTAATAGAAAGAAGGTTTTAACTCTTACCTAAAGTTTCATACACTCCATAGATGATACGGATGCTAGGCTAGTGTCGGCAGGATAACCTATTATGTGAGAAAAATTTAAAGTAGCCCGTATTTTTGGACACGGATTTCACAATTCCCCCCATAAAAAGAATTTCATCTTTGAAATTTGCTTACCTAGTTCTATGAACAAGTGTGGGAATTTCTCAAGGATTTCATCTTCCTTCTCCCACGATGCTTCATCCTTAGTATGTTTCTTTCATTGCACCTTAATGTAGGCAATGGATCGGCTTCTTAGTTGATGAACCTTCCTATCCAGGATTGCTAGTAGTTCCACTTCATAACTTAGATCTATATCCATCACAGGAAGTTCTGTATTCAAGACATGCGATGGGTTAGTGATGTACTTCTTCAACATCGACACATAGAACACGTCATGGACACCAGTAAGTGCGGGAGGTAGAGCTAGTTGATAAGCTACAACTCCACTTAGGCTAAGTATTTTGTATGGTCCTATATATCTTCGGCTTAGCTTTTCCTTCTTGTCGAATCTTTGAATTCCTTAAAAAGGTAACACTTTCAGGAATACCTTGTCGCCTACTTCAAATTCAAGATCCTTATGACGAAGGTTTGCATAGCTCTTCTATCTTGACTGAGCAGCTTTAATCCTTTTTCTTATCAGATCAATATTCTCACATGTCTCTTGGACAATATCTGGTCCAGGTATTCTTCTTTCACCAACTTCATTCCAATACAAGGGAGTTCTGCATTTCCCTTCAATATAATGCTTCATAGGGTGCCATCTTGATAGTGGACTGATAGCAATTGTTATAGATAAACTCCATTAATGAGAGATTTTGATCCCAATTTCCTTGGAAATGAGTTCAGGCTCTAAGCATATCTTCTAATATTTGAATTGTTCTCATAGATTGTCCATCTGTTTGAAGGTGAAAGACAGTACCAAACTTTAGTTGAGTACCCATCGCGTTCTGTAATCCTTCCTAGAACTTGAATGTAAATCTGGGGTCGCGATTGGATACAATATTAGCTGGGATACCATGTAAGAGGATAACTCGATATACAATCTCGCTAGTTTATCCATGGAGTACTGAGGTCGAACTACAATGAATCTTGCAGTTTTAGTAATCCTATCCTCAATAACCCATACTGCCTCTACAGGGCATGCTGTCAAAGGTAATCCTATGATGAAGTCCATGGTAATGTGATCCCACTTTCATTCTAATATCGATAACGGTTGTAGATTACTAGATGGTCTTTGACATTTTGCTTTGACTTGTTGACACGTCAAATACTTGTATACAAATCGAGCTACATCGGCTTTCAATCCTCTCTACCAGAATTCCTTCTTCAAGTCTTGGTATATCTTTGTACTTCCAGAATGCATAGACTATGGGGATGAATGGGCTTCAATTAGAATCTTTTCCTTTAAGTCTTTTGCATATTTTGGCAAACATACTCTACCATGATAGTAAATAATTCCACTATTCATAATGAAATCAGGGTCTTGCTTTCCATTCTCGAGTTTGCTCTTCAGGGCACCAACGTGATGGTCCAATATTATTGCTTCTTCTATCTCCTACAACAATGTCGGTTGTATTTGAATGGCACCTATAGTGGCGTAGTGGCTTCAATTAACTCTTCTAGTCGATCACTAGCAATGGAGTCTTCAGCTACAGGGGAGGAATAACTTGAGATTCCGATAGAATGTATTCGCTAGCCTTAGCTTTTTCTTTGCTTATAGCTTTTTTACTGAGCGTGTCAGCTACTACATTAGCCTTTCCTGGGTGATATTATCACAATCGTAATCCTTCAGTAGCTCTAACCATATTCTTTGTCTCATGTTAAGCTCCTTCTAATTGAATAAATAGGTGAGACTCTTATGGAAAGACATTATTTGAAACTTTTCTCCGTACAGGTAGTGTCTCCACGTCTTGAGCACAAATACTACAGCGGCTAACTCAAGATCATGAGTCAGATAGTTCTTCTCATGCCCTTTCAGTTGTCTAGAGGCATAGGCAATTACCTTACCTTTTTGCATGAGGATGCAACCAAGTCCTAGTTTGGATGCATCAGAATACACTACAAGGCCTTCTAATCTAGATGAGATGGTCAACAGTGGGGCGAAAATCAGTTTCTCTTTCAATAATTGGAATGCGGCTTCACATTTCTCTTACCATACGAACTTAATTGCCTTCTTTGTGAGCTACGTCAGAGGGATGGCTATTTTGGAAAAGTTAGCAATAAATCTTTGGTAGTATCCTGCCAATCCAAGAAAGCTTCTAACTTCAATAATAGCCTTTGAAGCTTCCCAATTGAGTACAGCTTTGACCTTGCTTAGATCCACTGATAACAGATACAACATGACCCAAAAAAGGTAACTTCTCTTAACCAGAATTCACACTTCTTGAACTTGGCAAATAGCTTCTCTTGTCTAAGTCTTTATAGGGCTTGGTAAAGGTGTATGACATGATCTTTCACACTCTTCGAGTAGACAAGGATGTCATCGATGAACACAGTGACAAAGTGATATAAGAAGTCATGGAACACTCTATTCATGAGTTCCACGAATGACGCTAGGGCATTAGTTAATCCAAAAGACATAACTAAGAACTCATAGTGTCCATATCGAGTTCTAAAGGCAGTCTTTGGAATGTCACAATCTCTGTTCTTTAGTTGATGGTATCTAGATTGAAGATCTATCTTTGAAAATACTTGAGCACCTTGGAGATGATCAAACAGACCGTCGATCTTGGGCAAAGGGTATCGATTCTTGATAGTAAGCTTGTTCAGCTCACGATAATTAATGCACAGTCGGACGCTTCTGTCTTTCTTCTTGACAAACAAGACTGGCGCACCCCAAGGGGATATACTAGGTCTCATAAATCCCTTGTCTAAGAGTTCATAGAGTTGAACCTTCAGTTCCTTCAACTTAGAGGGTGCTATTCTATAAGGGGCTTTAGACACAGGAGTAGCTCCAGGGACTAGATCGATCACAAACTCAGTTTCATGATCACGAGGTAAACCAGGTAAATCTTCTAGGAATACATCTGAGAACTCATTCACTACATATATTTGGTCGAGGGTTGGTGACTCTATGGTAGTGTCAATCACAGATGCTAAGTAACCAATGCAGCCTTGTTGCAACAGTTTGCAGGCTTACAATACAAATATGAATAACTTCTTACCCTTTCTAGGCTTATCTCCAATGAATTCACAAGTTCTTCCATCAGTTGGTTGGAAAAAAATTTCCTTTCAGCATAAAGCACATTAGCTCGATGGGTGGAGAGCCAGTCCATGCCTAAGATAGCATGAAAATCTAACATTTTGAGTTGGATCAAATTAATATTCAGATTCTAATCCTCTAGCTGAACTTGACATGGCCCATAGTACTCTATCAATACTACTTCCAGTCCTAAAGGAGTTCGCACAACTAATTCAGATACTAACTACTTCACAGCCATGGACAACTACTTAGCAAACTCAGGTGACATGAATGAGCGAGTGGCTCCAGAATCAAATAGAACTTGAACCAAGTGATCCAAAATCCTAAGAGTACCTAATGTGTATGGTCCATTTGTTAACACATACACAAGCATGCAGTAGTATCAAAATAATCACAATACTGGAATAAAAATACCTAGTCACTACACCAGGGGATCCTTTTACTTCCTCAGCTAACATTGCAAATACCTTGTCCTGCGATGCATTGGTAGGCTTTCGGAAATTAAACTAGATATGACCAATCTACTGACAGTTAAAACATTTGATTGGTCCAGTAGGAGTGGTATTTACAGAGGTTTTTGTAGCAGTCTTTGTAGTGGCAACACTCTTATTATTAAACTTGTGCTGAAACGGCTTCTTGGTGATCTTCTTATCAGGCGTAGTAGTAAACTTTTTACTGAAATTGTTCTTAGCCTAATAGCTATCCCGAAGGGCATCTTCCACTATCTTTACAGTTTGAACACAAACTGCATAGCTGGTATGTCTACGAGTCTTGATAGCGGCTCAGATTGTTTCATGAAGACCTTTGAAGAATTTCCTTGCCTTGTCTTCTTCAATACCCATACAAGCCTGGGCAAAATAAAAGAGTGACTCAAATTTAGTCTGGTAATCCTGAAAAAATTTCTAGCCTTGATAGTGACTTAGATATTCTATCTCCTTCTTGTCATAGAAGCTTCTCGAGAAGTAATTGTTGAAGAATGCTTCCTTGAACATAGCCCAAGTCACAATGGGATTCAAGGTTGCAAGAATTATCTGGTTCGATTCTCACCAGGTGTAGGGTTCACCTTCCATTATATATGTGGCTTGCGTAAAGGATACGTTGTTCATCAATCAGTATGAACATCTTGAAACATTTCTTAATTGACTGCATCTAAACTGCAGGCTGAGTGGGTTATCACCCACTCCTGTGAATTTCAATGGCTTCATCTTCTGAAATATTTCCAACAATCTAGACCATTCAACCTGGGAGGCTTCATTTGGAAATGGGCCAGCAGGAGCTCCTAAATTGACATGGTGAATCTGTTGTGGCAACCTTGTAGGATGGGCAGTTGCAGTGGTTGGCACATTTGTATTCAATCCAGGAGGTAGTGGCATAGTGGTGGCTACCGACGCAAGGGAAACTCTAGTTTGCACAGGGGTTTATCACAAAACTGTAATGAGTTTATTCATTGTCTGTTGTTGTAGTTGCTGCTGCTCTTACTGTTTCATTGGTCTTACAAGGTTTCCAATGATAGCTGCTAGGTCAGCATTGGTCCTCTCAGGGGGAGGTGGAGGAGGTGGAACAATTCCAGTGGCAACAGGTAGAGGGGTGTTGTCCCCAAGATTTTGGTTATCACCTGAATTTCGATGATTGCCACGAGTGCTAAGGGCCATTAATAAGGATGTTGTCTACTCTTATACAGCATAACGATATTTAGCATTAGTAACAATTTAACTTATCCAAAACTATGCCCCAATGATTAATTTATCACTCAAGTCACTCATAATCATTTTAGAGCATGCAACAATATGTTTCATGATGAAAATTTCTAAAAATAACTCAACCAGAGCCTTCTATTAGTAAGCAGTTGATCAAGATAGTCGATCAACTCACTTTAGTCAACCGGCTGACTTGAAAACGAGTTTTAAAAGGGCCGAGAGTGGCCATTTTTCCTCTCATTCTCATTTTAAACAAGTTAGAGAAGGAGAAAAGGGCTAGAGACCATTTTCAATCATTTTCTTGGTCAAATTCACATATATCCATCTCATTCCAAGGCTTAAACTCCATTCAAGGTAAATATACCATTGACATATCGAAATTTTTCCCAATTGATTTGGTAAATACCTAAGTTTTCAATTTAGCTCTTATTTACTCGATGTAACTTGCTATGACTCATTGTAAATCACATTTAGAAGTTGTTAGGATTTTTTAACTGATTAAATATGGTTTTCTTTGTATATTTGTTTACTTTAAGTTTTTCCCATATTAGTTTTTCCCATAATTCATCAAATCGCTTCTTAACAATCACTTGTCAACATTCAATGCTTCAAATGTCAAAACAGTCCTCCTATGACATGTTTAGAACATTTCTAGCTATTTAGAATCTCTTTTTCATGTATCAGTATGCATTCCATATTTTCCATGTCGCTTATCGATGCATTTTAATCTAAATTTCCAATAAATCTTCTTTTACTCAATTTATAATTAATTTAAACCGCGTATCATTCTATTATAAATACTTTTCGTTGTCTATCACTTTAACTTAGTTCCTCACATTATTTCTATTCTTGTGTATTTTTGCAGCAAAATGCTTAGACCATCGGCTTTCAATGCTCACACGTTTTGTTCTCGGGCTGAGCAAGATGATTGGCCTAGATTATAGTGAGCTTCCATTGAGTCTGGGAGGTTTGTAGACTTCGAAATATTAAAGCACTTTGCTGTGAGTGAGGCTTTTACTGCATTAGGCTGAGCACCAGTCTTAAGATATAGGATAGTCACCGGGTCTAACCTAGTCTGATTATTTTACTGTAATCTTCGAGTGGAGATTGATCTAGAGGATGAGCAGTTGGACTTGCGTCTAAGGATATCCAGTAGGGTGAATGGCTGGGATATATCCTTCAACATCCATCAGTTCGTAAAGTGGTTACACATTTCAGCAGCAGGCGACTGTGTATACGTCAGGTCGAGTTCTTCTTCTTCTAATCTCATTTCAAAGACTTTCAGGCAGGAGATCTAGAGACAGTTGCACATACTGGGATAGAGGCATGTCGAGTAGGGGTATCGCCCGATTCTGAGGGTCTACAGTCGGATTATATAGCATGACAACATCCCTAGAAGTGGACATAGGGATGCGATTGTGAGCTTCAACGAGTATGTGACCTATTATGTCTGTACTCGTTACCAGTTATGCTTACCCTATATTCTGATGAGGACGATGATAGTTACTACCTATGGTGGTGAGAGGAACTTGCCATATGGTCGACTTCTTACATGGCTGTTCAGGGAGATGGATATTAACATCTTCGTTGACGAGGGAGTTGAGAGGTCAGTGCACTCAAATTTTGGCTAGCATGCATTAGGTCGCATGCACAGGTTGCAAAATGTGGTTCTGAGTGACAACGAGTTGGAGGCTATTCTTTCACCAATTATCACTCATATTGCTTTTGGGGGACATGTAAAAGAGGAGGCAGAAGTTAATGCTACTACGATGGCTACAGAGGGTGCACAAGCAGAGGATGTTCCTATAGATTCTGCCAATTCAGATGATGATGCGGAGGATGATGATGACGATGATGCAGATGATGTAGGGGCTACTCAACAACAGGGAACACCTGTCACTGGGGGTAGAGATATTCCATCAACAACGGTGAAGGTTCATAGTCCTACGCCCACTGTTCCTGAGCCGAGCATGAGAGATTTGTATAGCATCATTCAGGGACTTAGAGATGAGGTCCATGAGATGCAAGAGGCTATGAGGATTGCAAGCTTTATATTTCCTCCTAGGAGCAGTCATTAGTTTTTATTTCTCCAATTGTAGGCTCATACACTTTTTAGTTTTATTTCATAATTTACTTTCCCTTTTGTATGTATTTTCTTTTTCTTTTGTTTAGTTTGTCGAGTAATAGTTTGGGTTGTGAATTGTACTCTATTTTGTAGCAAACATCATTTTTGCAATAAGAATCGGGATATTTGCCTATTTAGTGCATTATGGTCTTTTTACAATTTATGCTATGGTCTTAACCAACAAGTACTTACTATTGTTTTCTTATAAGCTTTTAATTAATCATAACTGGTCAAGTGCTTACTATTGTTTTCTTATAAGTTTTTAATTAATCATTATTGGTTTTGGTTCAATTTACTCTGATTGTAGTTGTAAATGTATGCAAAGTGAACTGCTCTGATATCATCTTTTGTTACATCCCAAAACCCTAGCGTTTTAGTATGACCATTGTTTTCTCGTTATGCAAGTACTACCATACCAAGATCTATTTACAGTCCATAACATAACACAACTCTTTCACTAATCACAGCATAAATTACGAGAAATCCAGAGCGTAAATCAAAAAATAGTTGAATCAATAACTAAGAACCATCAAACCAAGTCTATTTGTATTAAATAACTGTAATAAAGGTTTATCTATCTTCAAACCAAGACGTAACTAACATAATACCAATTACTGAATACTTAAATAAAACTCATAGGTCAAACAATGCTCAAAATAAACAAATAAACAAAATTACCATTTGTCCTAAATAAAATACTACTAAAGTAATCTTCTCTCTCAAATAGAGAAGTTTTCTACTCTTCAGAACCATTGTCTTCTAACCATAAAGACAATCATCACAATCAGATGAGGAATCATGGAAATCATCTTCAAGTTCTTCATCTTCAATCAGATATTTATCAGCTAAATAATTTGCATAAGAATCTAAAAAAAAAAGTTTATGTACAAAGGGGTGAGCAAAACACACGCTCAGTGAGAAATTAGCACACTTAAGCATAACATGCATGATATATTATTAAGGTCCAAATGGTCTATAAATAAGCATGCGTAAGTCACATCATACCTAAATCCTGGTAATGAACATGCAACCACGGATGAGGCGAATGCAACACACTTGGCTCCTCACCTCATGTGATACACTACCCAAAGAATAAAGAATATAACCCAAGTATACCAACCAGGCATTATACCAGTATTCCCCCATCATAGGCTTCCTCCTGGCATCTCATTCCATACCTCAACCACTTCATTGGGTGCTCACTATCTAATCCCTGATGGTTAAGCACATAGAACAGACTCATCCCTAGCTCTCACCTAAGATACTGGAGGCTAGCTCCCAACCCTGTCAATTTTCCTGCTCCAACTGTAAAAAGGGAGTACCCAAAGTTGGTCTATAATAAGCTTATGCCAATACCTAAACCTCTATTGGCAAGGGTTGTCAATCATGGGATATTGAAACCTAAACCAAGAAATATTACTAATGCAGGTACCCATATCCTAGCTTAATGGACCAAGATAAACCATCTCATTCCAGCTATTTGGATCCACTAGGACACAAGCGAATGGCAAACAATCATATTATCACACATCCACATATTATCAAACAACTTCATAATCAACCAATCCAATATAGAGTTATAATATGCAAATGCATAAATAGACATCACAAGTATTTGATGGCTTGTTATCATATAGTAATTCAAACAAGTAGTAAACACATATACATAGAAACAAGAAAATAAAGTATGTACTAATCCCTCACCTGTATCAAGTGAGCTAAGCTTTACTTTGTTGCAGACAAAGTTCTTTTCCTTATTTTCTTATGTTGGCTTACCTATTACAATTAAGGTATGAATGTTACTTATGATTGTTTATTCTTGCTACCATTAGGTCTAGAGTGTCCTCATTAGTGTTAGGAACATGTCCTTGGGTCACTTGGTTAAGTCTCAAAGTCTATGGTAGAAAATACAACCAAAATAGGCTTGCTATAATGAAGTGGTCGATCAAGATGGTCAGCTATAGTGGTCGATCATTTCTATTATGTCAACCGCCTAGGTAATTTATCCTAGATGAGTTCCAAAGTCTTACACTTCCAGAGGACAACTTCTACAGGTGTTTTATGATGGGTTTAAGTCCTTGGTTAGGATAGAATCCTATTCTCATAGGTTGTATGCATGTACGGTTTATGACAGAAAGTATCGTCTTTGCAACCACACGGACATATACACTTGGGAGCACATTCTACTCAATCCAATCCTTCTAACAAGTTTATTATGTCATTCTTGAGGTGGGGGATGATTAACATAGTCCAAATAGTCAATTGGGGTGAAAAATACCAAAGATACACCTCTCTGGAAGTCATGCAATTGATCACAGCAGAGGCGGTCGATCAACTCACTTTAGTCGACCACCTTGGTCGACCGCCTTATACCGAAGAGCCCAAACTGATTCAATTCCAATCCTTTCTCCTAAGCAAGGGGTATAAGGCTTCTCCAGAGGGTTTCTAAGTAGTAAAACAATATTAATGGACATATCCTAATCATATTTGAATGTTAAACATCACCATAAGGTCTTACTTTAATGCTTATATCAGTTTATTCATTATCAGCATTGTGAAATAGTTCTACCTATTCTCCATTAATGGCTTCTTTTGGAATTTTGTTCCAATATGATCAAAGGTTGGGTTTACCTCATAAGATCATCAAGGGTTCAGTGTAAATCAAATAAGAATTGTTTTTAGGCTTACCTCAATGCTTATGCCAAAACTATTCTAGAGAAAAGATTGAGGGAGGACATTCAATGGTTATTCTTTCTCTTCTTCTTCCTTCAACTTGCTCCAATTCTCTCTCTCTCTCTCTCTCTCTCTCTCTCTCTCTCTCTCTCTCTCTCTCTCTCTCTCTCTCTCTCTCTCTCTCTCTCCCCCTCTCTCTCTCTCTCTCTCTCTCTCTCTCTCTCTCTCTCTAAACGTGTCAGAGGTTCTAATGTTCTTAATTAGGGTTCATATAAAGTTTTTATTAAGGAGTTTATGCAAGAGTTAGAGTTGTACTATAAGTCTTCTCTTGAGAGTCCTAGTCCTAGTATGAATGTAATGAAGGAGGCTTGGAGGTTTTCAATTGGCACTCCAATACATTCAAAAGGAGGTCCTACTTGGGATGATCATGGATGGTTAGGAACCAATTAAAACCAAGCCCAACCAAATTGGACTCGAATTGGCCCAATTCTGGGTTCAAGCAATCAATCGAACAGAGGTGGTCGATCAACTCAATTTGGTCGACCTCCTTGGTCAACCGCCTACTCTGAATTGACTCAGAATGGCCAGACCTTGGTTGGTTCAACTAATTCATTCCATACAGAGCTTCTACACTAATAGAAAGAAGGTTTTAACTCTTACCTAGAGTTCCATACACTCCATAGATGATACAGATTCTAGGCTAGTGTCGACAGGAGAACCTATTATATGAGAAAAATTCAAATTAGCCCGTATTTTTGGGTACAAGTTTTACACCTGGGATGCTGCCTAGCCCTAGTACGTTGAGCTTGTTGTCCAAAAGATGCCGAGGTGGCATGAAACGGACATTTAATTTACAATCTGGTTCCCCATACTAACATTAAGGAAATACATAGTTTAACATGGTCATAGGGTCCTATGTTTTCCAAAAATAGTCTAATAGGTGTTATAACAAGTCATTGGTCAAGCACATGTAACCATAGCAGCAAGATGGCATGCGGCACGTGGTCATAGTCCCACCTCATTAGTTGCAAGACGTGTGGCACGTGGTTGCGGTCGCACATCTTCGCTTGGCTAAATGGTGCCAGCTCCACTTTTGGGGTGTTGTCCAGTAACAACCAAGTGTGCCTATGACTTTTGGGGTCGTGGATCCATGTTTACACCATTATTTGGATACTGTTTCTACTCAACCAATAGCTGAACTGCTGGTTCTGGTTTAAAAACCTTCGGATTTGGTGTCCAAACCTTCGGATCCGATATCGCCTATGGTCCTTGTAACAACCCAAGTTTTTTTGAGTGATCTTAGTTGCTCATTATGTTGAAACGGGTGGAAGGGATTGATAGTTGGGGGCTATGATACTAGGATGATTGTTCTATGTCTATGGTGGAAATAGATAATGTTTACTTTTAAATAGTGTGAGATAATGTGTGTGTTGACTTGTGGATATTGGTATGCTCAAAAAAATTCATATTTATGATACTTAAAAATTGTGTTTTGTCTATAAAGTAGGAAATGAGTTGTTACGCTAGCATAGTTGTTTATTTTCATAAGTGACCTTACCTTTATGAAATTGTTAGTGAAAGTAAATATTAGATTTAAAAAGTTAGCTTAATGGTTTATTTTCTTTTAGTGCATGATGGAATTAAAACTTGGAGGTCTTGAGTTCAAACCACCTAGGAGGCGAAATGGAATTAACTCTATTGGCATTTACATATTGATTGTAGTAGATACCCAAAAGTGATTCACTATTGGTGGATGATGGGTTTTCACTTTTAGGAAAAAGGAGGACACAAGAGGAATTTGGTAAATTAGTTGGAGGTCATTTTTGGTGGCTGAAATATAAGGGTGACTTAAACCTTTAAAATATGAAGGCATGCATGTCAAGATAATGGAATCTTGGAAGGGTAAAATAGGCATGGAAGAATTGGAGGGATACCCTAGAAGTATAGGTAGCCCTTCATGCATTGGGTGACTGTTGAGGGCAAGAGGGGGATTTCACCATAAAATTTAATTTTAGAATTTTAGAAAATAGAAGAAAATAGATTCTACAAAAGAAGGATCTGATTTTAGTTCAGTTTTTTTTTTTTTTTTTTTTATTTAAGCTGGGAAATTCGTTGGTAGAGAAGAGAGTGGAAGCTTGCTTTCGTTGTATGAGATTTTAATAGTGGGGAGCTTGTGGAGTGGATTGAGGTGCTAGAACTTTGGATTTTGAATGCAAGGAGGAGTTGCTCAGCTGGAGATCATCAGTCCAAGGAAGCTCTCAAGGAAGAAATTCATTTTTGGGGTAGCCTTGAAGGAGTTGCAACAAAGCCAAGGAAGAAATTAAAGTTAGAGTTGCTGTCCTTGGTGGTTCAAGCTTGGGAACTATCTTGTGAGTTCTCAGGTGAGTTTCTTATACCCTATGGTGAAGAGAATGTGGCTTGCATGTTGAATCAATAAAAAAAAAATGGATTTTTGGAATCATTTATGTTTCTAGTGAAAGAGATGATGAATGGTAACATTGTTCATCAAATCTCAAGCAAAGTATATGTAAATGTGATTTTGTGCATGTATAAATTGGGGAAAATAGAAGTTTAAATATGGTTAACATCTGCAAAGGTTATTTTTGAGTTTAAATGATGAGTTAAGAGTGTTAGATGGTAGTGGTTATGAGAAAAACAAGAAACCTTAGATGATCCAACCCGTTTTGGGTTAATCTGTCATGGACTGGCAGCATAATCCCTGCTCAGTCCAAAGGCCATAACTTCCTACATAAAAATCAGAATTTGATGATTCTTGATGCGTTGGGAAGGTATTTGAAAGGAGCACGTATCGTGCTAAAATAGACACCAAAATTAGAACTCCATCCTGACCAAAGTTCATGTTAAAATCAGTATAAATGCATGGGAAAAATCTAGGTATCATTGGTTTCAATAGATTGGTTATTTTGACCATTTGAGATCGATTCTAGGCAAGATTTCTTCTCAGAGATCTTTGGTGATATGTGATACATATGTGATCCAAATTTGAAAAAATTTTATGAAGTTTTGGGCATTCAAATTAATTTATTATTAATTGAAGGTTCATTGTACAGCAAATGCTGTTACAGCATATAGGTAAAAATATAGGGCTATTTTGACCAATCTAAAATAGTTTTTAATGAAATTATTTTTCAGAGACTTCTATTAGCCTATAAAATAGATGTGGTCCAAATTTGGTAATTTTTCATGAAGTTTTGGACAC
The DNA here is from genome assembly GCA_028583415.1 of Protea cynaroides. Lineage (NCBI taxonomy): Eukaryota > Viridiplantae > Streptophyta > Magnoliopsida > Proteales > Proteaceae > Protea > Protea cynaroides. The sequence goes on along the minus strand of CM053276.1, from coordinate 32,646,690 downwards.
TCTAATGCAACCATTTTTGAATTAAGGTCTATATTACCGAAGTTGCTGTTACAGCAGATAGGTAAAAATATAGGGCTATTTTGACCAATCTAAAATAGTTTTTAATGAAATTATTTTTCAGAGACTTCTATTAGCTTATAAAATAGATGTGGTCCAAATTTGGTAAATTTTCATGAAGTTTTGGACACCTAATGCAACCATTTTAGAATTAAGGTCTATATTACCGAAGTTGCTGTTACAGCAGGTTTTGGGGTTTAAGTGTTGGGGTTTCCTAACTAAGGGACCTAAATAGATTGGAAAATTAAACAAACATTTAGAGGGATTTGTTATCATGCATGTTAAGGGGTTAAAAGATGATTCCTACATTGATTAAAGCTTCATATGTTCAGGTATTCCTAATAAAACAGCATAGTATGGAGTTTCTAACTTAAGCCAAGCAGGGGTCATTTTGGGCCAAGAGGTTCAGGTAAGCAAACCGGGTATCCCAATAATTTTAATATCATATTTGGGGTTTGCTCATGCATTTTATAAGTGAAGAATATCGCTTTATGGCTGTAAGAGGTGAAGGTTTTGCTTGTTGCACTCAAATCTGGTTAGAAGTTCAAGGAGCTATAAATAGGGTAGTTGTGAGTTGCAAAGTGAGTAACTAACCTCTTGTAGTAGGCTAGTATTGTAAATATATTTATGTGCAGGTGTGGTGATGAATGCTTCTTGAGTTTGATGTTTTTATATCCATCTATGTAAACCTGAAATGTTATTCCACTTTGGTATATAGTTTATGAGTGGTATGGTGAAAATTGTCAGATGCTGCAAGTGTATTGATATTTATTGTTGTTATATTGTGTTATACATACAGTTATAAATGTAGAAAGTTTTTTCAATATGTTACATGACCCCTAAACCTGAAACAAGAGGATAAGATCATTTTAATGAAGAATGTTTACAAGTTGTAAAATAAAATGTGGACTAATGGATGTAACCAATGGACAGCAAATTTTATACTTGTAAGTTTTAATTTTCTAAATGCTGTCGGTGATCATAATACTTTCATAAACTGTTGTAAACTAGTAGGAACGTCATGAGGACGAAGAAAGATAAGAAATATACTTATTGTCACACCCCAATTCTGATCCAACCAGAATGGTGTGAGTGAACCGTCATTGAACCAACGGTTCACACCAAGATCTCGAATAGGCCGTGTCCACCCATACAAACCAATTACACATAACCACAATCAGAATATAAATATACAGCGGAAGACTTTAAATAGAATGAACTGAGTATCTATTGATAATAAAATATCCCATTATTCAAAATCAAACACATAAAATAATAATCTTTTACATCCCTTTAATCCAATCAAAAATAACTAAAATAAATAAATAAAACAAATCAGAGGTACACGCAGAAAGGGCACTCGCATGAAGCATCATGCTCGTCCTCCCCTGCTTGTACATCCAGAGCAGCCACACCACCGTACACCAGAGCGTTCACATAGTCGTCCACGGTGTAACCTGCATCAACATCTAAAAACATGTATATATACAAGGGGTGAGCACACAACACAGCTCAGTAAGACAATCAGACAGTTTCACAATATTATGCATGAGTAACAATCATTTTATGCTATGGTCTGGTTTTAAGTTTACAATGTGCTATAGAAAGGTTTGGTGGCCCCCGCACCTCTATACACGAGTGTGTGGCATCGCACAGTAATCACACTACCACCAACCCACATGCACCCATCATGGAATAGAGATAGAGCTAAGGTATACCCGCACCTCCCCGATACTCTACCCATACCAAGTACCTAAGCCCCTATTGGCCGGGGCTCCAAACCGGGCTCGCAACTAACCAATCCTATATGTCAACAATGTATGCTCTATCCCGGCCACGGTCATCTACGGCATAGAGATAGAGCTAGAGCGTGCGGGCCGGGTCGGAGACCACCATACCTCACCTCCCACGATACCCTATCCGCAACTAACCCACTAGGATAGAAACAATATGCGGGTAGACCCTATTCCAACATAACTCCCTACGGCATAGAGATAGAGCTAAAGCATCGTGGACAAGCCGGCGCACTCGGAATCCACAAGTACCACATAACGATGGTCGGGACAACATCAATATCGGAGACCACCATACCACGATCTTCCCCGATACCCCACCCGTACCAAGCATGTTAAGATAGAATACTACAAAAGGTGCCGGGTGGAAGAGCGATCCTAGGCCCATGCCCCACTCCACACACCAACGAAAACAATCATATGCCTAACAATCACATCCTATGAATGCATGAACAATAACAATAACTGAAAGTAAAGGATGGCATGTGAATATGCACAAACATCACATCATAGATATCCAATGATTAACAACGATTTACTGTCCATTAATTATTAGGTTTAGGTCAGATTCCCTTACCTAACGCTCGTTCGTTAACTTGCTCCACGTCGCAAGGTCCAAACGATAAGTCACAAAGTCCTACATAATATTAGGGTTTCATTAGAATATATTGTTTAGGGTTTCACGTTGGTCGAAAACCAACAGAGATCACAACTACCCTCACAGGGCTGACCGGTGGCATGTACCGGTCGCAGCTCTGTGGGAAAGACTAGCGACCGGTATGGTCAGCCGGTCCCCCACAGATAACCTCCCGAGAGGTAGCGGTCGCAACATACCGGTCGCACTATGTGCAACCGGTATAGTCGACCGGTATGTCTCCGGAAGACCATACATGGGTTCTTCGACTGTCGTCGATCATCCTCCATGGATTTTCAGGGTTTCTCTTATCCATTCTAAGTCTAATCTTTGAGTTAGAGTTATCCTCAACTCATTCAAGTCTTGTTTCGATGAATATCATCTCGAAACTTGAATCTAGGGTTTGACGGCAACTTAGGGTTTATTGGCTAATTTAGGGTTTTAGATCAATACCTACTTTGCATGGTATTGATCCACCCACACAACTATCATAGGGTAAGAAGAGAGATTCAAACACTTACCGTTGACAGGCGTAACGAGAGCTTCGTCAAACGGTAATGGCGGCTCCTTCTTCTTCCTCCTAGCTCCTTCTCCTTTTCCACCTCTTTCTCTTCTCTAGGGTTTGCGAGAGACAATGGAAAGGATTTGAGGGGGTTTAAGGGTGTATTTATAGGCTAGAAATAGGGTTTAGTAACCCTACTAGGATTAGGAAACTTCTAGGATTCGAAATCAGGTAAGCGGGACCCGCAGAGACCAATTTCCAAATTCCCGCACATAGCTGTGCAGGCCATACCGGTCGACCGGTACTAAGACCGGTACCATCGACCGGTATACCTAAAATCAGGTATAATTGGTCGACTTCGGTCTGATTTCGTACCTGTTTGTTATCCGCTTGCCCCGTCTGGCTCGGTGATGATCGGAAGACCTATCACGACACAAAACCAAGGTTAGACCGGGTTCACAGAGTGCGGGTCTTACACTTATACTAGTAAATATAAGAGTAAAGGTGAAGTCAAGTTAGACTACAACAAAAATGACAATCCCTTCTAATAGGTTACAAAAGATACGGACAGTAAGATGAGTTGGAACTAATATAAATAACTTGTAACAGATGTACATGCGCCGATAGAATGTTAAACAGTACCATCTGTAAATTTATATACGGAATGAATAAATGGATAGCAAGTCCAAGTTTATATTTTATAGAAAGAAAAGTCTTAAAAAATCAGCCTAGGAATACAGGTACATCATGATTAAGTGACGGCAAATGGAAACATCTGTTGAGTCAAACAAGTGGCAAGATACGGGAGCATCCGGTGAGCCAAACATGTGACAATAAACGGAAGAAGCCGTTGAGTCAAACAAGTGGCAAGATACGGGAGCATCCGATGAGCCAAACAGGTGACATTAAATGGAAGCAGCCGTTGAGTCAAACAAGTGGCAAGATACGGGAGCATCCGGTGAGCCAAACATGTGACAATAAATAGAAGCAACCATTGAGTCAAGCCTAACAAGTGATAATAAACGGAAGCATCCGTTGAGTCAAACCAGTGACGAGAAACAGAGGCATCCAATGAGTCAAAATGATGTACAATTGACAAGAAACGGAAGCATCCATTGAGTCCAAAAATGTTAACAAATAAACAAGTCATGAAAGAAAATAGTAGTCTACAAGAAAAACAGAATGCAAGTCAGTCATATTATGAAATGGCCAAGCGCACAATGGGGCAAGATATGAATACATCCATTGAGCCTAAGTCAACAATTTGTAGTCAAGTCAAGCAAGAACAGTGAAAGCACGACAACAAATAAAAACAAATAAATATACAGATCAGTATCATGGAACTATAGGAAAACAAGGAAGTATACATGAGTGTTGATTACGTTATGATAAAAAAAAAAAAAAGAACAAGATGTGAAATATTAGCAAGTAAATAGCCATTAGATATAATAAAGAACAAAGACAGCTTCCTTGTTTATTACATATTTGATATGATGTTTGTTGCATGTATTCCTGCCAAGTTGTTAGCTATTTACTGAGCTTTGTCTCATTCCAGTTGATTTACATATTTTACAGGTGATTATAGCAAGCTCAAGGAAAAGACACAACCGTAGATGGTAGTCCAAGAGGAAGTTTGGGCCTCTTGGTTAATTAAAGTATTTTGATTATGTATTTGTATAATGTAAACTCCATGTAGTTGATATTTCAGTTGTGTGGGTAGCAAGTTTTTGTAATAGGCCCACACCTTGGATGTAATTTAAGTAATTAAGTTTATTTATGTAATGATTAGTTTTGCCCTTAGTTTAATAGAATATATGGTTTAGGACTTTCGCTGTATATTTTAAAGTATTGAAAATGGATCAAAGTTGATGATAGATGAGATAGCAGGTACTATCAGATGAGATGATATATGTTTGGAAGAAGAAAAAAAAATTATACAGGTTTAATTAAGCTTTTTATTGTTTTTAGTGTGATCTGTGATTCATTTCCCTCACCTGGGAAGGGGATGTTACAGTCCTAGTCTCTATTGGACATTCTTGGGATCTCTAAGGGGTCATTGGTATGTACTTAGCCCCTTTTTGATTCATTATCATCCATCTCTTGGGACATATGCACTACTGTTCAAGATCCGAATCCGTAAACAGTAGTCTATACATCTGGAATCACATTGTTAATGGTTATTTACATCTCTTTCACTGATTTGATCATGAGGGCAACACCATTACAGCACAGAGAACGGTAATGGCAGAAAGATGTAATCTAATTAACATTATCATTAAGTATCTCCATTACTATCCCATTATTCAATTCTTTACCTTGCAACTTTCTTCACATCGATTTCAAATGTGGTAAGGAGTGCTTACAGTCATTTTAAATCCATTATTTATGAGGAAGTTATCGATTCACAACCAAAGTGAAGGAATCTTACAATGGTTAATCTCCTTCGAGTTCTCCGGTGAGTATCCGTTGTTTCAGTGGTGCTTTCCAGTCTCCGTTCTTTCTTTCTTTCTTCTCTCTTTCTCTTCCTCTCCTTTCCTTCTCTTTCTTTGTGTTTTCCTTCTTCTTCTTCTCTCTGCTTCTCTTCTTTTCCTTCTCTCTCTCATGAGCAGTATTCAGAGGAAGGGTTTTCCCTTTTCTCTTCTCTTCCTCTTCTTCTCTTCCTCTCCTCTCTTTTTCTCTTCTTCCTCCATAGAGAACGCATCAGACCCCTTCTCTAAGCCTTTTCTTTGGTCTAATTGACTGAATAGGTAGAGGAGGCATCGTTTCCAAAAGAAGGATTGGATAAGGGATCCCATTATGGCAATGGGGAAGATTTCCCTCCCTTCCTACCATATTCAAACCGTTTGTGATAAGCCTTCCATGCTTGGAGAAAGCAACAATTCAAATCGACGGATCCCATGGCCATTACTCACCAACCAGTTCATGCCTAGAGGTGCAGCTGTGAACTGCGTGTGGCTGCTGGACCTCTTGGTTTCTCCCTTTTTGGTTGAGCATGGCAGCGGGTTGCATTCGGTACTTCTCGTATGGACTGGAGGTCCATCTACACCACTCCGTAGGGCAAAATCCTTGATTATTAAGCAAAATAGGAGGTATTTGGTTAAGCACATGTCACCTCCATGGGTTCTTGTAAGACCCGTGTCAATCAAACCCGGTCTTACCACCTTGAACCAGGTTTACCCATCATGGTCGAGTCAAATGGACCAAGGGCGTGAAGGAGATCGAGATCCCAAGTATAAAATCGACCCAAAAACATTTAAAATTAGGGGAGGGTCGCACACCCAACTAAGCAGGGTCGGACCTCCCAAAATAGAAAGTCAGACCCTCGGTTTTGAAGGGAGGGTCGGACAGCTTAAGACCCTAGGGTCGACGGGATCATCGACCCTCCCATCGACCCTCGGTTTCTGCCGAATATAGAAATTAGGAAATTTCTATATTTTTCGATTGGGATTCTTTCCAAATCTCAATGGGACTTATTTAGGATGTTCCTAGTCTATTTAAAGGACGTCCCTAAGCCACTTTCACTCCTTTCACAACCCTAATCGAATTGAGAGAAAGAGAGGAGAAGGAAAGAGGAAGAAGAAAGGGAAGGAAGAGAAATTAAGCCACAAGAGAAGAGTTTCAGAGAAAGATTAACCTTCTCAGGTATGGATACTAATTCTATGAGTTTCTACAGACCATAGGGTAGTAATTAATAAGAGATGTGATCTCGGAGAAACCCAAACCATTAAGCTATGGTTAGGTTTTCATGGAAAACCATAGGAGGATGCATGAAAACTATTTAGATGGATTATACATGGTTCTAGACCATGGAATGAATGTTGAATGAATGTAGGAAGCAAGTCATAGGACCCCAAACACGAAGAATGGATTTAAAAGTGGGAATTGGACCGGAGTGCACCGAGGGTCGCACCCGAGGTCGATAGGCCATCCGACCCTAGGTGTTTATGACCATCGACCCTCGACGTTCGGGAAGTCCAGAAAGAGGGGAGGGTCGATAGACCCATCGACCCTAGCATCGACCCTAGCATCGACCCTCAGTTGACAGAATGGTTTTTAAATTCTGAATTAATTTTAATTAAATTCTATCGACTTTGTTAGGTCTTCTAGCAATATAATAACAGTATAAAGGTGATTTTAAAGCTTGGAAAAGTATCTTTTAGCAATATAAGGTGAGGAACCTTAACACCAAACTAAATTGGTTAATAAGAAACTGATTTCTATTTCTTGAGTCCTATGCTATGCTTGATTCTGTGCGAATATGTTTGTAATGTGCATACAACATGCCATCCAATATTTTTATTATTTGTTCATGCATATTTACTTTTTTGTTTATAACATGATGATGATGATGATGATAGGAATAGGCATGTGCTTGTATGTGTGTGGTTGATGTGCTTGATGTGAGCGAGTATCATGGGAGGTGTGATGAGGACGTCAATAAACGTAACCTTTGGCGGGTCTCAGCACTTTAGCTCTATCTCTAACTCAAGTCTTGTGCATTGGCATCGTCGTATCGCCATTACTTTAGCGAGCTATTATGTCGTAGAGTATCGGGGAGGTGGTCTCGGTCCTTGTAGTCTCGACTCTACCGGGGGCCTTAGCTCTATCTCTATGGACATTCCGAGGGATCTTGGGGTGAGGCCTTGGATACACTGTTTGGCATTAGGATTGGATAGTTGCGAGCCCAGTTTGCAGCCCTCGCCAACAAGGGCTTACATGTTGGTATGGCACTATATAGCAATAAACGTAACCTTTGTTATATATTGTTCATGGTTGGGTGCATGTGAGTTGACGATAAACGTGATCTTTGGGTAACGTCACACACTCGTGTATAGAGGCGAGTCAATAAATGCGACCTTTGGCTACCTCAACCTTTCTATAGCATACTACAAACTTTAAACCCGGACCAAAGATATAAATTGGCTTTTTGCATGCATATGTAATGTTGCATTGTTTTGGCTACTCAACGAGCCGTGTTGTGTGCTCACCCCTCGACGTCAAATATTTTTAGTTGATGATGCAAAGTTACACGCTTGAAGATTATATGAACGCGTCAGCGTGCGGGAATATAGCGACAATGGACGCCGGAGCTGAAGATGATACACACGACTCCTCTTGCGAGTGCAACTCGTGTGTATTTGATTAGATATTTTTATAGGTTTCTTTCATTAGATTTATAAAGACATGTATTTGGTATTTAAATATTTATGTCTCAGTTGAAAACAGAATAATTTGCTATTAAATTAATGATATCATCTTAGTTGCTCAGTTCATTTTATTGTAAATTTTCCGTTAGTGTGTATTACTCTGATTATGATTATGGATGTGTGAAAGTTTGGATAACGCGGGGATAGCCTATTAGAGATCCTGGTTGAACCGTTGGTTTGTTAGCGGTTCATCACACCATTCTGGTTAGACCAAAATTGGGGTGTGATAACTTGGTATCAGAGCGTCTCAGGCCTTGCCCGCCGAACTGACACACATTCAAGACCATTGTGAACTGAGATAGGATAAACTAAAAGCTTTAATACAAACACATTGTAAGCATAAGTGATGGTTGAGACCAGATTTAAAAGAGAATAATGTACATATAAAAGGTGGAACCATATATATATATACTCACCTAGAAAGAGAAGATCCAAAAATTATTCTAATAAACAAGCAATATAGGGTATTATCTATAAGTTGGATAGTTATCCAAGTATACAGGGATATAGTACAGTAGCAAGAAGGGAGCTTCTGTAAAGCAGAAGAATTGGAATACCGAGTTGGTACTCACAAGATGTGAAACTCGATGTAGGACAGAGGAAGAAGGAAAATGGCTAGTAATGCCCAAAAACCCTGTAGAAAAAGGTCTCGGGCTAAATCCGAAAGACATGACCAAGTACGATACCAATTGGTAGCATCACTGTACCCCAACACATGTTAGCTATAACACGTTGCCTACCATACAAAGAAGTTTCGTAATGCACACCCCAAGTGTAAAAGTTTGGTGCGCAACAAGCAGAGTATCAAGGTGGTTAAACTTATCGACCCACCGACGTATGGGATAGTTGCAATGATCCAACCAAGGATTGAGGAATATTTTCTGAAGACGAAGCCTTAAACGTTTTCATTAGAGGATCAAATCTAATTGTGGCCATATAACGGGATATGTTTATATAGGATGCGGTGCATTATTGATTTACTCTTATGATTATAGAGGATGCACATACTTAATTTTAATTCTCGTGTCTTCACAGGATACCTTCTTGATTCAACCTGTCAAGTGAAGTTATAGATATTGTTTCTTTAGTATTAGTCCTGATTATGCCAATCTGAACCACTCTCATGATCAACCACATGAACAGAGATATAAACTAAACGAATTAAATGTTTAATCATGTTGAGCGTACATCTTCAGATTTATATCGGATTTACTGATGTATGAAAGCCTTTCCAGATTTACTCTTGTAGTGCCTTGACCAATGGCATTATATATACGATAGAACCGTAACCATGAGGTTAAGAACCCGTAAAGCCTATATTTCCATGTATTTGGACCACCGTGCAACGTAATGATCTTTGGATGCTTGGTTGGATTACCACGATTTACTCCTGATCCTTTAAACCTAGGTTCATTAGATAAAGCAAGTATTGCCATTATGCTAAATTGAAGGAAGGAAATGAATTATTTTGGAGGAACATTCTGATTTATACACTCCCTAACCTTTGTTGGTAAGGATGATTAGTGGTAATAGAATTATTGGAAGAAAGATTATTGGATTCAGATTAAATGCTATGACCAATGAACCTCAGATGAAGTAATGGAGGATCTATTTTGCGATTGCTAAATGGATGGATATGAGTCATGTCTATAAAAGAGTGCATGAGAAAAAATGAGAACTATCAAGAGTAGCCAGTAAGAAAATAGACAGCACTCAAGTAGAGTTAAAGAGGGTTATATCGGTATGAATTTTGACAAGGTAGAAGATTCCTAAAGGCAAATTTAAGGATGGATACACGGATAAGTCATGGCGAAATAGTACTCAGTTTAATACAAGGATACTTGAGTTATGCCCAATGTTGAGTGATATGATTAAGAAAAGACCAAAAGAATTTGGATAGCGATATCTCAAAGGTAGTTTTTAGAATCAGGCTAGGCCAATTATGAGTTTTCAATTATGATTACGATCATTCGGATTAACTAATGCACCGGCAACGTTCATGGAATTTATGAACCGAGTTTTCCACGATATGTTGGATATGTCGGTTATAGTATTTATTGACGACATATTGGTATATTCCAAGGATAAGGAAACCCATATCAAAAACCTAAACGCAGCCCTACAGCCTAAGAGGAAAGAGAAGCTATATGCCAAATTTTCTAAGTGTGAGTTTTGGCTAAGTGAAGTCGCATTCCTAGGCCACGTGGTATCCGTAAAAGGAATCAAAGTGGACCCCAAAGAAAATCGAGGCTATTGTGAAGTGGGAAGCACCAAAGAGTGTTTCAGAAATTAGAAGTTTTTGGGTCTAGCTGGTTATTATCGGAGATTCGTAGAAGACTATTCTCGGATTGCCGTACCTCTCACCAGCTTGACTAAGAAAGGTGAGAAGTTTGTGTGGACCGAAAAATGTGAGCAGAGCTTCCAGACATTGAAGGCCGATTGATATCCGCCCCGATTTTGACCATTCCCGTTCCGGACAGACATTTACTTTATACACCGATGCATCGGGATTGGGATTAAGATGTGTGCTCATGCAAGGAGAGCAAGTGATTGCTTATACTTCAAGACGGTTAAAGGTACATGAGAAAAATTATCCCACTCATGATCCGGAGCTAGCGGCAGTAGTACATGCGGTCAAGATATGGAGACATTACCTATACTGAGGAGAAATTTCAGATTAAGTCGGACCATAAAAGTCTTACTTATCTATTTAATCGAAGGAGTTGAATATGAGACAAAGGAGATTGCTGGAACTGTTGAAAGACTATGATTGTGATATCCGGTATCATCCGGGAAAAGCGAACGTGGTAGTGGATGCATTGAGCGAAAAAGCAATGATAAAATCTCAAGGAGAAGTTAGCACGACTGCAGCAATGTGTACCAACGGAATGGTGTTCAATCACGGCAACGAGCAAGATGTGATAGATACAACGGATGAATCAGCCAACCAAGGGTTTATTCATCGGTTCTCGAATATGTTCGCGACATTGAAGATTATACCGAATATAGTAGACGAAGTGAAGACGATTATCAAATCAGATCCTTATCCGAGAACGGTACAAGAAGATATTGAGAAAGGTAGGACCAACCCTCGAGTTCACCTTGGATGACGAGAAGGTACTGAAATATAAAGGGAGAATATATGTACCTGAAACAGAAAGTATGGAAATTAGACACCGATTCATGAAAGAAGCCCATACCACCATCTATTCGATACATCTTGAAAGTACAAAAATGTATCATGATCTGAAGAAATTATATTGGTGGAGGGGAATGAAAGCAGATGTAGCTAAGTTCATGTCTCAATGCCTAAATTGTCGGAAAGTAAAAGCTGAATGACAAAGACCCGAGGATCGTTACAGCCATTACGGAACCAGCATGGAAATGGGACTGCATCACTATGGACTTCATCAGAGGACTACCATTGACTCCTCGAGTAGTTGACGCAGTTTGGGTGATTGTGAACCGTCTGACTAAAACAGTTCGCTTCATACCGATACGACCCCAATATACACTAGAAAGGTTAGCAAAGATGTACATGGATAATATTGTTCGATTACATGGTGTTCCAGAAAGCATTGTGTCTGATAGAGATCCACGATTTACTTCCAAGTTTTGGGAAGGATTGCAAAAGGCTATGGGTACAACGTTGAAGTTCAGTACTGCATTCCACCCACAGACAGATGGACAGTCAGAGCGTTCAATTCAGATTCTAGAAGATATGCTACGAGCATGTGTAATTGATTTCAAAGGATCTTGGGATGAAAAGTTACCATTGATCGAGTTCGCTTACAATAACAGCTATCAGGCTACTATACAGATGTCACCTTATGAAGCCTTGTATGGCGGGAAGTGTCGAACTCCCTTGTTTTGGAATGAAGTTGGAGAACGTAGTATTGTTGGACCGGAACTTGTTGAAGAGACTTATCGAGTGGTCGACATCATCAAGGAAAGAGTAAGAACAGCTCGAACCGTCGGAAGCAATATGCGGATACTCGACGAAGGGATCTAGAGTTCGTCGTAGGTGATAAAGTATTTCGAAGGTATCGCCTATGCGAGGATTGAAGAGGTTCGGACGAGAAAGGAAAACTAAGTCCAAGATATGTCGGACCATATGAAATTCTAGCTAAGCGTGGAAAAGTGGCTTATCAGTTAGCACTACCACCATCTATGTCAAGTGTGCATGACGTATTTTACATTTCCCTATTGAAAAAGTATGTCAAAGACCCAACGCATGTCTTGACAGTAGATTTTCCAGAATTGACTGATGATTTGACATTCGAAGTAACACCAACAGAAATCACCAGCCGAAAGGTTCAACGTCTACGCAACAGAGATATCTACTATGTTAAGGTCATATGGAAAAATAGAGACATGGAAGAAATTACATGGGAAGAAGAAAATGCTATGCGGAAACAATACCCACACTTATTTGATTCAGAAGGTACGTACAATTTCGAGGATAAAATTTTTATAAGTTGGGGGGAGTTGTAAGACCCGTGTCAATCTAACTCGGTCTTACCACCTTGAACCAGGTTTACCCATCATGGTCGAGTCAAATGGACCAAGGGCGTGAAGGAGATCGAGATCCCAAGGATAAAATCGACCCAAAAACATTTAAAATTAGGGGAGGGTCGCACACCCAGCTAAGCAGGGTCGGACCTCCCAAAACAGAAATTCAGAGCCTCGATTTTGAAGGGAGGGTTGGACATCTTAAGACCCTAGGGTCGACGGGATCATTGACACTCCCATCGACCCTCGGTTTCTGCCGAATATAGAAATTAGGAAATTTCTATATTTTTCGATTGGGATTCTTTCCAAATCTCAATGGAACTTATTTAGGATGTTCCTAGTCTATTTAAAGGACGTCCCTAAGCCACTTTCACTCCTTTCACAACCCTAATCGAATTGAGAGAAAGAGAGGAGAAGGAAAGAGGAAGAAGAAAGGGAAGGAAGAGAAATTAAGCCAAAAGAGAAGAGTTTCAGAGAAAGATTAACCTTCTCAGGTATGGATACTAATTCTATGAGTTTCTACAGACCTTAGGGTAGTAATTAATAAGAATGTAATCTCGGAGAAACCCAAACCATTAAGCTATGGTTAGGTTTTCATGGAAAACCATAGGAGGATCCATGAAAACTATTTAGATGGATTATACATGGTTCTAGACCATGGAATGAATGTTGAATGAATGTAGGAAGCAAGCCATAGGACCCCAAACACGAAGAATGGATTTAAAAGTGGGAATTGGACCAGAGTGCACCGAGGGTCGTACCCAGGGTCGATAGGCCATCCGACCCTAGGTGTTTATGACCATCGACCCTCAGCATTCGGGAAGTCCAGAAAGAGGGGAGGGTCGATAGACCCATCGACCCTAGCATCGACCCTAGCATCAACCCTCAGTTGACAGAATGGTTTTTAAATTCCGAATTAATTCTAATTAAATTTTATCGACTTTGTTAGGTCTTCTAGCAATATAATAACAGTATAAAGGTGATTTTAAAGCTTGGAAAAGTATCTTTTAGCAAGCTAAGGTGAGGAACCTTAACACCAAACTAAATTGGTTAATAAGAAACTGATTTCTATTTCTTGAGTCCTATGCTATGCTTGATTCTGTGTGAATATGTTTGTAATGTGTATACAGCATGCCATCCAATATTTCTATTATTTGTTCATGCATATTTACTTTTTTGTTTATAACATGATGATGATGATGATAATAGGAATAGGCATGTGCTTGTATGTGTGTGGTTGATGTGCTTGATGCGAGCGAGTATCAGGGGAGGTGTGATGAGGACGTCAATAAACATAACCTTTGGCGGGTCTCAGCACTTTAGCTCTATCTCTAACTCAAGTCTTGTGCATTGGCATCGTCGTATCGCCATTACTTTAGCAAACTATTATGTCGTAGAGTATCAGGGGAGGTGGTCTCGGTCCTTGTAGTCTCTGACTCTACCGGGGGGCCTTAGCTCTATCTCTATGGACATTCTGAGGGATGCTGGGGTGAGGCCTTGGATACACTGTTTGGCATTAGGATTGGTTAGTTGCGAGCCCAGTTTGCAGCCCTCGCCAACAGGGGCTTACGTGTTGGTATGGCACTATATAGCAATAAACGTAACCTTTGTTATATATTGTTCATGGTTGGGTGCATGTGAGTTGACGATAAACGTGATCTTCGGGTAACGTCACACACTCGTGTATAGAGGCGGAGTCAATAAATGCGACCTTTGGCTACCTCAACCTTTCTATAGCATACTGCAAACTTTAAACCAGACCAAAGATATAAATTGACTTTTTGTATGCATATGTAATGTTGCATTGTTTTGGCTACTCACTGAGCCGTGTTGTGTGCTCACCCCTCGACGTCTAATATTTTTAGTTGATGATGCAGGTTATACAGTTGAATATTATATGAACGCGTCTGCGTACGGGAATATAGCAGCAATGGACGCTGAAGCTGAAGATGATACACACGACTCCTCTTGCAAGTGCAACTCGTGTGTATTTGATTAGATATTTTTATAGGTTTCTTTCATTAGATTTATAAAGACATGTATTTGGTATTTAAATATTTATGTCTCAGTTGAAAACAGAATAATTTTCTATTAAATTAATGATATCATCTTAGTTGCTCAGTTCATTTTATTATAAATTTTCCGCTAGTGTGTATTACTCTAATTATGATTATGGATGTGTGAAAGTTTGGATAACGCGGGGATAGCCTATTAGAGATCCTGGTTGAACCGTTGGTTTGTTAGCGGTTCATCACACCATTCTGGTTAGATCAAAATTGGGGTGTGACAGTTCTTGTCGGTCTTAGTCATATCAGTATGATAGGTGTGCCGTGGTAAGACCTGTTATAACCCAAAATAGTCAATCAGAACGGAGTTCGGGCACGGGTCTTACATTAGGGATTGTTGCACATGGTTCGGTTTAAGTTGGGTTAGAATTTGGTTACATTTGGGTTTAGGCTTGTAAGATTTGGAATTAATTTAGATTTAAGGTTGGTTTAATTTGGATTGACCAAGTTGGCTTAACCCAAATTTGGTTTTAGTTTTGAAATCTCATGCTCTGCTATGCTATAACATTAATTCTCTAACTCCATTTATATTTGCAATGTTTCGTGTATGTAGGCTATGAATCCAATTTGATGAATGGTGCCCTTCATCTATGTAGACACTCTAATATCATACTTAGCATGGTGCATCTTTTGCTTGCTATATTAGTTATTCATATTGTTCATTGATATATTATTTGATGAAAGTGTTGAATTAAGTTGCTTATTCCAAATGCATAATCCCTATCCCTCAAGAGATGTATCCCATTTGAAAGCTCATCAAGTTGTAATAGATGTATATTAGGACACCGTGCACTGTGCACTACTGGCCCCACATGTATGACTGTAGTCTCTTCCCATGATGTGATGTTTAGGGGACTCCAATGAGTCCAAACCCCACATGGGATCCAAGATCCTGTGCTGACCTGTGTGGGTCCATTTAGTTTGAGGCCCACCCATACCTTAGGTCTAGATCCATGAGTGTATGGGTATTCATTGTATAAATTTGTGAATAAAATAAGCGTTGGGTGGGTCAATGTCCATGATTTTGGGACTATCTTACTTCCCAAGTGGGGAGTTGAGTGAGATTTAGCAAATCCCTATCGAGTATGGGGAGCTGAGGCAGTAGCCTCTTGAGTGTTGCCTTGCATAGTCAAATAGTCTGTCAAATATTGGGAACTACGTCGACCTAATTCTCGTTTGAGATATGTAGGCAATAGAAGTAACCTTGGCTTCGCACCTAGTCAAATTGGAGGTAAGTTTTTTTATTCAAGGATTACCTCAACAAGAGGACGTTCCTATGAGTTAGGAAGTACATCACACAGCGGATGGGTTCCATGATTATGGGAACGTCCACCCCCCTTTTTGATGTGTCTCGTGATTATGGAACATCCGTAGATTTGTTGTACACATTGGTATTTACAATCCGCCCGAACTACGTTTGGCCTAATTTTCGTCGCCTTGAGATATATAGGTAGTTTGGGATGTTTTCTAAACTCGGTCATATAGTTGTTGTACCTTTATGTATTTTCTTTAGGTTATTTGTTATTAGTTACTATTTCTTACTGTTAATTGTAGAATGATCGAGTAATATGGAATGCATGATGTGATGAGGAATAGATATCCTTTAGGATTCCCATTTACGTACATAGAATAGGTCAAATAACCCCAAATGTGAATAATGAAATGAAAGAATAGGACATAGGGAGGCCGATTAATGATTGGGTGAGTTGGATGCCTAACACCTTCCCAATTCTTAAATTGGACGCTTACCCTCCTTTGGTGAGAACTAGACCAATCCATTGAGTCAATAGAGTTTTTCCTAGTGAGAAATAACTTCATAGGTCCTAGACCTTATCTAGATGACAACTCTAGATTTTTACCTTCCACTAGCATGAGTGAACGGGATCTTAAGATTCAGATCATTCGATCTCATTTGAGTGGTTGAGAGTAGAGAGTGACAGGAATTACAACAAGTAACAAATAAAATAAATTAAGGATCCATTTCCAAAGAGGGAATCCCAGAATTTCCTGAACCATCGTCCTCATACTAATACAAGCATAAACTCTCGCTTGAAACATCCATCTGAGAGCTCTCTTACTCTAATGGTGTTTGAGATTTTTAATGCCCTCTCTTCATACAAATTTGATATGTTGCTTGTTGTGTGGATCTTAACTTTGGCATCGAAGCTCGACCCCCATTTGTTCACCTTGTTCGTGTTTCTTGCAATATATCATCTCAGAAGATGACTTGTGGATTCTAGAAACAACAACATACGTGTTACTAAACATTATTTTATCATTCTGGCTCAAATTGGTTGAGTGGGAAATTAAAGGGAAGGGAAGTAAAAAATTTCAAACCTAAAAAGAAAAAATTTTATAATCATTACTTTAACATGATGTATAAATTACCTAAATTTTCTATCATGTTTAGTAATGATAATTTTATATGTATTTTTCTTTTACTTTTCATATGCAAGGGATTTGGATGCAAAGTAAAGTATAAGGTAGTAACTATAGAATGATTTGGATTTAGTTACATAGTCATGTAATAATATGTAATATATTAATGACAAAAAATTTAAAAAAAATTTCATTTATTTTTATTTTTATATAATGTCGCATGTGATTTAAACAACTTATCTAAACCAAGTAAAATGAAAAATCAATAAATAAAAAAATAAAGCAACAAGTAATTGATATATTATCTAAGATATTTTGTACATTTTATCTCATGAATAAATAATATGAATTTATGATATACCTGCAATTACTTGAAACAAGTTAAAATCTATTTAGTAGACTAACTATTGCACTTATGCATGGTGTAATTAATTTACATTTTTTTTTCTCTTTTCTGATAGAAAATATTTTTCCAGACAAGTAAAATATACAATTGATTTTCAATACAACAACAACAATAACAACAACAACAACAACAACAAAGCTTTATCCCAACTAAATGGGCTCGGCTACATGGATTATTGTCCTCCAATCAACTCTGTTAGATGTCATACTTAAAACAAGGCCTAAGTTATGCATATGTTTCCTCACTACCTCTCCTAGAGTCATATTAGGGCTATCCCTGGCTTTTTTATAACATTCACTCGTAATCAAATCACTCCTCTGTATTAGAGTATCTAACAACCTCGGTTGAATCAAACAACTTTCTTGTAGCTTATCACGTATTAGTGATACTCCAAACTAGCTCTAATACGATCATTTTTTACTTTATCCTTCCTAGTTTGGCCACACATCCATCTCAAAATCCTCATCATAGCTACACTAAGTTTATCTATATGATGCTTCTTAACAACCCAACATTCCCCACCATACATCACAACTGGTCGACTAAACTATGGGACCCATATCACATGGGTGTGGGATGATTATCAGGTGGGGAGAGAATCTGAACTCATCATGGCATGTGTTTTGCTGAGTTTCTTCTCATTTTGATCGACCAACTATATGATGCTTCTTAATAGCTCAACATTCCTCCCCATACATCATAACTGCCAAATGACTATTCTATAAAAATTTTGCTTTATGTTTTAGGTTGTCATTGGTTCCATTTTTATTTTTGTTTTCCATACAAGTTTTTGTTTTCATAGGTTTTTGGTATCATTTTTAGGTACTTTTTATGAAAAGCAAAAAATAAAATAATTTATTTTTTGCCAAAAAAATGTTTTTGCTCAAAAGTTTAATGAGCATGTGCTTTAAGTGAAGGTAAAATAGTAAATCAATATTATTTTTTTTATAACATTAGCTTCTCATCCACTCCTCTTTCTTTCTCCTTCTTTGTTTCATGGATATGGCCACCATAAAACACCTATTCTGTATTCCAACCTTTGATCTGTACCGTTGGATGTCAAGAATAGTAAGAAATGGTAAGGGCTCCAAATTTCAAGTTGATTGGAAAAGGAGATCATCAGATATCAAGATTTGAAAATTTTTACAACTTGACAAAATCCAACTATTGTTCTTGATTTCGACCACCTCAGTTGTACTTTTATGGTCATTCAACCTCTGATCAGATTCATTGGATGTCAAAATTAGAAAAAAAAAAAAAAAATTAAGGGCATCCAAATTTCAAGTCGATCGGATAAGGGGACCACAAAATATCATAGCTTAGAAAATTCTACAACTTGAAGAAATCAAACTTTTGTTCTTGATTTCTACCACCTTAGTTGTACATTTTCGACCGTCCAACCTCCAATCCGATCAGTTGGATGTTAAGTCCAGGAGAAAAAAAAAGGTAGGGGCGTCCAAATTTCATTTTGATCGGATAAAGGAATCACAAGATATCATGGCTTGAAAATTTTGCAACTTGAAGAACCAAATATAGATTTTTATTCTTAATAGACTACCAAATTTATTTCTCATTTTACCCACAAAAAAAAAAAAAAAAAAAAAAACACCTTATTTCTCATTTTACAATCTATTATGCATAGTCTCTACCAAATAACATTTTATTTTTTTGTCAAAAATGATTTTTAAAACTACTTTTTGATAAATAGGTAAAAACAAAAAATAAAAATGAAAACAAATACAGCTTTAAAGGAATCCTAGGTATAACATGAATCATGTTTAGGTTGGTCATCAAATAATAAAATCAACTAGGTGAAGGTCATTAAACTAGGTATAACATGAATCATGTTCTAGTTGGTCAAAATGAAAAGAAACTCAGAAAAACACATGCCATGATGAGTTTGGATTC
This sequence comes from Protea cynaroides, assembly GCA_028583415.1. Classification (NCBI taxonomy): domain Eukaryota; kingdom Viridiplantae; phylum Streptophyta; class Magnoliopsida; order Proteales; family Proteaceae; genus Protea; species Protea cynaroides. The sequence continues at coordinate 32,627,226 of CM053276.1, read as the reverse complement.
TCTCCCCACCTGGTAATCATCTCGCATACATAGGATGTGGGTCCTACAATTCAGAGGTAGATTCCACACCCATGCACAGCTCAAAAACGGTATGAAATGGTTACCAAGTGGGGAGAAGATCCGCACTCTGCCATGACAGCCAATATGTAGTTTCCCATGCCATCCAAAAAGAAAATATGTGAATGTGACCATTTCAATGCAACTTCCCAGAATAATGTGTTCCACACGTATTGAAAAACAGTTTCTTAAAGAGCCAAGCTTTAGAATAATATTGTTGTTTCCTATTTTTAAAGACTTAATATATTGTTTGAGGTGTCAAAGGAGGATCCGTTAATCCATCACATTTAGTGAAATAAGACATAGTTAGAGTTCAATTGTATTAATTATAATTTTAAAGACTTGTAGTTTTAGAAAACTGATATTTGGGAAGCCATTTTAAGTTAATTAAGACTTCCAAACAAACAAATAGCATTATAAAAGGGTAAATTATTGCTATATCACAAGGCATCTACTCTGTCAGGTAGGTAAATGATAGGTTCATTTTTATTGTTTGATAAAGAAAACATGATTTAAATTAACCACATGTTGAATTTCAGGGTCTAATTCAATTTAATACTCCTTTGTATTAGCATACCTTCCGTTTATGTCCATACATGTATATCAATCCTTTAAATATTACTATGCACTCTCAGAACTTTGAATTTTTTAGATTATAAAAATTAAAAAAATTAATGGTCTAGATTTATCTTGTAATTTTCGAAAGAAAAATTTTCAGCTACCACCCAAAAAGAATTGACCGAATCACCTACCACCCAAATTGTTTAAAAAAATCACCTACCACCCAAGTTAGACAAACGTTAGTTAATGGACTAATGGGAAAGAGTTGAAATTGTGTGTAGATGTTTATACCCCTTTCTTCTTCTTCTCTGTTTCTCTACAATACTTTATCAAAAAAAAAAAAAAAAAAAAAAAAAAAAAAAGAGAGAGAGAGAGAAACCCTAACTTCGGATTATAGTTTTGATAATAATGACGATGACGAAGAGGAAGGCTCCGGCACCGTTCTTCATCGGATCTCTGATCTCCGCTGCAAATTTACCCCAGGGGCATTGATTGGATTAGGAAGGTGGGTTGCAGGGCTTTTTTTAATGGAGTGTCCGAGTATTGGTTTTCATTTTTTTTCCTTCTTTTCTTGCTTTTATTCTCATTTTCTCTAATAGAAAATTGGTTTTCTGAAATGGTAATTTCGGCTCTGGATGGTAGAGATTGTTTTTGGGTTTTCATTTCTTCTTTCGTTTTGATCGGTTCTGATTTGTGAAATAAGTTATTTCCTCTATTCTGATTATATTCTTATTCATCTTTGCTTCTGGTATTGATTTTGATACTTCCGTTTTCTATTTTCTTCTCTCTATTTGTTTGTATTCATGCATCTCTTGAGATCGGCCTGTTAATGATGAGGTCCGTTGATGCTTCCTTTTCTGAAACTGAGTTTGGGATTTTCGTCTCTGCAATTTTCGTCTCTTGCAATACACCGAAGCACCACCGGAGTTTTTTGCTGAAAAATTGATCGATGTTGTCGCCAATGATTCTGATTCATCAAACAGATGTCTACAAATCGATTCAATCAGAGCAAAATCCTATCCTTCGTATTCAAATCCTGACATTTTTGTGTTATTCGTTTATGAGTCTCAAATAGAGAGCAGACAGAATAGAGAGATGTTAGGAATCAAAAGAGGGGTGAAGGTATAGGGAAGACCGGTACATGCACCTCTCTTTTAATTTTTTTTCCTTACAAAAAGGGTATTATTGTCATTCAAGTATTTTCTAACGGCTAACATCAGCAACTAACGGTTCTGTTAGTTGCTTTTTGATAAAACGTTTGTCTAAGTTAGATGGTAGGTGATTTTTTTAAACAACTTGGGTGATAGGTGATTTAATCAATTCTTTTTTAGTGGTAATTGAAAATTTTCTTTTTCGAAAACATCATATTCCATTATTACGTGAATAAATTATCCAAAAAAAAAAAAAAAAAACTTAGCCCCTTTTATTAAAATTTCTTTTCAATTCTTAGGTGGACGGGAACGTTGTCTTTCAGATTGGAAGTATTAGGTCCACCACGTCAGAAAATTTTAGTTTAATAGGAAAATCGGTGTCATTCATCCACAGTATGGTGCTCTTCATTCAATTGGTAGCAATTTCCTCATTCATCATGGTGGTGATGGTGGTGGTGATGCAATGTTCTAGTGATGCGGATGGATCAAACGAAGTCGGTTCATCGACAACTTATAACTCTTTATATTTTCTCTTCCTTCACCCCCCATGAAACTAGAAGATTTGGAAAGAAAGGAATGGATATCAAAAGATTTATTTGTGGGATCTCTATTTTGATTCTCTTGGTGGTCTCCAATGTCTCTGCTAATATGGTATTGAATGTCAGGCACAAGTTTGCTGGTCAGCAACCATCACTGAGTGCCATGAAAGAACATGACAGTCACCGTTATCGTCATCATCGGCTCTTGTATGACATTGATCTTCCACTGCAGGGAAATGGACTCGAGAATTCTACCGGGTTAGTTTCAGACTTCTTGAGACAAATTCTAGTTTTCATTTTTTTGTATTAGGGGGTAAAAAGAATTTTTTTTTTTTTTTTTTTTTTTAATCTGTCTTTATGTGTGGGGTTTCTTCTTTTTGTATTAATTTTGAATTCTTTTCGTGTAAATTGTAAATTGCAAATTACAAATAAGAATAAAGAATGTGGTATTAGTTGGAAATTTTGTAAGGCCGTGTATACATTCTACCCTCCTCAGACCCTGCAATTAAGGAAGCCTCGTGCACTGAGACAACGCCCTTTTGTTTCATTTTTTGTGAAATTTTTTCCGTCTCTTGATTCTTTCAAGATGTTTTGGTCTACTCTGGCTATTTTGGTCTAGTTCGGTGATTTCAATAAAACCACATACCAATCGTGGATTTGAAATCTTTTGCATTAAAAACCATTTTAGTAGTTGATTTCTTTAATTAAAAAAAAAAATTTATCAAAATTTAGATTTCAAGATCATGAGGTAAACTCTCCTCCTAGATGTGATTTATTATCTTATAAGCATGTTTTTAGTTTACAGTTTTGAAAGGAATATTGTGCACTTTGAAAATCGGTATGAAACCATTGACAGAATGATATGTGACTGCTACTAATTAAAAGGTATTAAAAATTAAAGGTATCGATAATGGATCGGCAAGGTATCAGTATCAGCCATTGCCAATTCAATCTTGATACCTAAAACCATGATTATAAATGTGCTTTAAAATTATAAATAATGAAAAAATCTTGTAACCAAGATTGGTAAAAAAAAAAAGAAAAAAAATTATATCCTTATTTTTTTATCTTTCTAGTATAACATAGATTTTTCTGAATGAAAATAAATCCTGCCACATATCTATTTTGAAAAATATGAAATGATAATCACAACTTAATAATGACATAAATGAACTTTTTTCTTGACAAAAATAAATAAAAACCCAAAATATCTCATCCCAACAACTGAAAAACCAACATATTTCATTTTTAGCATCAAATTAACTAAAATGGACAATCAAATGAAATTTTTTACAAATAAGGAATTGGTTGTACAATTGATTGGAGGAATTAGTTTTTATCATTCCCTTTCAAAATCTCTCTGTTCAATGAAATATATCAATTGTGCTTTTTGCTTTTTTTTATTTTTTTTATTTTATAGGCTTTACTACACTCAATTTGGAATCGGCACTCCTGCAAAGACCTACTATGTTCAAGTTGACACGGGAAGTGACGTTTTATGGGTGAATTGTGCCGGATGTAAAAATTGTCCAACTACAAGCAGTCTTGGTGTATGTTTTTTTTTCTTGAACTTTTTCATTTCATTTATCTTTTTTATTCCCAATCCTTTTCAAATATCTCTTTTTTTATATTTAGGTTTCGTTTGTTTTAATTAATGTAAAATTTTATTATAAAATTTTACGTATAATATTTAACATGTAAAAAAAATTTCAATGTCTATTTCCAAGAAATATAATATGGTGATCTCTAGAGAGAATGAAAAAGAAACTGTCTTTCTTTTGTCTATTGAAAATAAATTTTGAAATTTTTTTCTTCACATATAAAATATTATACGTCGAAATAAACATAACGCAAAAGAAAAGCTTTTTATAAGTATGTTCATATCTTCTTTTTTTTTTAAGTTATTATAATTCACCCAAAATTTATAATTCAAAAAAAAAAAAATTAAGACCATAAGGGAAACGCCCCGATTCAATTATTGAGAGTGATAATTGTCAACAATGCCAAAGGTTAAGATCATCTTCAAATTCACCTGTCTCAGAATCCTACGTAAACAAGACCAGGATGGGATTTAGTGATCGGAAGGGATCAGTCGATCATGCCCCGATCCAAATTCAAAATCGGAATTGGTCTGAACAGATCCCGTACAACAATCGTGTCAGCATGGTTGGTAAGAACCAATCCTAACAATGTATAAGAGAAAATAGGATCGATCCCAAACTGATCCTGAGCCGGATTGGAATCGACTCCGGTGTCGGGTTCGTGCACTTGAACCTTGGATCCAGTTGTGTAATGGCCCTCTGTACAACCATGTTTTTTTTTAACTATATATCTTAATTTTCTTTAAAACAGGTAAACCTTCAGCTGTATGATCCGAAGGCCTCTAGTACGGCAAAAAATATTACTTGTCAGCAGGAGTTCTGCAATGTTGCGTATGGCATGAACGCCAATTGCGCTTCTAATATGGCTTGTTATTTTCAAATGGAGTATGGGGATGGGAGTGCAACTGGTGGATATTATGTGAGTGATGTTATCCAATACAACGAGGTGATTGGAAACTCTCAAACCTCACCAGCTAACACAAGCATTGCATTTGGGTAAGTTTATCTTTTCTGTTATCATATTATGGATTCAAATCGTTTCTTGCAAAGGTATTTGCAGGAGATGCGATTACATTCAGTCGATACTCGACACGTCGGTGTTGGATGAATTCGAACCGTCTAGCCAGCGCTAGTGCATAAGCTGACATCCCTTTACGTTTCACCTTATCAAATGACTGCACGGCTTGAATTCAGCCAACACCCACATGCCAGGCATTGGCTAGATGCAGTCGAGTCTCCTACTGACCCCCTGGCAGGAGACGATTTGAATCCCCATACTACATATAATGCAATCAATGTAACTACAGATGTTAATACAAAGTGTGAATAAGTCATTTTCTTTCCTCGGAGAAAATTTTGAATCTTTTTGGGTTGCAATTGTTCTTCAAATATAACTTTCTATTCATTCTTCTATTCATGAGCCCCTATTAATTGATATCCAAAATTACTACTAAACTTACGATTCTAGAACCAAAATGTCTCAAAAAATATGGACGGACTATGCACTAAGAGGCTCTCTTTGGTATAGTTTATATTTATGTTTATGAGTTATTTATTATAAATCATTTATGAGAATAAATTATGAATCATAAATAATAATCCTTTAATATCATTAGACATAAAAAAGTAATAATAGATTATCACAATAATAATAAACATCTTTTAATTTATTTGTAGATTTTAGATTATATCAATTTATTTTTAAATATAAATAAATATCATAAATTATACCAAACAACTACAGGTCATAATATATTATATAATTAATTTTATAATACAAACCAAATAGAGCCTAAATAGTGCCTTTACTACAGGGGAAGGAGCCCAGTCTTATTGCTAACATATGCCGCAGTGATGAAGTAACCTAACCGTTTACACACCAGTATGGACATTGAGTCTAACTTTATTTGTTCTTGCCATCAAAGTTAAAGTCATGAGAGGTCTCATACAAAGGAAGGAAGATGAGGCTAAACAGTAATGGTTTCCTTAGGATTTGAACATTAGAGCGCCTATCATTAGAACACGTTGGACAAACAAAGACAAAATAGAAACACCATTCTCAATTCAACCCAATTACTTTAGATAAGAAAGGATAGATTCTGTCAGCTTGAGATTGTTAGGCCTCGTAGAATTATATTAATGAGAGACGGATATCGGATTGAATCATATTACCGGATAACAGATTGAAGCCTCTGTCCATTCCTTGGCTTCAGGTCATTGTAACTGAAGCTTCGGTGGTTTCCCAGTTTCTCATTCAATAAAATCCTTATTTACCAAGCAGCTGAGTGGGAACCGAATTGCACTGCTCGCTTAGGAGTGTATTTGAGGGATGGTCAGTGCGGATCAAGACTTCTCAACTGCAAATTCCAGAGGGGCCACCCCTTAGACCTCTAATTCCATCTCCTGATTAGGCATTGAAACATCCAAACCAAAAATAGGACTGCAAGTAGAGAGGGAGGGTTTGGATAATGACCTTATGACTGTAATTAACTAATTGGTTACAACAAACTTTTGGCCTTGACTTTTTTCCCCAAAGTAATCCCTCTTTTATTACAGCATGGTTCCCAACGCTGGGTAAAACTGTCAAATTATTTTCCGTGTACATTTCTCGAAACTGGTGCAATTAAAGAGGTAGTTTCGGTTTTTTAAGGGAATGATCTTTATGATCAAACAATTACAAAACTTGTGACAATGTCTCTCTATAACCCAGTCAGTTACAATCAGAAGAAAAAAAAAAAACCTTAAATGATACCAGTACATCCGAATTTCATAAAATTTGAACTCACTTCTTCATATAAATTACATTAACCTCCCCAGTACTTTGACTAAATGACTTGAACTTCCCATATTAATTTCAAAATTACACGAACTTCCCCTCAAGTTTGAATTTCATGACACTTAACTATAGTCTGTTCGTTGGAGGACGTTATTTGCAGACATCACGTAACCAGATTAATTATAATGACTAAACTACCCTTAAATGTAGTGAAGTTACTGATGAACTTGATATGACACTGAGAGGGGGGTGAATCAGTGTCTGAAACTTTTTCTTGATAAGTTCAATGCTGCCCAAAGCTGTTGGATATCTGATTTGTCAATACACACAATCGTATACAAATCTACCTCGCTACCACTCAGTGGTCAGATCTACCAGCTTTGCACACCCATCATGCAAATCATTCCACACACTCCAAAATATACCAGAAAGCAAACACAAAGAACACAAAGATATTACGTGGTTCACCACCACAGTATGTGATCTTGAATTACTTTTTTCTTCTTTTTAATTTCTTGTGAGGCAAGCTTATTATATTTCATTTCTTTCTTGAGTTCCTTCATAGCTGCAGCAAACTCTTCTTCAAAATTCACTTCACCTTCTTCATCATCATCAGAGCTTGAAATTTCATTCCTTTTTTCTTCTTCACTACTAGAGATAGATTCCACAATGCCTTCTTCATTGCTTTTTGAGGAAAATTTTTCTTTATCTGTGTTCTTCTCTTGATCTTCAATGTAAACCATGAACAAAGCCTCACTAGACTCATCTTCTGAGATTTCATCAGAGTCATCATCTGAGGTTTCAGTGCTTTTCTTAGAGATAAAACTCTTTCTGTTGGACCTGTTTTTCTTGAAGTTGTAGTTTTTTTCTTTCCTTTAAACTTGTTTTTTTATCATCTTCATCATCACTGTCAAACTTACTTTTCATTGGGCACTTTGCAGCGAAGTGTCCAACTTTACCACAATTGAAGCATTTGAATGGAAGCTTATTCTTATACTTTTCTGTACCCATTTTTAATTTCCTAGTGAAATGAGTTGTGGCCTTATCTTCACTTTCTTCCTCATTTTGTTTTTTAGAAATTTTCAGCTTCTTCATAGCCTTGAAAGCTACCTGCTTGTCACTAGTGGTTCCTGGATCAAGCCTCATCTCAAAAGCTGTTAAGGCTCCATGAATCTCATCAATAGTAACATGTTCCAAGTCCTTGGTCTCTTCAAGAGCTGATACTTTTGACTCAAATTTTGGAGTGAGAGATCTTAAAATTTTTTGACAAACAATATGACCTTTTAAGTCTTCACCAAGTCCTCTAATGGAATTGACCACTTCATTAATCCTGTTCATGTATTGATCAATGGTCTCATCCTCATTCATTTTTAGATTCTCAAACTGACCTCTAAATGTTTGCAGCTTGACAGTCTTGATCTTCTTATCTCCTTCATATATGTTGATCAGTCTATCCCATACTTCCTTTGCTGTCTTGCAGTCCATGATTTTAGCTAGTTCACTATTTGTCAGTCCCCCTTGAATGGCATTGAGAGATTTTCTATTATTCTCAAAATTCTTCTTGTCTACTGCAGTGGGAGCATTTGTGTCATGTGGTGTGTAGTCATTTTTCACAGAAGTCCAAACATCATAACCAAGAGATCCTACATAGACCTCTATTCTCCTTTTCCAAAAAAATAAAATCCGTCCCATCAAACAATGGGGGCTTGTTTGAACCTTCTCCTGGTGTCATATCTTTATTCTGATCTTCTCAGTTGCTGATTAAGCTGTTACTGAGTCTGGTACTCTGATACCAATTGATGAACTTGATATGACACTGAGAGGGGGGTGAATCAGTGTCTAAAACTTTTTCTTGATAAGTTCAATGCTGTCCAGAGCTGTTGGATATCTGATTTGTTAATACACACAATCGTATACAAATCCACCTCGCTACCACTCAGTGGCCAGGTCTACCAGATTTGCACACCCATCTTGCAAACCATTCCACACACTCCAAAATATACCAGAAAGCAAACACAAAGAACACAAAGATATTACGTGGTTCACCACCACAGTATGTGATGGCTAGTCCACGGAGTAATGCCCCACGGGCTCCGTACTTACTTAATACTCAACTTTTAGTCTCTTACAGACAAGGATACTAACCCTAGATTTTCCCAGCATAAAACTGAGAGGGCGTAACAACGGCAGAATTCAGGCATAAAGCCAATGTCCAGCACCCACTAAACACGCCACAAATAAAATATTTTTTGGGGCTTATAAGAATTGCCCTACAATGAAACCCACAAACTAGACAAGTATTCTATTTTTTCTTTTCACCTATACTAGCATACAGTGTATAGAAAATATTTAAAAAGATAGGGAATGAGAAAATCTCACAACCAATATTCTTGAATGGCCAGCAATAATTTTTGACGCTCCACACTGCTTTGAGAAACCTTGAACAGCCTTCAATGACAGTAAAGCTTGATTCATAGAGCTCATCTTGATCATAGGCTTTCCATCTCCTCCACAATCACCATGAATGGAAAAATAAACAGCCTACCAACCTCTCACAAAAACTGACAAAATCACTCTCTGTAGCTTCAAAGCACCCTTTTCAATTTTTTCAGCCCTAACTCGACTCCCAATGGCACCCAATAGGTAGAGCATCCAACAATATGGAAGCTGCAATTTGAACGGACCGATTTGGAGCTCGGATGAAGAAGATATGGCAATTTGAAGTTCAACCAATAACAAATAAGGAAAGAGAATCTTTCCAAAACAAACCTGCACCCGCGCCGCACCGTAGCCGCGCCGCGCCGATGAGCTGTCGCGCTCTGATTGGCTGCGCAGAGAATCAATAAATTCCACCATCGGATCTAAGAAGAAAAGGCAGGATTGATCTTGGATCGTCGGATCCGCATAATTTGCGTCTCCGAATATCGGAGTTAGTATGATCCATACGTTCTGGATCAATCGCGGCATTGCACCGTATGCGCATCACACTGGATCATTGCGCTGCTTCCATGTGACGCGGCGCAATTCTTTAACTTGTATTTGGCCAATCAAAAATTCGTGGGAGTATCTAGGCGCAACCGCTGAGATACACACTAGCCCGCATTCTTCTGGGCCATCAGATGTGGATCTCGGCTCCGAGTCTTCATCTTAGCAGTCGATCACGCATCTTCTCCTTACTAGAAAGACCAAATTGCCCCTGGAAGCCCTTTTAATGGCCTCTGGAATCGAATTTTCATTCATTAAACCCTGTAGGAGTGATTTCTTCCCGAGAAGAAATCACTTTAAAACAACGTCTCTCTCTCTCTAGGCATTCTGTCGAACAGGTGCTGCGCACGCACCATAGCCATGCGCACGCGGCTGTGCTGCCTTGCGGCATGGCTTGCGCGCAGCGGCTCTGCTGTGCGTGCGGGCCTGTTGTGCTGTGCATGTGCCACGGCCTGCTGCTGCTGCTTGCATGTGGTGCCACGCGGCTGGCCATATGGCTGGCTACCACTATGGTGCCGCGGCCCTCGGCCAGGCTGGCTGCCATGGTGGCATGCCACCTAGGCACAATGGGTCCCACCCGCACCTGGGTCTCACAAATCTCTCTCTCTCCTCTTTCTCTCTCTTCTTTCTCTCTCTACAGACTCCCTCCATTTTTCATGCTGCATAAGGTGCCAACACTGTGTAATACTATCGTTGCACTAGAATCACCACCACATCATCAGTGGGACCCACAGACACTCTCTCTCCTCAAAATAAGCCAATTTTACCAACAATTACAATCCAAAGGGCAACAGTTACAAGTTTACCGTTCAAAACCGAAAACCCCATCATTATTACCCTTTATTGTTTGGTTTTGCGATTTCAAAACCTAACAAAAACAACCTTCACATCTTCTTCGCTCTCCCCTCCACATCTGCATCATGACCCTCTCCACTATTCCATCCTGGTCTGCAGGGGTTACTACGATAGAAGTTTTAGATTGCCGCATCGACTAGACCACTCTTAGCTGATGACGAGTACAGACCGTAGATTCATATCCTATTGTTGGGTTTTTTTTTTTTAACCACAGACTCTGCTTCAAGACTCATAGCCGACGACTCCTGCTTCATTGGGGTTCCAACATTTTGTGTGCAGTGTTTGAAAGTATGCAAGAAAGAGCTACAGCTAGAGCTCAACTCTAACTTCTCATCCCTCTTAATTTCATGCTCTATTTTCCTTAAATTTCTGCAACTCACTTATCGATCATCCATGGTTGTTTAGGAAGTCGATTTGCTGGTCTGGAATCACTTTCTAGGCCAGGGGGATGCTGGTCTCAAAGTTTCAGTTCTTTTTCCCTTGCTTTTATCTGATTCCAGCCCAACATACTTGGTTCAAACTCTATCCATCCATCTCGTTTTCTTCCTGAGATTTGGTATGTCGATAATACCCTTGGAGCGATTTAGCCTGCAAAATCTGGGATTAATACTTTGTGTGGATTGTGAATTCCATAGCCAAGTTCAGACCAGTTTTGGTGACCTCAGTCAGATTTAATTTCAGTGCTTTCCCGATACCGAAATCAGACCCATCTTCCAGAAACTTAGAACCCAATTCATCTATAAGACCATCATTCTCAATCTTAGAGTAACCATCACAGTCCACACCTGAAGAGATCCAGGAAGGGAGGGCAGGGAAGCCCTCCATATCCACCTCCATCTGCAGTTAGAATTTTTTTACTCGAGCTCCAAAGTTCCAGAGAAATAAGTTGGAACCAACTAGGAGAGTGTGTTGATTGTGTGAAGAACACGAGGGTGGTGCTTACTTTAGCTGAAACCCCAAGTAGAATAATCAACCTTCATGTTGGACCATACATTTCGCGACCATCTTCTTTGTATCATTTGGAAAACAATCATATCACCCTTTTAAGAAATCGGAATGACTTAAAACTTGTGCCAAATGAAATATGACTCTAATCTCTACAACTTTCATGTTTTGAGATTATCCAGAAACAGCCATTAAGCCAACTCGAACTTCTCTTAAAGTTATGCCATATGCAAAACAGGAATTCTGGCACACTGTACTTACTACATCTGCATTCAAGATCATAACTATCTCATACGACCTCAAATTGATCTGATGCTTGAGGAATATGAAAGCTGACTCAATCTCCACAATTTTGATGTCGTGAGTATCTATCTGCCCAGATTTCCTGTCTCATGTCTCAGGTCGCAAAATTGCCTCAAGCCTACTGTAAGTGTAAAACAGAGTATATAATACAAATTTCCTTGCATACATGACCCAAATTTCCTTGCAACTAAACACAGTCCAACCAATTGAATTTGAATCCACATTTTATAGATATAATCCAAACCCAACCCCCCCTTCTATGCCCTAACAGATAGCGCCATTATCCCCTTCTCATCTTGTCAAATTTCCTTAAATGGATAATTCAGAAAATATCCTCTCCTGCCAATGGTTAATGGTTAGGATAACCATATCATCTCTCCCTAATACACAGGGTAAGCTGCTTTGAGCTTCTCAAATCAAAGTGGGGAGGCGAGAGTTGAGTTTTCTCATGTTATGTATATTGTCCATATTTATTATTAGCGTAAAACATTCCTGCCACTTGTGTGGTCCTGCACCAATACGGGGCCAAAGAGAGCACGCGCAGAGGAATCTGGGGACAAGATTAATTTGTTCACTTCAGAGGTTGCAATGTTCATTTCGTCTCTCCAATATCTGGGATTCTAGATGCAAAGATCATTTTTTTTCCTTATTATTATATTCCAAAGAAAAAGAAAACTTGAAAATTACAGTTAAATTTATTAAAAATATGTTTATTTTTATTCAATTTCCTTATATTTATCACCAATGGAGAGAGCCTTGGGGGCACCCCATAACAGATCCGATTTAACCCAACACTGAACTGACCGAATTGTTTTAGAAATGCATTGGCCCAGGCCTTATGAGAAATATTAGTCCCAGTGTCATCCGGGCTAGCCCGTTGGGTTGGCCAATAAGGTTACCAATAAGGCCCGAGTATATGGGAGCCCAAACCAGCCCATAATATAGATGTTAATCGGACCATAGAAGTTCCCTACCGGTCTAGTAAATGAGCCCAAACCGAATCATCCCAAAATAAGCCCAATAACAATCGGATACCAGACCGGCCCATTAGTTACATGTATAGTGCAACCCATCCAGCTCGACCCTCTAATCGAGAATGTTTCGATCTACCCTTATAAAGCCCACTACCGTCTTGGCCCGGACCAAAACCAGCCCAGATTGACCTATTGACAACCGTTTTAAAAGGTATTTGCGCAGATGATGATCTTTTTGTGCTCTCTTTTCCTTTTTTTCCTTGAGATAACATTCTTAATAAAAGGTGTTTGCTGCTTTGTTTTTACCTATTTGAGTGTTACAGAGTTTTCCTTGGTAAAAATCGCTTCTATAACATACTGTTTTTGTGATAGGTGTGCTGTAGTAAGTACTGGTGATCTAGCTACAAGTAATGGAGCACTTGATGGGATACTTGGTATGGGACCTTCAAGTACGTCCGTGGTTTCACAGCTAGCTTCATCCGGGGTAGTTAAAGACACATTTGCTCACTGCTTAGCTGGTGCTAGTGGTGGTGGAATCTTTGTTATTGGAGAAGTTGTACAGCCCGAAGTACAGACAATTCCATTGTTACAAAATGATCAGTACGTGAAGTTATCTTTCTTTTTGTAACAGTTCATCGACTTACTTTCTTCCGCAAATAAATCTTCTTGTGCCATTCATGTTGGCATGAGAAAATCCAGTGATTATAGTTTACTGTCCACACATATTGATGTATTGGTATACACACAGTAGATGACGGACTGAATTTTCTCATACCGACACGAGAGGCATAAGAGGATTTGAATCCCTTTCTTTGGGGTACTATTTTTAAGTTCCTTATTTTATGAACAACTAATCCCATAGTTATCAAGGGTGACAGCTTGGCGTCGAGATGCCTTTCGGGGTAACCCCTGTGGTCCCTTGTCTGCATGATGACTATGGCTAATTCCAACCTAGTTCCCCCTTTTGATCCAATCCATGTTTGGTCTAGATCCTATGGCAGATTCAATGGAAGAAATTCAGCAAGGCAGTAACGGAAAATTAAGGGAATTAAGCAATTTGGACTGTTGTGTCAAACACTATAAAACGTCACTTGAATCTGTACAAATGGAGGAATGGGATACATAAACTCAGTAAAAAGCTGCAAGGGCCTTTCTGATAGGGTAGTTTGATGGGGAAAAGATCTCATCATTTCTAGTGTTTCTTAGAAATTCCCTTAGTTTATTATTATTATTATTATTTATTTTTTTTTTTGTGTAAATAGTTAAGCCTTTAGTTACTGTTGAGTATATATGCTTTGTTTGGGCTTCGAGAGCTGCTAAGGATGGGGGCCGTTCAGCTCTTACCTTGCTTCCAACTTTTGTTTGGTCTGACGTCTCTTGGGATGCCCAGTGTCGTCCTAGGTTCTGTTTTACCTAGTGGCTTTGTTTTTTCGAGTGTTAGGGGCTTTCCTACCAATGGAAGTTCGTTGCCTTTCTTATGAGTATCTTTGTAATTCTTTCATTTTTGAAAGAAAATTTTCCTTTCTGATTCCTAGAAAAAAAAATATATATATATATATACATTATTTGAGTCCTCATGTTCGAGAGTTTAAGATAAGTGATATCAACACGATATCAAAGCAAGGGAGGTTGAATTTTTGAACCCTGAGAAATGAAAAAAAGAAAAAAAGAAAAAAAGAATCTCCCCGCATATTCTTCTATCACTGTCATGTGCAAGGTCCCGAATGTTCGAACCCTGAAAAAAGAAAAAAAAAAAAAAATGAAATGTCTTTGCATTTAATCATCACATTGTCACATGCAATGTGGTTTGTGCAAGTTACATGTGAGATGAGTGTTGAGTGTATACATTATTTGGGTCCTTACTAACAAGTTCGGGCTTTTAAGATAGTTTTAACACTTTTATCTCACTTCTTTTGGTTGTGAACAAAAGAGTTGTTTCTTTTATGTTCATGTATGTGATTTAATTTGTTTTATATCTTGGTCTCTGCACCAACAGAATTGTCTTTATCTTTATCTTTATCTTTTCTTTTTTGAAGTTGTTAGATCCTAGTATATTTTCATGTATTTATGGCTCTCTTTTTATGATAGGGTTCATTACAATGTCAATCTAGAGTCAGTTGAGGTCGGTGGTACTGTTCTACAAATTCCAGCAAGTGCATTCAGTTCTTCAAATCTAGAGACTATAATTGACAGTGGTACAACCTTGGCTTATCTTATAGACACGATCTATCAGCCCATGATGAATGCGGTAAGTGAAATTTTACCTTTTTCAGGTCAGTATAATTGTTATAGATTGCCTACTTATTTTGGTTTATATTTTCTTTAGATATTGTCTCAACACCCCAATTTGACCAATCAGCTACCCTGCTTTCAGTATACTGGAAGGTATGATATATCAGTTCACTACAAAGCCTGCCATATAGTTGGTTCTCTGCTTTCTATATAGGATATTGGTCTTGCATCAAAATTTATGGTTTGGTATAGTTATTAATGTGTTGGCTTGTAAATTACTTCAAAGGAAAAAACATGGTGTCGGGAGTTGGATGTTGTAAGCCATATAATAATAAGGAATGGACTATTCACCATGGTCCATTCCTCTTCTATTAGTAACTCCAGTGTAAAGAATAAAACTGTGTGGAGAGATTGGTTGTTTGTTAGAGTCCTTAGGTTAGTTTACTTGTTAGAGTCCTTATTCTACTTGACTTTCTATTTTACTTCTAGTATCATAATGCAATTATGGCTGCTCTTTACTCCTAGTATCATTCTCTAACTAAGACTGCTCTTTCCTTCTAGTTTCAACATGGAACTACGACTGCTCTGTCATATTCACATGTGGGCTCCTAGTCTTCATAGGTTGTACTATTTCTCTTCTATAAATAGATATTGCAAATAGGGAGAGCTACACAATTTTCTCTCTTTTCCCTTTTATCGTTTTCTCTCCATCTTCTCTTTCTCTCTTTCTTCCTATTTTGTAACATAGTACCATGTTAAGTTTCCATCCTAAAAATTGGAACTAGTAAGTGGAGTGACTCTCAAGTATATAAGGCATCCAAGGTTCTAGACTTAACCAATGTGGTATTATTCCTAACATTGCTCCTCACGTGTTGTCCCTCTTTTGGTTGACAGTACATGTGTCATATGTGGTCTCTGTTTTGGGTGATCATAAGGGGGGAACCTAAAGCTCAAATACCATATAACAAAATAGAAAGAAAGAAATAAGGAAAAAAGATGGAGAAATAGAAGACTGTTTTAGGACTGTGAATAGAAACTCATGAATAGTGTTATAAGGAAAAGAGAGAAATTTGAGTAGCTCTCCTTTACCTGCGATGTCTATTTATAGAAGAGAAAAATAGTACAGCTTAAGGAGACTAGAAGTGGCACATGTCAACATAACAGTGCAGTCCTAGTTCTATATTGATACCAGAAGTAAAGAGAAATTTTAGTTGCACAATGATACAATAAGTAAAGAGCAGTCCTAGTTACACAATGATACTAGAAGTAAAACAAAAAGTCATGTAGACTGAGGACTTTAGCAAGTAAACTAAACTAAGGACTTTAACAAACAGCCAATCTCTCCACAAGGTTTACACACTGATTTGACCAAGTCAAATTAGTGTTTTATTCTTTAGGCTGGAGTTACTGATATAAGAGGAATGGACCATGGTGAATATGTCCATTCCTTATGATATTGCTAAAACTCCCCTCAAGCAAGAGCATCCAAATCACTCACGCCCAGCTTGGGACAGTTCCATGGCAGTGGCAGGTGGTCCAATATGATGAGGATTTAGAATTAGTAGCAATAGTAGCAGTAGTAGCAATAGTAATAGTAGTAGCAGCAGTAGTAGCAGTAACAACAGCAATAGTAGTAGCAGAAGTAGCAATAATAATAGTAGCAACAGAAGTAGCAGTAGTAGTAGTAGTAGAAGTAGTATAATGTCAGAAGATACGTAATAGTAGGAGCAGTAGTAGATTTCAGATCCTAGAGAAGGATCAGAGGCAGATCAGCAACACGTGCCAGTAGCATGATGCATGAATAACTCAAATAATATCACCTCATTTTACCAGAGGCAGATCAGTATAGGCAATAACAGAAAACATGAACAGATCAAATAATGTCACCAAATTGGATCTGGAACAGCAGTAGCACCTTGTGGCAATAGGAGATGGAAGATGGGGGCAGGTGTAATATTTGGTATTCACATAAACATCAATGACTCAAGAGGAAAATCAAAAGATGATGTCAATCCAGCAGTTGGATTATGAGATATGGCAATATCTCCTATAGAAGAAGGAAAACTGGAAGACTTAGAAGATACCATAACCATTATGCAGAATTTAATGCCTCAATTCAGCAACCAATTAAGGATCTGGCTACAGGAATAACTAATGGTTTGAACTGTAAAACAGAAATTGAAATCAGGTTCCAAAGTTCAGGTCCAGAAAAATCAGAAACTAAGAAAGAATTAGACTTGCTGTAGGATTCTCAGGAATTGAAGGCAGGATATTAATGTTTTGCCAAGGATTCTCAGGAATTGAAGGCAGGATATTATTGTCTTTGAACTGAATTAATAACATGTACTCATAACTCAGTACAAAATCCAAACATAATTCTGAAATCGGATTTGATGTGAAGCCAAGAGGTAATAAAATTACAATTAGAAACCGAGGGAAGAAATTTAATGACAATATAACCAAATCTGTAATGGAAACATAGGAATCTAATGATAAGCAAGATATCAGTAACCGATTATAAAGATGGAACAGAATTAAACTAGAAATTGAAATCCATAGTGGTTGAAATTAAAATTGAAATCAGATCTGAAAATATCCTTGTGCAAGGGGTTATGTATTTGTAATGGATAAGGAAGAAGGTGAAAAATGAGGAGGATATCCAAAACTGTAATTGATGGCAGGAATTAATGTAGCAGACCAGATTTAATGTGTGACTGTAATACAGATTAAATCATGGTTTAAAGATCAATAAACTGATGGGTTATTGATGGGAAACAATGATCGAGAGCAATAGGTTCATGTCAGCAAAGTAGAATTTATTTCTCATTAACCGTGGGCAATAAACCTATTAAATAAAGTAGATCTCTTACTTGATTCAATGAAGGATATGAGAAAGGAAGGAAAGAAGAAGGGAGGACCTTAATCGACTCTCAAACCCGAAGTCTTGCTCTAATCCCATGTTAAGTTTCCTTCTTAATAGTTTGGACTAATAAGTTTTTCAAGAATATAAGGCACCCAAGTTCCCAGTGGATGTCTTCCCAGTGGATGTCTTCCCAGTGGATGTCTTGTATTCCGTCACTTGAGTTTGTTGGCTTACTCCGAAGTGTCGTTTAATCCCAAAGAGCCCGTAGGACTTGAGGGCCTGAGGGCTTGAGGAAATATTTAAGGGCTATATGGGTGTTTCAGTAACTATTACTGTATAGGGTTCGCTGATAAAATATAGCGATGGTTCTCTCTTTAATGAGACGAGAGGTGTGAGGACGAGAATTATAACTCTATTCCCATTGATAGTGAAGCAGATCTCATCTCACCGTGAATGTAGGCACAAAATCCCTGTTAAATCACATAAAATCTTTGCACAATGTAGTTGTTTCTTTCTAGTTTCTTTCTATTTCATTTTACTTTTTTGCATCGTGTTTAGGTTTCGTTTTCTACATATGGATACAAAATCAATAATCTTATTATTGTTTTTTTTAGGTTTGGCATGAGCAAGTTTTATTAAGAGTTTTGTTTTAGCTAGTGTTAAAGACTGCAAATGTCCATGCTTATTTATATTTTAGCATCTAATGTGTTGTCCCCTGCTTAAGGATATTCTTGGTTGAAATGTTCCTTTTAATTTTGTTTTCTGTAGATTTGGTGCCTATTAATAATTCTTTGAAGTATAACTTTCAGTTGAGTATAAAAAAGTGAGCAAAAATCATTCTTGACTTCAAGAAAATTAAGAACCAGGGTAAAATAGAAAATCTTCCTTGATCTTTGTCAAATAATCTCAATTTAAACTTGACTATTTTATAAAGTTTCTATCAAAATTTTGGGACACTTCTAATGCCTTTTCTTTCTTCATGAAAATTCCAATGCCATTTAGCTAATAGGACGTTGTTCATCGTTTGAGAGTGGTAATAAAGTGAACCCACCAAAGTCCTAGTGTGATGGGGGACAATTGGATACCCTGCAGGTAATGGGTAGAAATAGGAATGCTAGAATGTTAAGGCATGGACAGAAATCTGAATCTGATCACCAAACTAAGGTTTCAGAGCCAAACTACTTAACAAGAATAAGTAGAGAAATTATATCTGAATTGTAAAACCAATCAATTGATATGAAAGCAATAGGCACAATCTGATCAGAAAAAAGAAGCATTATCTGCAAAACTTAATTGTGTCATCACTACCCACCTTTCTTGATGGTCCTCTCCTGAAGCAAAATGCTGAATTTATTTCCTATAAAGAATGCACCATTCTTTCCAAATTTAGAGCAAAAAATGTAGCATTAAGAACAAGGACATATCAGTGATAGAGAGATCAAACATAAGAAGTGTGATCTTCCCTCCCTTTGAGAGAACATTTTTGGACTTTTCAGTCAAGTAACCTAGTCTTAACCTTGTTAAATTATTATATATTGTTAGCTAGATAATGATCATGCTAGATTGAGCATGATCGTGATAAGATCTTCTATTGAAGGAAAGTTGGTTGGTGTGATTGATGCAAGATTGGTAATTTGGTTGGTGGGTAGGTGATTGTGGTAAGATTTCTTATAGAAGGAAAGTTGAGTAGGCTGATTTGGTTAGTGTACAAATTGTATGGATTATATTACTATCTATGGATAGTTTCCCTTGTATTATTTCCTCTATTTAAAGGATAATAAACCTCCCCAAGAAGTATGAAGAACTTGGGGATTCTCACCGTGGAGTAGACTTCTGTGGTAGAAGTTCGAACCACGTAAATATTTTCTCGTCTTTCCTTTATGCATAAGTTAACATGGTATCGGGAGCGGATACAGATCTGATCGTGGTGTTTAGGGCACTTTGTTCGCTCCGTCGTGGTTTGCTGCCCGCATACTCGATAAGTTGTTATTTTCTCTTGTTATTCTTTTAAATCATTTATCATGACTAGTTCCAAAGACTCGTTGATAATAGTAAAGCTAGTTCCGGTTCTCATGAGATGAATACTGCCTCACCTCTATCCTTCTCACCGGGCGCAATTACTTGCCATGGTCAAGGGCGTGAATTGTTGCCCTTGGAGGCCGTGCCAAGCTTGGTTACGTTAATGGTCAAATCAAGGCTCCCGCCTCTACGGATAATAAATTCTCTGATTGGGAAGCCAAAGATAATATGGTCATGTCATGGCTTTTTAATTCTATGGAACCACAAATATATGAAATATTTGCATATTCAGAAACATCTAAGATCCTTTGGGATTCCTTAAAGGACATGTATGGCCAAGTTGATAAGTCCTCTCGAATCTTTGAGTTACAACAGAGATTGCTCATGCCGAACAACCTCCCAGTCAACCATTTACGGAGCATCTTGGTTCCTTAAAGAAAAAGTGGGATGAGTTACGTCGATCGCCCTCCCGCCCAATCAATTGATACTTACATTCAACGTGAAGAGCAGGATCGCATTTTTCAATTGTTGGCAAGTATTCGTCCTGAATATGAAGATCTTAAGCGTCAAATTCTTATGAGTGCTACTCTTCCTTCATTTACCAATGTCTGTGCGACTATTCAACGAGAGGAAACTCGTCGTCGTGTAATGAGCTCCAAACCTGTGATGAATGAATCCATTGAAAATTCTGCTCACTCAGCCAATGGTCATGTTGCTATTGAGGGAAACACCCGTGGTACAGGTCGATCTTTCTCTCGAGGGAGAGGAAAAGGACGCAGCTTCTCATGCACCTTTCCATTGTGATCACTGTAATCGAGATGGTCATACCAAGGACAGATGTTGGTCTTTATATCCTCACTTACGTCCTCCCAAAGATAAAGGATCAGATACACCTCTTGCTGCTCAAGTTAGTTCGTCCACACCACAATTCTCGATTGAACAACTCGCTGTCCAACTCCATCGGCTTATGCAGTCACATGGAACTCCCACTTCCACCACAAATTCCGTGACTTCCGCATCTGGTAATGCCTCTCTTGCTCTGTCCGTTTCTACTAAAGATTCTTTTATCATAGATTCGGGGGCTACTGATCATATGTGTTGCTCATCGTATTTTTTATCTGATATTCGTCATGATAATGGTCATCGGCAGTTTATTACCGTGGCTAATGGTGCAAAGGTTCCTATTGAAGGAATTGGAAAAATCAGCCTTTTTTCAAATACCGTTGATGTTTTATTTGTACCTTCTCTATCTTGTAACCTATTATCTGTCAGCAAGATTACTAAAGACCTACATTGCATTGTTATGTTTTTTCCCAACAAGGTCATATTTCAGGACAGTTTCACCGGGAAGACAATTGGTGAAGGTCGGTTCCTTCAAGGTGTTTACATTTTGGACTTTTCTCCCGCAAGCATTGGTTGTTCAACAAAATCCATCTAAGGACTCACAGCTATGGCATTGGCGAATGGGTCACCCATCTGATTCTGTCCTCCATTCTCTTAATCCCTCATTGTCTCTTGATTCTAGTACTTGTGAGACATGTCATTATTCCAAGCAACATAGATTACCTTTCCCTACTCGTAATCATACTTCCACTGAATTGTTTGAATTAATTCATTCTGATGTTTGGGGCCCTGCTCCAATTGACTCTCGGGATGGTTTTAGATACTTTGTCACATTTATTGATGATAAATCTAGATCTACTTGGTTGTATTTATTACGCTCTAAAAGTGAAGTGTTACAAGTTTTTCAAGAATTTTGTTGCATGGTTCAAACTCAATTTGATACTCCCATAAAATACTTGAGGACTGATAATGGCACCGAATATACCAATACCTCATTTGAGTCATTTCTTAAAGGTCTAGGTATTATTCACCAAACATCCTGTGTTGGTACCCCTCAATAGAATGGTATTGCCGAGCGTAAAAATCGCCATCTCCTTGAAGTAACACGATCACTTCTTTTTCATGGACATATTCCCAAGTCCTACTGGGCCGATGTTATTCTCACTAGTTGTTACTTGATTAATCGACTACCAAGTCAAACCTTACACGCCAAATCCCCTATGGAGGTTCTTTACGGTCGCTCCATTGATATTTCCCACCTTCGTGTGTTTGGGTGTATTTGTTATGTTCATTCTCAAGCGGGTGGAAAGCTGGATCCTCGGGCTCATAAGTGCATTTTTCCGGGATATTCTTCCGTTAAAAAGGGTTACCGCTGCTATGATCCTTCGGTTCGAAAAATGTACATTTCTCGTGATGTCTTTTTTTTACCGAACGTCACCTCTTCTTTCCTCGGCGGACCAAAATTCGGGGGAGATTGATACCGACTATGGTGAATTTGCTCCTCCCATACCTATTGTACATGGTGACAATAGTGAATTTAGTGATCATAGTAATCAT
Organism: Protea cynaroides; assembly: GCA_028583415.1. Lineage (NCBI taxonomy): Eukaryota > Viridiplantae > Streptophyta > Magnoliopsida > Proteales > Proteaceae > Protea > Protea cynaroides. The sequence continues at coordinate 32,604,965 of CM053276.1, read as the reverse complement.
CCTATTGCAGATCATCCTCACCCCGTTGAAGCCGTTCCTGCGAAATAGAGACGCTTGAAGAAAGTCCTGATCTATCGATGCCAATAAGAAGATCTACTCGGGTGTCACAACCTTCTACTAGATTACGTGATTACTTCACCTATCACACTGCTGAATATCCAATTCAACAACATGTTTGCTATGACAATGTTTCTTCTGAATTTTTGGCATTCTTGACGCTAGTTGATTCTCACAAAGGAACCAATTAATTTTGCTAAGGCTAAGGTCTCTTCCGTATGGATTAAGGCCATGAATGATGAGCTTTCAGCTCTTGATAGAAACCACACTTGGGACATAGTACGTCCACCGCCGGAAAGCGTCCCGTTGGTCGTCGATGGGTATACAAGATCAAGTACAAAAGTGATGGATCTATTGAAAGACACAAGGAAAGAGTTGTTGCCAAAGGTTATACACAAACATATGGAGTTGACTATAAGGAAACCTTTGCTCCGGTCGTGAAAATGAACACTGTGAGAGTGTTAATGTCGATGTGAAGAATTGTGGTTGGTCTTTATTTCAAATGGACGTGAAAAATGCATTCTTGCAAGGAGACTTAGAAGAAGAAGTATACATGACCACTCCTCCCGGTCATCCCTTAGAACATCAAGTCGGAGTCGTGTGTAAGCTCAACAAAGCCATTTATGGGCTTAAACAGTCTCCACGGGCATGGTATGGTAAGTTGAGTACTTGTTCTTATAAGTTTTGGCTTTCGTCGGAGTATGTCCGATTCATCGATGTTTGTTAGAAAGAACACCAACGGCATCATTGTTGTGTTGGTTTATGTTGATGACATTGTCATCACCGGTGATAACCTCTATGACATAGCGGCTCTCAAACAGTATTTGAATGAGAAATTTGACATCAAGGATCTAGGAAAATTACGATACTTTCTCGGAATTGAAGTAGCCACATCGACTAAGGGTTTGTTTATCTCTCAAAGAAAGTATACTTTGGATCTCTTGAAAGAGACCGGCAAGCTCGGTGCCAAACCTGCCGATTCCCCCATGGACTATAATAGTAAATTTCTCATTGATACTACTCCATTACAAGACAAGAGCCGCTTTCAACGGTTAGTGGGAAGATTAATATACTTAACAATTACCAGGCCCGACATCTCTTATGCGAGAAGTTATGTGAGTCGGTTTATGCAAGCACCTCTCGAAGGACATATGGAACTTATTGATCGCATCCTCGCGCTACCCGAAATCTTGCCCGGAAGAGGTATTTGGATGCGGAAACATAATCACACGAGAATTGTGGGTTACACCGATTCCGACCGGGCCGGAAGTCCCTCGCACGAAAAATCCACTACTGGATTTTGCACCTTTGTGGGTGGCAATTTGGTCACGTGGAAAAGTAAGAAACAACATGTTGTGGCTCGTTCTAGCGCTGAAGCAGAATACAGGGCAATGGCTTCCACTACTAGCAAACTTGTCTGGCTTCGAGCTTTGTTACAGGAATTGGATCTTGTGACTTCTAACCGTCCGATGCAACTATATTGTGACAATCAAGCAGCCACTTATATTGCTTCTAATCCTGTCTTTCATGAACGGACCAAACATATAGAGGTGGATTGTCACTTTGTGCGTGAAAAAGTCCAGGATAACACCATTGAAACTCCTTATATCCGGAGTGAGGATCAGCTCGCAGATGTGTTCACCAAAGCTCTACCCACAAAATCTTTTCACAAGATGTTGATCAAGTTGACCTCCGATGATATCTTCGCCCCAACTTGAGGGGGAGTGTTAGCTAGATAATGATCATGCTAGATTGAGCATGGTCGTGATAAGATCTTCTATTGAAGGAAAGTTGGTTGGTGTGATTGATGCAAGATTGGTAATTTGGTTGGTGGGTAGGTGATTGTGGTAAGATTTCTTATAGAAGGAAAGTTGAGTAGGCTGATTTGGTTGGTGTACAAATTGTATGGATTATATTACTATCTATGGATAGTTTTCCTTGTATTATTTCCTCTATTTAAAGGATAATAAACCTCCCCAAGAAGTATGAAGAACTTGGGGATTCTCACCGTGGAGTAGACTTCTGTGGTAGAAGTTCGAACCACGTAAATATTTTCTCGTCTTTCCTTTATGCATAAGTTAACATATATGGATGTATAGTTGCAATGCTTATTCTTTCTAAATTATTATATATGGATGTGTAGTTGCAGATTAACAATGTTAGTTTATTAGTTTCCTATATTTATTTCAAATTGACGCAGCAGTAATGCATTTTTTTTCTCTATTGGGAGGAATATATAATTCTTTTCTTTTGTTATTGCAGTGTGGATGCTGGATTTCCAGATGTTACTTTGACTTTTCAAAATTCACTATCGATGGTGATTTATCCTCACGATTATATGATTTTCCAAGTAAGTATTAAGTTACGAAAGTCCAATGAATGTCCCTAATTAGCTCTCTCTCTCTCTCTCTCTCTCTCTCTCTCTCTCTCTCTCTCTCTCTCTCTCATATGAATGCCTGCAGTCCTGTAGCCATTGCATGCAACGCGTAAATGTTTTTTGTGTGAGATGGAAGAGATGGATGAGTTATGGAGGTCATCGGTGAGGTGTTGAAATGAAAATGTTCATTTCACTGTTATGGCCGATGGTTCTCCTAGGAACCATTTTTTTCCCATGAAGAACTTAGGCATGGTGATCCCTGTTCACCCTTTCTTTTCACTGATGTTAGCAATGTGTTTAGCCACCTTTTGGATATAACTAGTGGTTTTAGTGTTGGAAAATGAAAATGTGGAGGTTGCTGGCTTTAAAAAGGGCAGCGTCTCCTCCAAACCCTGAGCCTAACCTCCTGACATGCGTAAGGTAATAATATAGCACCCTCACTACCACGCAGACCGACCAACAATTGATATCTGAGTCAAAGTTGTAGGTTCTACTCACTTGATAAACGCTGATGGGATCAGACCTACTTGTTGGAAACCTACGCTTTCAGAAGAAGAAGAACCGAGTAACGAAGAACAAAGAACGAAGTGATGAAGAGCAAAGAACAGAGTAATGGAAAAAATTAATTTCTCAAATTACTTTTTCACTCTTTTAGATTACAGAGACCCTACTATATATATACATGCCACGTAGGCCTATTACAAGAATTTAAATAAAGAAAATAAAGAACATGACACGTGTAATGTCATGTTAAAATCCCCCCGCAAGCTGATGAAGAGGAACGCAAACCAAGCTTGTTAAGAAGAAAAGTGAGTGGGCCTTGACCCAAAGCCTTTGTAAGCATATCAGCGAGCTGAAATTTGGATCTAATATGTAGTGGGCGAATCAAACCACGCTGGATCTTCTCACGAATGAAGTGGCAATCTATTTCAATATGTTTCATACGCTCATGAAAAACCGGATTGGCCGATATATGAAGTGCCGATTGATTGTCACAAAACACTGAAATAGGAAGAGAATGTGAGAGACCCAAATCCATAAACAAGGTCTTCAACCAAGAAAGCTCACATGTCAACATAGCTAGCGCATGATATTCTGCCTCAGCAGATGATCAAGAAACAGTGTGTTGTTTCTTCGTTTTCCATGAAATCGGACTAGTACCAAGAATTATGATGTAGCCTGTGCTGGATTGTCAGGTAAAAGGGCAGCCAGCCCAGTCTGAATCACAATAGCCCGATAAGGCTGGAGCGATGTTGTATCGCATATGAAGACCAAATGACAATGAACCTTTAAGATATCTAATGACCCGTATGGCAGCTTGAAGATGCGGTTCCCGTGGGGCATGCATAAATTGACTCAATATCTGAACGGAAAAACAAATGTCTGGCCGAGTACATGTCAAGTATATAAGGCGGCCCACTAAGCACCGATAAGAGGTCGGATCTAGTAGGAGAAGACCCGAATCATTGTCTAGTTTGAGATGTTGGTCCATTGGAAATGGGCTTGGCTTGCATGCAAGAAGTCCAGCATCGGAAATAATATCCAACGTATACTTTTGCTGGGACAAAATAAGGCCCTCTAATGTACGCACGATCTCTAACCCAAGAAAATAGGTTAAAACACCTAGATCTTTGATGTGAAAATGCTGATTTAGAAGGGTCTTTGTTGTTGTTATGTGATCTTCCTTAGAGTCCGTGACAATAATATCATCAACATAGACCAGAATAACAGTAAACACAGGCCCATGATGATATGTGAATAACGAATTGTCGGCCAAAGACTGATAAAACCCATCTTGTGAAGCACATCCACAAATTTCTTATTCCATTGTCTAGGGGCTTGTTTAAGCCCATATAAGGACTTAGTGAGTTTGCAGACCAGACCAGGTGGAAGTGGGCTTCCATGGATTTTATATCCGGGTGGGGCAATCATATATACTTCCTCGTCAAGATCGCCATGAAGAAAAGCATTTTTAACATCAAGTTGGTAAAGGGACTAACGTTTATAAGTTGCTAAGGCAATAAGACAACGAACAGTAGTCAATTTGGCGATGGAGGCAAACGTCTCGTGATAATCGAGACCCTCCATTTGAGTATATCCTTTTGCAACTAACCGGGGTTTGTACCGTTCAATGGTACCATCAGCATGTCGTTTGATCTTAAAAATCCATTTACATCCAATAGCTCTCTTACTCATGGGTAAAGGCTGGACAGACCATGTGTTATTATCAACTAAAGCCCTTGTTTCTTCATCCATGGCCCATTGCCATTTGGGAATTTTGCGGGCTTGGGTAAAGGTATGAGGTTCAGAATCGGTACATAGATTGGTGACAAGAGTTTTATATGATGAACTGGAAAAGAAAGAAAAATATGAGTGTATAGGATAGGGTATACCTGATGCCGAAGAGGTGGAGACGGAGATGGGCTGCTGTGTAACGGTATTGCAAATAAAATCCTGTAATCTGGATGAAGGCCGACCAATTCTAGTGGATCTTCTGACTGGAACAGCAGATTGAGGACAATGGACCATGGGCTCAATGATGGGCCCAGACAAGGATTCAGTGGGTAATACATCATTGACTATGGGTGGAGATGCAGGAAGAGTATCAGTGAGCTGAGGTTCAATAGGAATGTCATTAACTGGAAAAGGGAGAACAGTACATGGACAAGGACTATCAGATGGGAGAGTAAACTGATTGTGAGGAGTTTTATAAGGAAACACAGATTCAAAAAATAGCACATCCCGACTTGTGTAAATGAGCTTCGAATTGAGATCATACACCCGATACCCCTTTTGATTAAAAGAATAACCAACAAATATGCATGGCGAAGACCGAGGTGAAAATTTGGTTTTGTAAGGAGAAGTGTTTCTAGCGAAGCATAATGAACCAAAAATCCGAAGGTGAGTATAGGAAGGTATTTTATGAAACATGACTTCATATGATGATTTACCTGAAAGAACTGGTGTAGCAGCCTATTTATCAAGTAACAAGCGGTAAGGACACATTCCCCCCAAAACTGTAATGGCAAATTGGCCTGAAACCGAAGGGTCCGGGCTACTTGTATCAAATGCCTATGTTTACGTTCTACAACTCCATTTTGTTGAGTGTAGGCCCATGTCAACTGATGAGTAATCCCCAAAGTATGCAATAGGTATTGCATAGAGTTGGATAGGAATTCAAACCCATTATCACTTCTAATACAAAGAACAGAGGCATTAAACTGAGTTTTAACCATGTTCAAAAAATGAGAAAAAAATTGAAATACCTCAGATTTGTGTTTCATGAGATAGACCCATGTGGTGCGGGAAAAATCATCAACCAATGACAAGAAGTAATAGCAACCACTATGAGAGGCCGTGGAAAACGGCCCCCAAATGTCACAATGAATCAATTGAAACAATATAGAAGACTTATTATCACTAGGTACAAATGGTAAACGAGACTGTTTTGCTAATGGACACACACTACATTTCTGAAATTGAGGTGCACTGGCCGGAATGGTGGCAACAGTAGATGACGGATGACCCAACCTAAAATGCCAGGTTTCGGCTGAAGCAAAGAGAGTTGTGGGAAAACTGGTTGGCTCATAGTAATACAACCCGTTACGAAGCAGTCCCAGTCCAGTCACCATCCTCGTGCACAAGTCCTGGAAAACACAAAAAGTGGGAAAAAATGTCACGGTACAATTAAGTGAAGAGGTAAGTTTGCTTACATACAGTAAATTGAAAGAAAAAGTGGGAGCATGAAATACTTCTCTCAATTCCAGATTGGTGGACAAACGATGGGAGCCCAGTTGAGTGATGGGGTATGAAGTGCCGTCAGGGAGAGTGACTGGTGGATGGCCCTTGGATGTAGAAATTGAAGTAGGTGGCAATGGTGAAAAATGGTGAGAAGCACCAGAATCTATTACCCAGGCATTTGATTGAGAAATTTGAGAGTTAAGGCAAAGTGATATACCTGCAAAATTTGCAGTAGACGGAGCGTTTAAGAATGACAACAATTGTTGATACTGTGATGTTGTCAACGGAGGCAAAGGAGAATTATCAGACTCAGGTAGAGGAGCCAAGATGTTGGACAGAGAACTGGAGACATGCTGATTTGGTACAGAAGGCATAGTAGTAGGATGGTTCTGGGCGGCTGAATCTGCTTCAAATGCTAAATGAGACTGAATTGTAGTACCTTTATTAGGACGTGATTAGCGACGACCACCTTGAGGAAAACCATTAAGCTCATAACACGTTTCTTTAACATGGCCTTGTCTGTTGCAGTGTGTACAGTAAGGCCTTCGACGAGAATCTGGTAGTTTACCATGAGTAGAACTATTTCTTGAATAGTTGGACGAACCTTGATTAACCAAACAAGCTATGTTGTCGGGACGAATCTGTTGGGCATAGAGACCGTGATGTCGCTCCTCCTGTAGAACAAGGGAGTACGCTTTGGTGGCAGTAGGTAGAGGATCCATGGCCAATATTTGACTGCAGACTGTGTTGAACACGTCATTTAGACCAACCAAGAACTGATAAACATGTTCAGACTGGACTTGTTCTTGAATTTTCATCATACAACCACAATTACTGATGCAGTCCAAGAAGGCCCAAGGCCCAAGCTCAAGTCGATAATGGGTCAGTCCAAAGAACCAGTCGGTATTGGTCCATTGGACCAACCCAAAGACCAATCCACACTGTTCACGTGAACAGTATTCATGGTACTGTTCACGTGAACAGTACCAACAGTAGAAATATTTCGGTATTTGTGAATCATAAAACAGAATATTTCGGTTGAGTCTCACAACCTATGAGACTCAACCAGAAAATCACGAGCTAAACTCTCTTCTTTTTTCTGGTCTAAATCTGCTGGCTCTCTTCTTCTTTATCTTATTTATTGACTTAAGAAAGATTACAAAATAAGGAAGGATTTAGTCCTCTTAAAAAAAAATATCCTAAGATAAATTAAAAGGGAAACTTGCCTTTATAGATTTAGGAAAGTTTCCAAAAAACAACTTACAAAATATCAATCCATAACTTAACTTTAGGAAACAAAATCTAAGAATAATTTAGGAAAGAAATAACAAAAGAAGGAAAATTTTTGCTGTTGGTACTATTCACGTAAACAGTACCGTGAACACTGTTCACGTGAACAGTGTGGGTTGGTCTTTGGGTTGGTCCAATGGACCAATACCGACTGGTTCTTTGGACTGACCCATTATCGACTTGAGCTTGGGCCTTGGGCCTGCTTGGACTGCATCAACTCTCGCCGGCTTGAAAAAAATTCGTCCACGAATTTTGCTGAGGTGAAGGAAAATGTTCATGGGATGCATATCCAACCACAGTCCGTAATAGAATTCCGGTAATACATGAGTGGTAGGAATGTAATCCTCAAGTTGTAGGATCCTTTCTTCAAAGAACGATGGTGGGATCACAAATTCCATGATCATATCGTCACGAACGATCTCGGGTGCTTCAGTGAGGTCCTTCTTGGCTTCTTGACATTCTGGAAGAATTTCTTTCTTCAGCAATTCATTAGATTTGAATGTGATCAACTCATTATTCTTAAGTTCCTTGGATTGTCGCTGATGATCGGCCAACATATCTATGAGGCTTTGCATTTGCTGATGGATATCAAGCAAAAGGTCGAGAACCAACTCACGATCCATATCGGCTGCCAGGTTTAGCTCTGATACCAATTGATGGCAAAAGAGATTCAAGGATGACAATCCTAATTAATTCCCTTTGTTGCAGGATCTTTCTTTAACCCAACCCAGAAATCAGAATAGAGACTTAAAGAAAATTCGACTTATCTGAGAATCTGACCATTGGTTGTTCTTCAAACTTGAAGGAAATGATCTTTAGGATGTACTTGAAGACATATCCAAAGTTGGAGATGATCCGATCACAGATGAGAGATGTGATTTTTTGAAAACTACCTATCATCTGAAAATGGGACTGGTTTAGTTAGAGCTGGTCGATATGATTTTAATCTTTAATCCCACGAGCTTTCGTTGATCAAATCAACACTTAATGGTATCGCAATTCAGTATGCAATAATAAGAACTTGAAGGAATTAACAAAAGGACAAGAAAACCATAAAACAGAATATTTCGATTGAGTCTCACAACCTATGAGACTCAACCGTAAAATCGGGAGCTAAACACTCTTCTTTTTCCGGGTCTAAATCTGGCTGGCTCTCTTCTTCTTTATCTTATTTATAGACTTAAGAAAGATTAAAAAATAAGGAAGGATTTAGTCCTCTTAAAAAAAAATCCTAAGATAAATTAAAATGGAAACTTGCCTTTATAGATTTAGAAAAGTTTTCAATCTAAAAAATATCCTAAGATAAATTAAAAGGGAAACTTGTCTTTATAGATTTAGAAAAGTTTCCAAAAAACAACTTACAAAATATCAGTCCATAACTTAACTTTAGGAAACAAAATCTAAGAATAATTTAGGAAAGAAATAACAAAAGAAGGAAAATTTCTGTTGTTGGTACTGTTCACGTGAACAGTACCGTAAACACTGTTCACGTGAACAGTGTGGGTTGGTCTTTGGGTTGGTCCAATGGACCAATACCGACTGGTGACCCATTATCGACTTGAGCTTGGGCCTTGGGCCTGCTTGGACTGCATCAACTCTCGCCGGCTTGAAAAAAATTCGTCCACGAATTTTGCTGAGGTGAAGGAAAATGTTCATGGGATGCATATCCAACCACAGTCCGTAATAGAATTCCGGTAATACATGAGTGGTAGGAATGTAATCCTCAAGTGGTGGGATCCGTTCTTCAAAGAACGATGGTGGGATCACAAATTCCATGATCGTATCGTCACGAACGATCTCGGGTGCTTCAATGAGGTCCTTCTTGGCTTCTTGACATTCGGAAGAATTTCTTTCTTCAAAGAATTCATTAGATTTGAATGTGATCAACTCACTATTCTTAAGTTCCTTGGATTGTCGCTGATGATCGGCCAACATATCTATGAGGCTTTGCATTTGTTGATGGATATCAAGCAAAAGGTCGAGAACCAACTCACGATCCATATCGGCTGCCAGGATTAGCTCTGATACCAATTGATGGCAAAGGGGATTCAAGGATGACAATCCTAATTAATTCCCTTTGTTGCAGGATCTTTCTTTAAACCATCCCAGAAATCAGAATAGAGACTTTAAAAAAAATTTGACTTATCTGAGAATCTGACCATTGGTTGTTCTTCAAACTTGAAGGAAATGATCTTTAGGATGTACTTGAAGACATATCCAAAGTTGGAGATGATCTGATCACAGATGAGAGAGATGTGATTTTTTGAAAACTACCTATCATCTGAAAACGGGACTGGTTTAGTTAGAGCTGGTCGATATGATTTTAATCTTTAATCCCACGAGCTTTCGTTGATCAAATCAACACTTAATGGTATCGCAATTCAGTATGCAATAATAAGAACTTGAAGGAATTAACAAAAGGACAAGAAAACCATAAAACAGAATATTTCGATTGAGTCTCACAACCTATGAGACTCAACCAGAAAATCAGGAGCTAAACACTCTTCTTTTTTCTGGTCTAAATCTGCTGGCTCTCTTCTTCTTTATCTTATTTATAGACTTAAGAAAGATTTCAAAATAAGAAAGGATTTAGTCCTCTTAAAAAAAAATATCCTAAGATAAATTAAAAGGGAAACTTGCCTTTATAGATTTAGAAAAGTTTCTAAAAAACAACTTACAAAATATCAATCCATAACTTAACTTTAGGAAACAAAATCTAAGAAAAATTTAGGAAAGAAATAACAAAAGAAGGAAAATTTCTGCTGTTAGTACTGTTCACGTGACCAGTACCGTGAACACTGTTCACGTGAACAGTGTGGGTTGGTGTTTGGGTTGGTCCAATGGACCAATACCGACTGGTTCTTTGGACTGACCCATTATCGACTTGAGCTTGGGCCTTGGGCCTTCTTGGACTGCATCAACTCTCGTTGGCTTGAAAAAAATTCGTCCACGAATTTTGCTGAGGTGAAGGAAAATGTTTATGGGATGCATATCCAACCACAGTCCGTAATAGAATTCCGGTAATACATGAGTGGTAGGAATGTAATCCTCAAGTGGTGGGATCCGTTCTTCAAAGAACGATGGTGGGATCACAAATTCCATGATCGTATCGTCACGAACGATCTCGGGTGCTTCAATGAGGTCCTTCTTGGCTTCTTGACATTCTGGAAGAATTTCTTTCTTCAGCAATTCATTAGATTTGAATGTGATCAACTCACTATTCTTAAGTTCCTTGGATTGTCGCTGATGATCGGCCAACATATCTATGAGGCTTTGCATTTGCTGATGGATATCAAGCAAAAGGTCAAGAACCAACTCACGATCCATATCGGCTGCCAGGTTTAGCTCTGATACCAATTGATGGCAAAGGGGATTCAAGGATGACAATCCTAATTAATTCCCTTTGTTGCAGGATCTTTCTTTAACCCAACCCATAAATCAGAATAAAGACTTTAAAGAAAATTCGACTTATCTGAGAATCTGACCATTGGTTGTTCTTCAAACTTGAAAGAAATGATCTTTAGGATATACTTGAAGACATATCCAAAGTTGGAGATGATCTTATCACAGATGAGAGAGATGTGATTTTTTGAAAACTACCTATCATCTGAAAACGGGACTGGTTTAGTTAGAGCTGGTCGATATGATTTTAATCTTTAATCCCACGAGCTTTCGTTGATCAAATCAACACTTAATGGTATCGCAATTCAGTATGCAATAATAAGAACTTGAAGGAAGTAACAAAAGGACAAGAAAACAATAAAACAGAATATTTCGGTTGAGTCTCACAACCTATGAGACTTAACCAGAAAATCAGGAGCTAAACTCTCTTCTTTTTTCTGGTCTAAATCTGCTGGCTCTCTTCTTCTTTATCTTATTTATAGACTTAAGAAAGATTACAAAATAAGGAAGGATTTAGTCCTCTTTAAAAAAAATATCCTAAGATAAATTAAAAGGGAAACTTACCTTTATAGATTTAGGAAAGTTTCCAATCTAAAAAATATCCTAAGATAAATTAAAAGGGAAACTTGCCTTTATAGATTTAGGAAAGTTTCCAAAAAACAACTTACAAAATATTAATCCATAACTTAACTTTAGGAAACAAAATCTAAGAATAATTTAGGAAAGAAATAACAAAAGAAGGAAAATTTCTGCTGTTGGTACTGTTCACGTGAACAGTACCGTGAACACTGTTCACGTGAATAGTGTGGGTTGGTCCAATGGACCAATACCGACTGGTTCTTTGGACTGACCCATTATCGACTTGAGCATGGGCCTTGGGCCTTGGGTTTTCTTGTCCTTTTGTTAATTTCTTCAAGTTCTTATTATTGCATACTAAATTGCGATACCATTAAGTGTCGATTTGATCAACGAAAGCTCGTGGGATTAAAGATTAAAATCATATCGACCAGCTCTAACTAAACCAGTCCCGTTTTCAGATGATTGATAGTTTTCAAAAAATCACATCTCTCTCATCTGTGATCGGATCATCTCCAACTTTGGATATGTCTTCAAGTACATCCTAAAGATCATTTCCTTCAAGTTTGAAGAACAACCAATGGTCAGATTCTCAGATAAGTCGAATTTTCGTTAAAGTCTCTATTCTGATTTCTGGGTTGGGTTAAAGAAAGATCCTGCAACAAAGGGAATTAATTAGGATTGTCATCCTTGAATCCCCTTTGCCATCAATTACATTCAGCAGGGATAATGAATTGACATCCCAATTGATCCCAAAGTACTTTCAATGCAGAGAAATAACCAGAAACAGACATTGATTCTTGGCGTAACAGAGAAATTTTCCTTTTCAGATCATAAATTTGTGGTCCATTTCCTTGAGCATACCTGTTCTCAAGATCAATCCAGAGAGATCGTGCACTGTCAGCATAAAGTACACTTTCATGGAGATCAGATGAAAGGCTGTTGTAGATCCACGATCGAACCATGCTATCACACTGATCCCATGCGGCTGCTGAAGCTGAATCTTGAGGTCGGGTACAAGTTCCATCGACAAACGAAAACTTATTTTTAGCACTGAGAGCTATCTGCATAGCCTGTTTCCATGGTGAATAATTGTTACCATCAAGAAGATGAGTAACAAGGAGAGTACCAGGATTATCCGACGGATATAGCAGTAATGGAGATGGAAATGAGATATTTGAGGCAGAGAAAGTAGTCTGAGCAGATGAAGACAAGTTTGGAACAGATCTGATAGGAGAATCGGCTCTTGGATCAGACATTTGGGACGATTTCACAAGAAACTGAAACCCTAGAAACTTGACGAATAATGAACTATACCAGAAATTTCTCAAGGATTGAAAATAATCTTTGCTGATTTCTTCAACTCAGACCAAGAATCGACCAAACACAACCAAGAATTAAGATCTTGAAGACCTAAACTATCAAGAATTACAAGAAGCACAAACAGAAGAGAAAAGAAGAAATAAAGGAACCTTGACTGATCTGACTTTCAGCAGTGAAGAACCTTGACGAACAGACCACAAGAAACCATGTCAAACTGAGGGTTTCGGGTTTAGTTTACAGCTCAGAAACAAGACACGAAAGAGACTGTTCACAAGTCAGATAAGAATCCAGAAAACAAACGGAGAAAATTTCTCCAAGAAAAACGAACTTCACACCAGATCGGACGAAGTATACACCAGATCGGAACCAAGAACTACAAAGAAGAAGATCTTGAACCAGATTGAAAACAAGACTACAAAAGTGAAAATCTCACCGTCGAACTACACCAGAGTTGCAGAAGCGACCAGAGACTGTGAATACCGACAAAGAGAAAAAAAAAATTTCAGAAGAGCTTGTCCTGCTCTGATACCATGTTAGAAACCTACGCTTTCAGAAGAAGAAGAACTGAGTGACGAAGAACAAAGAACGAAGTGATGAAGAGCAAAGAACAGAGTAATGGAAAAAAATGAATTTCTCAAATTACTTTTTCGCTCTTTAGAGTACAGAGACCCTACTATATATACACATGCCACGTAGGCCTATTACAAGAATTTAAATAAAGAAAATAAAGAACATGACACGTGTAATGTCATGTTAACACTTAAGGCAATGAGGTAGCGCCATCACTAGCACCAATTGCTTTTAGCGCAGCAACTAGTTCCCAAGCTTCGGGACTGACCAACAAAGGTCTTTCATCTCCAACTTACGGATGTTATGAATCTTTTTGCTGTACTATAGAGGATGGACTGGTTGGAAATTTCAAAATATGTTTTTCAGAAGATTATAGATAAGAAAATCAAATTGAATTGCCATTATAAGTTAGTCTTCAAAATATCTTGGTCTGTTGTTAGACGATCACCCTAGATCTCGCTCTACTTGTGGGTTCCTCTCATCCAGAAGTAGCCTAAGAACTAGGTATAGGGAAGAGATTATAACTCCTAGAGGGTGGTACGATTATGCTCGAACGTCTTCCTCTCCCAGTGGTCTTGAGTAAGCGAAAATATGTGGTCTGTGCCATCATTTTATCTTCAGAAGTTCAACTTGATGGAATCGATAGTAGATATCTGATATACTTCCAGATTTTTCTGTTTTCTCTTTTAATAGGTGGTCCTTAATTACCCTGTGAAAACTGGGAAATGATGGGTCTGAGTTCACCATGCACCTTCAAGGATACCTTCAAATTTAATTCTAATCTAATAATTTATTATACTCTTTGTTTTCGTTGCTAGATTCTCATTTCCTATTTCCATCGTAGATTGATTGTTCCATTGAACTAAAACTACTAATCATCTTTTTGTATAAGAAGTGTCCGATTTTTATTAATTAGGTTCAGTGTGTCTTGAGTCATCTTTGTTGATATTTTAAATTATTCATATACAGATTTTCTCTTCAGTGCTATTTGTTATCCTTCTATGTGATCATCGTTTATGATACTCAGTTTGTGTACTATTTTTTGACATCTTTATAGGGAGGTGAATGGTGTATTCTTTGGCAAGATTCTTCAAGTTTGACTAGTACTGGTTCAGGGAACTTCAATATTTTGGGAGGTAGATTCCAAATATTCATGTGTCAATACTAATTGAAGGTCTCATTTCTGTGGACAACCATTAGTATATATATTATGATAGTTTGAGTGGAACTGGCTTAAACAAACTGGAATGACGTAATTTTCAAACCAAAGCTTTTTTGTGAGCATAATTTTTTTTTTTTTTAATATAAAACGTTGTAAAATGAATTGAAATGAAATAAAATAAATTCTGATGTATCTAAGCAGGGACTGCTCCAGTTCTTGCCCTTTTTAAACTCCCAAATCCAGTGCTAGGCAGCCTTAAATTTTTTATAGATCAACAAAAGAAAATGAGATATACAAGCGGCACCAAAATTGCTATTTATCATTTTGGCTGTGTTTAGTTGCAAGGAGAATTGAAGGAAAGGGAATGAAACTTTTTTAGCTTAAAAAAGAAACTTTTATAGATGTAACTCAAAATGATTGTATAAACTACTTAGTTTTCTTAATATATTTAGTAATGATACTAATAAGATGTAAAATTTATTTTACTTTTTAAATGCAAAGATTTTAATGCAAAGTGAAGGGTAAGTTAGTAACTAAATATGGAATGATTTGAAATTAGTTACAAAGCAATATGATAGTATATGTTGTAATTGTTACAAAAATTTTCTTTTTAAGTTAAAATTTTTTACTTCCCTTTCTTTTAATTCCCCTTGCAACCAAACACAGCCTCAAGAACATTGCTTGTTTCTCAATTTTTTCATTCCTCAGTACTGGGACACTATCCGTAATACCTTTTGCTCCCAACAAGAAATGTTGTCACTAGCAATATTGTGGTTACTCTATAAGTAGAATCTGAATTGTTCATTTAATGTGGTAGATCATTTATGAACAATTTCTTAGTTTAATGGCCTTTTTCTTATAATTTGATGTGCCAGTATTTGTCATCGTCCAGAATTCTCATGTGGCATCTTAGTCGTCGCCTAGGCATCCAGACGATTTTTAACCCCTGGACGTTTGGTTGCTTTATTGTATCACACCTTATTTTTTTAATGGATGTCATTTGTAGCATTTTTATTGGATATATAAAGTACATATATACACCCTAATGTATGGAATCATGTATATATATATTAAAAATAATAAACAATTATGCCATAATCCCCCCTCCCCGTATGGAATATGTATTCTTACAACGCCTTGAGTACGCTTAGTCCACTCTCTATCTCTTAAACACTTCGACAACCCCCCAATAAGTTGGATCGCTTTAGCGCAATCATAATCTCAAGAACAATGAATAGAAGAGGATATTCTAGATATAAAATTTTCAGTGGCTAATTGGTGAACCTGATTATTGACAATGTCTTGCAGATTTAGTCTTATCAAATAAGCTATTTGTATATGATCTTCAAAATCAGACCATTGGGTGGACTTCATACAACTGTAAGTGCCAGCTTAGTTGCTTTTCTTTTGATACAGTTTTTTTTTGGTAAAATTTTGACACACATACACACACAAAATTTAAGAAAAGTACACACTCCCATGCATGCACAAAAGAAATGTCATTTTGTGTGCAGTTTTTATGTTGTTCTCTTCGTTGTAGTAGTGCTACACTAAGTTTAAGTTTATGTTACTTGAAATAGTCTAATTGTAGAACCTTAGTGAATTTTCTTGCAAATGATAAATGCATGTCTTTCACTCAACGATACAAGGAATCATTATAAAGGTTTCTTATAATCCTAGCATCTGAGTTCGGTTAAAACAACTACCTCAAAATCTGAAATAAATTAGAATTTTTTTTTTGTGTAAATTCATGTTTTTTTTTCTTCGTGTGAATTCATGATTTTTTTTGATTAATTTATGTGAAATACAAATCATTTATCAATGGAACCATTAAGTGTATATTTGTTTTAATATAATTTATTTCTATGGAGTTAAAAATAAATATAGTTAGGGCTTTTAATATCATCAAACTTTTGATCTTAAAAATGATTAATTTTCAAAATCTACATAAATGCTAACAAAATTAATTATCTTTTTTCCTAATACAAACTTGATTGATAATATCCTATCCATACGTCTTTCAACATCTACAAAATTGATATTTATCCAGCACTAGTACCACCCTTTTTCTATTATTGTAATTCTCAGTATACCAAAGTTTATAGTCATTTATTTCTTTAGTCTTTCTACCTAGATTTTATTCGCAAGCTATGATGATTTTCCACCCTTGTATATATTAACTCCATGTTCTTTTCACATTAAAATTCTAATATTGCAGATTGATACCCAAATGCTATGGTCTTAGATTAGCTTCTTTATCATCATTTGTCCGTTATGTGGAAACTTGTGCAACTTTCCACCACAAGTAGGACCAAAGCGAAGTGTTGCTAATGATAAGGGTCACCCTAGCAAAGCCTTTCTCATTTCTTACCACACCCATGTTACGATGCAACATGCTACTTTCCCTTGGAATAATTGGCATAAGAGATTATGTTTTATTTTCTACAGGAAATCATCATGTTAGGGATGAAATCTTAAACAACAGAAAAACGAAGTTCTACTCCAGAGAATCAGAGAAATTTCTTATTCACCAAGAAATATTCTACACCTCTTTCTACCTCATAAAGTGTTTTTCTTTTGTTCTGTTACTTAGGGTTTTTCCCATAGAGACAATATATAGGTTTTCTAGAAACCCTAATCCCACAAAATTATTAATTATCATTTTACATGTAATGGACCCAAACCCAAATTATAAATATAACTCCAATAATTAGATGGACCCCACAGAATACAAGACACAATGCAACACATCATATATCCCTTGGTCATCTGTCTAGATTTAGCCCAATTCAAGTTTGCCTAGTGGAACAATAAGGTATTAAAAAAACTAGGGACTACAAAGGGACTACATGGGATGGATGGATATATAGGGAAAGGTATGCCTATATATGAGATAATACATTGAATGCCTGTATGAGATAATACATTGAATGCCTGTCTAAAATTTGACATGTGGCTAATTCACATCATTTCCTAAACTTCCAAATGATTAGAATTTCCAAATCACCCTTCCATGTAACAAAAAACACAAAGGCGTGCTTATCTACTTCTGCGTGAAAACAAACAGGAATATTTTCCCCCTAATTTTTATATCAACAACGATGTAGAGTGCTTGAAGGATATCAAAGTTCACTGTACTTATAATATAAAGAAATTGCTAGATGTTTGACTGCAACTCAGAATATTGCTTCTTCTTTTTTATTCACTTGTGTTTAATTGCAGGTTCTTCCAGTATTGAACTGCAGACTTCGTCTGGAATTACATCTCTAGTAAATTCGTCTGGAAATACATTTCCACTGGGTTCTAGTAGTTCTTCAGCTTGGAGTCTGGATGTGGAAAGGTTTATAACTTTCCTGCTGCTAACAGTAGTGCTGCATATTTTAAGTAACTGACATTTTGATAAATGGGTTGTGAAGGTTGATTTATATTTGTTTGATTCATATTTTTTGTACATAACTGAATTTTTTGGGTGTACATTTTGAGAGACTGGACACAGCCAGCTCTGTTATTTGTGCTTATAATATATTTTATAAAAAATATGAATTGTTCGAATGACACCTTTATGGGTGTATTTAGAACATATCATCTTCTTTTAATTATTTTTTATTTTATTCCTAAAAGTTATTTTAACTCGGGTAAAAGAGTCACAAAATTTTTGAAGGTGACCTCTACCATTTTGTGGTGCAACTCAATATGCATTTGAAAAGTAAACTTGAAGTCAATAGTAATTTATGAAATAAGAAGACAAGTACAAAATGACAAGGGTCTTAAGGGATAAGAGTTGGAAGTGAATCAAACTTGATTTGTTAATGAGATAGAACTAGAGTTGGCCATTCTTAATTAAGGGCCCGTCTCAATGTTAAAAGGTTGTTACAACATATAACTGCGATCGAATTCTTTAAATGCACACCCATTGGGTCATCTTGAAAATCTCTCAATATACTGGAGCAGTTTTGATGTTTGGCTTGAGGACTAATGCAAATCTGATAATGAAAAAAAGATGATAACACCATTTTGTTGTAATCAGAACAGTTGTAACACTTGTAAATGTCTCCTCCAACAGTAGGAAATCCAGAAAGACAATTGTACTGGTCTTCGAACTTAAACAGCACCAATATAATTTAAGAAAATCAAGGAAAGCAATCTTAAATGGCATCCAAAATTCAAAATGAAGCATATTTGTCCGGATCCATATCCAAAGTCCATCTGGATCTTGGATAATGATTCACGCCTATGGTTCGAAGTTCAATCCAAATTACGACCTGGACAAGTAGTAAGAATCCGAATCTTGTCTCAGATTATCATGTACAGCATTGATTAATCAGTAACCGATACCCGTATTGGTTGAAGCAAATTATTCCACGTCAAGCAGATTGAAATTATCATAATATAATCGTAGTGATGTACCGTGGGTTTAGTGGATGGATACGGTTCAAGACCAGAGTCCTTTGAGGCCGAAGTAGTAAAGTTGGGGAAAAGTGTTTCGAAAAGGAAGGATCTGGATTCCATCCCAAAGATGATGTTCAATGCGATTATTTATAATATTTGGAAGGAAAGAAACTCTAGAATCTTTAACTCCAGTAGGAAGTCAAAAGAGAGTCTCGCCCGGACCATCACGCAAGAAGTCCTTGATATCATTACATCTTGTAATTTCCGTAGGCCCAGGAATAGTCTTGAGGTCTTCTTGATCAATCAGTGGGGCATTGATGTGCACTAGGGTTGTATCTCTTTCGGTGGGTTTGGGTGTTATTGCTTGTAATATGTTGTATCTTTGGGTGTGGTCTTGGTGGTCTATCCCTTTTTCAGGGTTGTATTGTTTCCTTTTGGGTGGTTTTTCTTAATAATATTTATCAGCTTACCCAAAAAAAAAAGAGATTGACTGCCGGCAATCCCGATTTGGATCGGCCGATCCTGCTGTCAGATTGGTCCGAAAATTCCTGGTTTTGGCTTAAGTCGCCCCAAAAAAATTACCCTTGCAGGCATGCCGGCACAATACAACACAGGATCGCCAATTCCCCTTGAAGAACTTGTTGGCCATTTGTTGTCATTGTTGGCAAGATTGCTAAGATGGCAGTGTAGCTCAGTTTGGAGGAGAGAGATTGGTAGTGCAGGCTAGTAGAAGTACTGAAGGAGAGAAAGCTTCAGTGCAAGTGGTAGAGATGAATCGGATGTGTGGATGTGTTCAGATGCCCAAGCAATATGGTTTACAGCTTCTATGGAATAGTTGACGAGGACTGCAGTGAGTTGACTGTGTTTCTGTACTGAGATGACTAGGTAGTGAGAGCTTCAACATTCAATCAAGATCTACATGCATTCTACAGTGTTCCGAGCTGAACCAGGGTGATTCACAATGGGTGGGAGTCTGGGTGAACATGCACAAAAAGTTTTGGGTTCTGTTTTCGAGGTTTATTTTGAGGTTTTGATTTTGAAATTGTTTTTTGTGAGTCCCACAACAGTATCATAAAATATAAAAAAAAAGAATACTGGAAAGATGTAGACTGTTGAGTTGGCTTCGCAACACAACTTGAATCACTTGATTCTGATATAAGACGAGAAAGATATCGCAATTTCCGTCAGAGCAAAAAAAAAAAGGTGCTCTCAGTGAATTTGTGAGCCACAGGGGTTTACGGTATAGTTCTCTAATTGTTGAAGGACTTATTTGTAATTATAATAAGTCAAAGAGCCTTATCGCAGTTATTGTAAATTGATTTAAACTCCAATCGGATAGCCATGGATGAGCCACATCTAGATTCGAATCTGTCCAATCAATTAAAGGCGGGCTCTGGTGTATTTCAACGGATGGAAGGTGGTGCTTCTGCAAGCACTCGGATTGGTCAGATGTAATTTAATCCAATGATCTACATCTCATGAAGTAGGCCGTTATTTAATATGTCAAGCGTACTATGCGGCGGCGAGGCTGATCCAAATCATACGGCCATAATCAATGCCAATTTCATTTGATGTGATTTTATCAATCTGACGATCAACAATCAATCCCTCCTATATTAAGAAATCGAAAGGATTTTATTAAAGATACTCCCATAGACCAATGGGAACTCGATAGAGAAATAGAGAACCTCTTGTAACTCCTTAGCTTGCCACTTGGTAACTCCTTCCAATCTCCAACTCTCCAAAGAGTTCCACCTCAAGAGGGAGACTCCAAGCAGTCTAATTTTCCCTCAAAAACCTCTCTTTTGGAGTACTAATCCATCACAAGGAATTTTTGACACGTTCTTAGAGAGAGGAGGGTTGAAGGAAGAAGGAGAGAGCTGAGAAGGGAGAGCCGATTTGGAGAACAGCCGGCGCTATTCGACAACACCACATAAATTCAAAAGCACCGTTGGTAAGCTCTATACTATGTTGCCTTGATTTTAATTGTGTTATTGATTTCCTCTTGATTTTAATTGTGTTATTGATTTCCATCAAGGAAACCCTAGATCTCCATTCTCAATGGAGCTTGCTCTCCATTAATGGCTGAGCATGTAGGGAAAATTATCTTTGAGTTCGACTCAGGATTATACCTCGAGTCCATCCTTGATTAGAACCAAGATAACGAACCCTAGACTAGGAGGTGTATCCCTAATCGACCGCACTAAGCATAGGATAAGATTGGAAATCATTGTCGGATGCTGGACCTGATGATCCATCGATTGACTTCCATAGCAGGAGTCTGGAATTGGATCCGGAGGGAACTCCCTCAGGCAAAATCTGTGCATCCAGATAGACAAAATACTCTGACCAACCTTCGCAAGATGTTGCCAACGGACTTGTGACCGGACATACTCGAGAAGTCTCGGTAATGCAACCGGCTGCATAACCAGTTGCACAACTATAGCAGTCGAATCCACGACAGGCTGGAAACAGAGGTTCTCGAGAGTAACCAACCATGACATCGCTTGCAACACTGTTGTAGCTAAATGTTGCAACCGGTTGGTCCCAAGAAGCCTTACATCAAGTTAATTTTAATACACATTGTGACTAATGACCTGACTTACATATTAGGTAACACATATGTAAGCAAGATCAATTCACCTATTGCGAATTGTAGCACTAGTCGTATCTCAAGTGAGGAAACAGAACCCTAACTTAATTTTGGAGTGTTTCTGACTATGTGCTTGTCTATGTTGCATGCTTGCTTGTGAATAATATGTCATCCAATAACTGCTTTTGCAAGCATTTGCATATAATTATGATTGTTGTGAATGTGTGATGTTTGTGCCTTATGGGAAGTAGTGAAACGGTTGAGGACCCCAGGATCCAACTCACTAGGTTAACCTTGCCATGCATTGTTCTCAAACCCTAGTAGGATGACAGCATCTAAGGGGATGATGGACAGACTAGGTGTATTCCCGTATCGTACTAACCGGTCTTACCACCTTATATCAGGTCTCCCTATCATGGTCGGGCCAAGCGAACCAAGTGCATGAAGAAACCACAAGGCTAGGTATGAAATTGAACCAAAAATTAGCTAATTAGGAGCGTGTGGTTGCATACCTAAACAGGTGTGGTCGACCACACCTCAGAATAAAGCGACCACAGAAATCTGGGACGTGTGGTCGCAGTTTTTGGCTGTGTGGTCGATGGGTTATGTGACCACACCTGCAACCCCACGAAGTCAGACAGACTCCGTGATTAGGAAACCTTCCTAATCCGAAGGGGGTTCTTTCCTAATCTAAGTAGGACTCTATATGGAGGGTTTTCCTCTATATATAGGACGTCTCTTAGCCTCTTTCATCCTTTTAGAACTCAAACTGAAAGAGAGAGAAAGAGAAGAGGAGGAAAAGAAGGAAAATTGAAGAGGAAGACTAAGAGAAGAAAATTTAGAGAGAACTCTGAATCTTCAACAAGTATAAGGTATGAAACCATCCCCCACATCAGTTGAATACCTAGAATAGATCATGGAGGAGATAGTGATTCAATGTGAGACCCCAATCGTCAAACCATGGACAAATTCTAAGAGATCCATGGAGGGAATCTATTAGGATGATCGATTGTGTAAAATATGAATTTTAAGCCATAAAACAATCGTAGGAAGGATCATGATGATGAGCCAAGGAATCAAAACATGAAGAAATTGAGTTGGGAGTGAAAAAATCGACCATTACATGTGTGGTCGCATGATATGAGACCACACGAGACATACATGACCGACCACACACCTTCGGAAAAGTTCCAGGGAGGGTGTGGTCGCATGTATGGTCGCATGGTATGCGACCACACATAGCGACCACACACCCTCGGGAAAGTTTCAGGGAGGGTGTGGTCGCATGATATGCGACCACACATAGCGACCACACGCCCTCGGGGAAAATTCAAGGAGGGTGTAGTCGCATGTATGGTGGCATGATATGCGACCATACGCCCTCGGGGAAAATTCAGGGAGGGTGTGGTTGCATGTATGGTCACATGATATGCGACCACACCTTGCGACCACACCTTGCGACCACACACCCTGTGGTCGCAGAAACTGAGACCACAGGTGCAGCCACACTTGCGACCACTCAGTTTCTGGAAGTCTGAATTGCTGGAAATAAACTCTAATTTAAAATCTATAAATTTATTAGGTTCTCAAGTGGTCTAAAAATGATTTACAAAGCTTGAAGAGGAACAACCATCGACCAAAGGTGAGGGAACAAGACCTAAATTAATTGGCTAATAATAAACTATTTTACTTATTGAGTCCAATGCCATGAATGATTCTATGCTTGTATGTTTGTAATGTGTATTTCACATGTCATCCAATATTCTTTCTATTACTGCTCATACATATTTAATTATGTTTATTTATAACATGATGATGATAATGATGCTAGGAATAGGCATGTGAATGTATGTGTGTGGTTAGTGTGCTTGATGCGAGTGGAGCTTCAGGGGGAGGACGTGACATTGTGGTTCATCCTGATCACCAAACTCTAGCTCTATCTCTACTTAAGTCTTGTCCACTGACATCGTCGTATCGCCATTACCTTAGTAGAACTATTACGTCGTAGGGCATCAGGGGAGGTGGTCTCGGACCGTGTAGTCCTGACTCTGTCGGGGGGCCTTAGCTCTATCTTTATGGATGTATTGAGGGATGCTGGGGTGAGGCCTTGGATACACTGTTTGACATTAGGATTGGTTAGTTGTGAGCCCAGTTTGTAAGCCCTCGCCAATAGGGGTTTACGTGTTGGTATGGGTAGGGAATCAGGGGAAGTATTATGCGGTGTTTGATCCGGACACTTTAGCTCTATCTCTATTCTATGATGGGTGCATGTGGGACAACAATGGTGTTTGATCCATTGGGTGGCTTCACACACTCGTATAGAGGTGCGGCGGCCATCAATCCATTCTATTGCACATTGCAAACTTATAAACCAGACCAAATATATGAATTGAATGCATGCATATGTCTGTTGCATTGTTTTGTTTGCTCACTGAGCCATGATATGTGCTCACCCTTTCGACGTCGAATATTTTAGTTGATGATGCAGGTCCTACCGTGGAAGATTATATGAATGCACCAATGTATGGACATGTTGCTGCGATGGATGTGGAAGCTATGGTGGAGTCGCATGATTCGTCATGCGAGTGCAACTCATGTGTTTTCGATTAGATTTAGTTGTTGGATTATTAGAACATGTAATAGCTTACTTTATTTTATTTTATGTCTTTAGTCATTTGGAGATAATTGGATAATTAATTATGTTATCACTGTTAGATACTCATTTCATTTATATTAAAGACTTCTGCTATTGTTTATTTACTCTAATTATGGTTGTGATTGTATCTGGTTTAATCGAATAGACACGACCCATACGAGATCTTGGTTGAACCGTTGGTTCATAGACGATTCATCACACCATTCTGATTGGTTTAGAATTGGGGTGTGACACTGGGATTCTTGTTGGGATTGTGAGGGAAGTACATATGATGACATATAGGATTGGTTAGAAACACTACCTATGTATACACCATGGCAGTAGGGGGTTCGGTACTTGTATAAAGTGGGAGATGAGGGGGAAGGGTCGGTAGTGTTCATTGGAACGTCACTGGTTGGACTTATGCTCTATCACCATCCATATTAGGAGACATATGGCTTCACCAGCACTATCGGAGCAAGCTGGGCGAGTATCCATTATCTCTTATGCATGGAGGTTTTGTGAGACCCACACCCAAATCTCAACTAACTTGGATTCCTCCTGTACCAGGTCTCAACACATCGACTGATGGAGCACCTGATGCAGACCCAATGATGGTGTCTAAACCTTAGGTGAGTCTTTACTATGTATACTTGGTAGTATAAGGTGTCCTAGTAAACCTTGGGTAAAGGGGATACACATCCCAAAACATCCGGGCAAAAAAGATGGCCAATAAGCTATGTTTTGGCCTAACCAAATGACCCACTGGTTGATCGATCACCCGATTATTAGCAACAAGTTGTGTGAGACCCACTCTGAGATCTTCACGATTCGGATATCTCCGTATCAGGTCTTACTGTGCCAACCCTTGGCACTCTCTCTTGTGACCCTCCATGTGATGTGGGTCAGCCTCTTGGATCACCTAATGATATTAGATCATGTGGGAGTAAGTACTTGAAGCCTAGGAAGCATCACCATCAAATTGGGCCCATGAAACTAAGCCCAACTATATTTTAAGTCCAACTGGAGGCATGATTGGATGAACATTCCTCCGCTTGACTTCTACCAGTTGAGAGAGAGTAAGACACACTCTCTTTCCACGATTCCTATAAAAGGAGGGCTTACTCTACTTTTACCTCTCTTGCTGAACAGTGGGAGAGTGAGAGTACTTGGGAGGGGGGACTTGGAACATTAAGCTTGGAGCTTAAGCTTGGGAACTCAAGCTCAAGCATCGATTCTCTTGGAGGTATGTGTTCTTCACCCATTCTTCTTCCATCTTGAAGGAAATGTATGCTAGAGACCATGATGGGACTCCACCATTAATGGCCTCCATGAATGGAGATCGAATCTTGACCTAGAAAACTAGGGTATCGCCTTCTCCATAAATGAAGGTGGGAATGGTGTCAAATGACCTCCATTGTACTCAATAATAGTAGATATGTGTTTCCCACCACTTAGGATGAAGGAAACCACGGTGGAAAACCTTTCCCAAAGAAGGAGACCTTTAGTTCTTGTTTGGCTTCTGGGCCAGAACCGGAAGCACAAACCGGTAGACTAGTAGTGGCTTGACTCATGACCAGTCTACCGCTAGGGAAAATACCTTGGTTTAATGAACCAAGTAATAACCGGAGTATTGTATCCGGCCAGAGTATTGTATCCGGTGTCACATAACAGGTACCACGCTACCTAAAGAACGGACCACTGGGTACGTCACACCGGTTAAGTGCATGGCATCGTTTGGCCTTGCCTCTGGCGTAGGCTTAATTACAAGCGGAGCCATTACCGGATGACCGATCACCCGGCTTAGCTTCCGAATGACCTACTAGAATCCTCACTAATATAACCAGTATATGAAGCAAATGCCCAACCGGATGATCTGTAAGACCCGAACTCCATGAACCCAATCTAAGCCTTGAATTCATGTCATAACAGGTCTTCCAATCATCACCGGGCCGGACGGGACGAGCGGATGACAACCAGGTATAAAATCGGACCAAATGAACCAAATTAGGTATGAATTAAGTCATACCGATCGATGGTACCGGTCTTGGTACCGGTCGACGGGTATAGCCTGCGCAGCAGACTACGAAGATCCGAAAATGGATCTCTATGGGTCCCACTTTTCAAATTCCGAACCCTAGGACTTTCCTAATGTTAGGAGGTTTCCTAAACCTAATCTTAGCCTCTATAAACCCCTCTAAACCTCCTAGAATCCCTCACATTGATCCTCACAAACCCTAGAGAGGAGAAAGATGATTGAAGAAGGAGAAGGAGCTAGGAAGGAGAAGGAAGAGCCGTCATTGCCGTTCGACGAAGAACATCTCACCGCAAGTCAACGGTAAGTGCTTAAACCTTCTTCTACTCTATGAACTCTTGTAGGGTGGGTTGTTATTGAATCCATGCCATGCAACGCGGGTATTGACATAAACCCTATGTTGCCGTCAAACCCTAATTTGGGTTGGTAAACCCTATATTCGAGTTCTAGGATGAAGACCATCAAAACTAGGACTTGAATGGAGTTGGAAAAATTCTAACTCAATGCTCAGACCTAGAATGTGTAGGAGAAACCCTAGAATCAATAGGGGATGACCGACGGAAGTCGAGAAACCGGATGTATGGTCTTCCGGAGACATACCGGTCGACCATACCGGTCGCACCCCCATGCGACCGGTACTGAGACCGGTACCTCTCGGGGACTGGCCTGTGGGGATCGGCTGACCATACCGGTCGCAGGTTTCCCCACAGAGCTGCGACCTGTATCTGTGACCGGTCAGCTTTGTAAGATGTGTTTTGCCATTGTTGGTTTTTCCGACCAACGTAAACCTAATCTAACTAAACCCTAATATCGTATAGGACCTTGTGACAGCACGTTTGGACCTTGTAACGTGAAGCGGACTATCAAACAAGCGTCAGGTGAGAGAACAAGACCTAAACTAACTGGTTAATAATAAACTATTTTTATTTCTTGAGTCCAATGCCATATTGATTCTATGCGTGTATGCTTGTATGTGCATTCAACATGTCCTCCAATATTCCTGCTATAACTGTTCATGCATATTTACTCTGTTTATTACAACATGATGATGGTGATGATGCTAGAAATAGGCATGTGAATGTTTGTGTATGGTTGGTGCTTGATGGGAGCGAGTATCAGGGGAGGTGGTCTCGGTCCCAGTGGTCTCTAACTCTGCCGGGGGGCCTTAGCTCTATCTCTAACTCAAGTCTTGCCACTGACATCGTCGTATCGCTATTACCTTAGCATAACTATTACATCGTAGAGTATCAGGGGAGGTGGTCTCGGTCCCAGTGGTCTCTGACTCTACCAGGGGGCCTTAGCTCTATCTCTATGGACGTATTGAGGGATGCAGGGGTGAGGCCTTGGATACACTGTTTGACATTAGGATTGGTTAGTTGCGAGCCCAGTTTGCAAGCCCTTGCCAGTAGGGGCTTACGTGTTGGTATGGGTAGAGTATCAGGGGAAGTGTGATGGGGACGTCAATAAACGTTAACCTTTGACGGGCCTCAGCACTTTAACTCTATCTCTATTCCATAGTGGGGTGGATGGGGACGTCAATAAACGTTAACCTTTGGCGGGCTTCACACCTGTGCATAGGGGCAAGGTGGCCACCGAACCTTTCTATAGCACATTGCAAACTTATACATCAGACCACAGATATGAATTGAAAGCATGCATATGTTTGTTGCATTGTTTTGTTTTGCTTACTGAGCCGTGATGTGTGCTCACCCTTTCAAATTCGAATATTTTTAGTTGATTATACAGGTACAACAGTTGAAGACTATATGAATGCGCCCACATATGGGTATGCTGCTGCTATGGAGGCTGAAGACGTAGTGGAGACGCATGACTCCTCATGTGAATGCAACTCATGCGTTTTCAATTAGATTCTATATTTTGTTGAACTATTAAGGGAATGTAATTGATACTTTATTTATTTATGTCTCAATTAATACAACATAATTGGATATTTTATTTATGATTATCACAATTAGATTCTCAGTTCAATTAATATTAAAGACTTCCGCTATTGTGTATTTACTCTGATTATTAAATGTGGATGTGTATGGTTTAAGTAACACAGACACAGCCTATTGAGATCCTGGTTGAACCGTTGGTTATTTAGCGGTTCATCACACTATTCTGATTAGTGCAGAATTGGGGTGTGACATGATCTATCATCCAATCTGTCTTCCAGTTCAATATACATAAGATATAGCTAAGTGTTAACCGGCACCACGTACCGGTGGAACGCCCAACCGGTTCTATCTGTCGATTCAGTCTGTATTGACTTACAAGCCTAGAAATGATTGGGAAGACTATCCTTTTGGTTTCTAGCCTATCTTGGGACCTGTGCATAAACTATAGGACTTATCTATACTGGTTTAAAAGATGTTCACCAACCTAATGAAGCTTATTTAACTAATTAGGTAAAACACCGCGAGTAGTGGATGAACCTTTTGCTAGCTTCTAGGTTCAGCAACACCTTTGGTGTTTACAGGTGAGGGATTGGGTCACTCATAATGATAATCCAATGGTTCAGATCACTAAATAATGCTAGTCCAACGGTTTAGATTTATCTGAAATACTCATGATGAAAATCCAACGGTCTAAATCACTCTTGATGATAATCCAACCGTTTAGATTCATTTAAATCACTCCCAAAGATAATCTAACGGTTTAGATCACTCAAAATGATAATCCAACCATTCAAAATCAAAATTAACATCTAATGACTCATATTTCATATCATCACATGATCCAAGTCATCTAATGGCTCATATTTCATATAATCACATGATCTAATATAAATGAATCATTCAACGGCTTATAGTTAATCACCCAAAAATCCAAGATCCACAGCTATATTAAAATTCATGATCGGATGGTTATAATTTAATCACAATAAAAATTCATGCAATGACTAGGTTTTAATCAAATTAAAATTCATGCAATGGCTAGAATTTAATCAAATTAAATTACATGCAATGGCTCACATTGGATCAAGGGTCAGTTGGTGGGGCTGGTTCAAACTTGAGGGACTGTTTCAGGTAATGATTAGTGCATGGGCAATCGGCTAGGTATAAGGGTTTATGGGGGGGTAAAGGTGGTGGTTTAGTGAGATAGTGAAATGAGTGCTTTGAGGTTAAGGACAGGTTTTAATGGGATGACAAGTGGGTTGGTGTCCAGCATGGGGTTTTGTAGGTGTTGTGTGGTAAGGACTCAATGGGTGAAGAAAGTGTTGTAATAATGGAGTGGATGCGCAGCAAGGTTATGGGCAGGAGTAGGGGATAATGGTGTCACAAGCTGGGGTGTTGAGTTAGAGGATTTGCATGGGGTGAGATGAAGATGCACAGTTAATCAGATGACATGTGAGATGCACAAAACAACATACAGATCGTGGCATCAATCTCAATAATAGAAAATAAAGGGTAGTTTATTATTAACCAATTAGTTTAGGTCTTGTTCCCTCACTTATGATTGATGTTGTTCCTCTTGTAAGCCTTAGAAACTATCTTGAACTAACTAGTAACCTAAAAAATTAGTAAACTTTAATTAGGGTTCCATTCCATCGGGTTATTGTAGTCTAATTTACTGTCCGATCCCTGATTTAGGCCTTCTGGACATTGTCCGATGGTGTGACTGGTCTTGCATTGGCCAACTGGTCATCAATTCAGACAAACCCTGTCAAACTTTTTGAGAGTGATTGGTCGCCTGTCCAGTTTGGAATCTAGCCAACCGGTCAACAGGGAATGAACAACCTTTAGGCTCTCTTTTCTCCGAATCCATCCTAGAGTCATTCTATGGCCATTTTTCATTGGCTTCAATCACTCATTGTAACTCTAACAACTATAATTATTACAGATTTATATTGAAGACCTTAGGATCAAAATCATGGTATTGGATCCGATCTCATACATTGTGATCTCAAATCCTAAACCTAACATAATCTAACCTTTTACAGAGGCAAGGTACTTATCATGGATCCTTGACGTGGTAGGTTGGAGACCCAATGACACAAACCCTGTAAGACCCGTATCAAACTAACCCGGTCTTACCACCTTGAATCAGGTTACCCATCATGGTCAAGCCAAATGGACCAAGGGCATGAAGGAGATCGTGATCCCAGGTATCAAATCGACCCAAAAATACTTAAATTAAGGGGAGGGTCGCATACCCAGCAAGGGAGGGTCGGACCCCCAAAGACAGAAAGTCAGACCCCCTGTTTTACAGAGGGGGTCGAACACATTAGGACTTAGGGGTCGACGGGATCATCGACCCCCTCATCGACCCCCAGTTGGTGCCAGAAACTAAAATTAGGAAAGTTTCCTAATTTCGGTTGGACTCTTTCCAAATCTCAATGGGACTTATTTTAGGAGTTTCTACTCTATAAATAGGACATCCCTAAGCCTCTTTTACTCCTTTTACAACCCTAATTGAATTGAGAGAAAGAGAAGAGAAGGAAGAGAAGAAAGCAAAAAGGAGAAGAGTTGCAGAGAAGGAGTATTCTTCTCAGGTATGGATACTAATTCCATGAGTTTCTACAGACCTTTGGTTAGGTAATGAAGAGAGTATGATCTCAGAGAGTCCCAAACTATCAACCCATGGTTAGGTTTTCATGAAAAAGTATGGGAAATTCATGAAAGCTATATAGGTGAATGATTCGTGGTTTTAAACCATAGAATGTGTATAGAATGGAATTTAGGAGCAAGCCATAGGACCTCAAACACGAAGAATGGACTGAAAGGAAGAAAATTGATCAAAACCCACAGGGGGTCGCACAGGGGGTCGATGCCAATCGACCCTACCAGACCCTGAGCATCGACCCCCAGTGTTCGGGAAGTCCAGAATAGGGGGGTTGCACCAGGGGTTGATCATGACTCCGACCCTATCTCCGACCCCCAGTTAACAGCATGGTTTTTGAATTCAGAATTAATTCTAATTAAATTCTATCGACTTTGTTAGGTCTTCTAGCAATATAATAACATTATAAATGTGATTTTAAAGCTTGGAAGTGGATCTATTAACGAGCTAAGGTGAGGGAACAAGACCTAAACTGACTAGTTAATAATAAACTGTTTTATTTCTTGAGTCCAATGCCATATTGATTTTGTGTGTGTATGCTTGTATGTGCATTCAACATGTCATCCAATATTTCTATTAATTGTTCATGCATATTTACTTTATTGTTTATAACATGATGATGGTGATGATGATAGGAATAGGCATGTGAATGTTTGTGTTTGGCCAGTGTATATGGTGCGGGTAGGGATGGTATCAACCGGTACAGCCATGACCGTTCTTCATGGGGTGTATATTGTGCCATGGTCTACTCAAGTCATGTCCACTGATGTCGTCGTATCGCCATTACCTTAGCAGAACTATTGCGACGTAGGGCATCAAGGAGGGTCTCGGTCTTTGAGTCCTATACTCTACCGGGGGGCCTTAGCTCTATCTCTACGGGTGCTCTAAGGGATGCTGGGGTGAGGCCTTGGATACACTGTTTGACATTAGGATTGGTTAGTTGCGAGCCCAGTTTGTAACCCTAGCCAGCAGGGGTTTATTTGTTGGTATGGTATCGACCGGTACAGCCATGCCGTTTTCATGGGGTGTATATTGTGCCATTCTGGGTGCTGTGGGCGACGGTGAGAGGTTCATCGGGTGTATCCACACTCTCGTGCATAGAGGTGTGGCGGCCACCTATCCTTTCTATAGCACATTGCAAACTATAAACCAGATCACAGATATGAATTAAATGCATGCATATGATTGTTGCATTGTTTTGTTTACTCACTGAGCTCAAGTTGGAGAGCTGACCCTCGCGCGTGCAATTCTTTTTAGTTTCTGGTGTTGTAGGTACTATGATTGAAGATTATGTTGACACACTAACATATGAACATGTGGCGGCTATGATGAGCAAGCTGTGGAGGATGAACATGGTTCGTTAAGCGAGAATTTCAACGGTGGATACGTTTAGTGTTTAGTTTTCGTATTTGGATATTGTAATATGCATTAAGTTGTGTTTTGGTTACTTGAAAATAAATGGAATATTAATTATTTATCATGATTAGACCTCAGTTCATTATCTGTAAGACTTCCGCTATTTATTTTATTACCTCTGATTAATGTGGAGTGTGTTTTGGTTTATCATATGTAGGATAGCCTATTGTGAGATCCTGGTTGAACCGTTGGTTTATTGACGGTTCATCACACCATTCTGGTTGGTGCAGAATTGGGGTGTGACAACTTGGTAGCAGAGCTCTCGTAGGCCTTACCCATTAAACCTGAATACTACCACTGGAGTCCATGAACTGAGTTAGGATAAATTAAAAGCTTTAATACAAACACACCATAAGCACCTGTGTTGGTTGAGACAGAAATTAAATAAGACGATAATGTATATATAAAAGGTGGAACCATATATATACACTCAAACAGAAAGAGAAGACCAAAAAATTATCCTAATAAATAAATAATATAGGGTATTATCTATAAGTTGGGTAGTTATCCAAGTATAAAAGGATATGGTACAGTAGCAAGAAGGGAGCTTCTGTAAAGCAGAAAAGTGAATACCGAGTTGGTCTCACAAGATGTGAAACTCGATGTATGACAAAGGGAGGAGAAAATGGCTAGTAATGCCTAATTCCCTGCAAAGGTAAAGGGAAAGATCTCGGGCCGAATCCAACAGAGATAGGAGAATAACGGCCCTACATTAAGAATAAGAGTAACTACAAGAAGATAAAGCTATACCCCTGGGTGACTCAGAGTGAAATCCACTACACACTGATCCATTACCCACTGAGCATTAAGATGAGGTTACAACTTGACCCCACCACTATCTGGGTCGAGAACAGGAAATAAAAACTCATTTGAGTTGGTAATCAGATTAGAGCAAATAAGAGGAAGTGAACAACCAGGCCACTCCAGCCAACCACCTAGACTACCAATTACCTTGGTCACGGTTGTAATAAACTTGGCCCAATAAAATACAAGAGCAACAACAGATGCGACCAACTATGGAAGTTGCTATGTAAATCACTATCCAAGTTGCCAATGCTACATCAACACCTCCGGGTCAAACCAAGTACGGTGCCAATTGATAGCATCACTGTACCCCAACACCTGTTAGCCATAAAACAGTGCCTACCATACAATAAGTCCCAATAATGCACACCCCAGTGCAGAAGTTTGGTGCACAACAAGCAGTGTATCAAGGTGGTTAACCTTATTGGCCATCGATGTATGGGATAGTTGCATCATGACAGAATGATCCGACAAGGATTGAAGAATGTCTTCTGAAGATGATACCTCGGACATTTTCTGCAAATGATCAAATCTATTATGGCCATATATCTAGATAGGTTTATATAGGATGCGGTGCATTATTGATTTACTCTTATGATTATAGAGGATGCACATACCAGATTTTAATTTCTCGGGCGTTGACAGGATACCTTCTTGATTTAACCTGTCAATTGGAGTTATAGATATTGTTTCTTTAGTATTAGTCCTGATTATACCAAACTGAGCCACTCTCATGATCGACAACATGAACAGAGATATGAACTGAATGAACAGTTAAATGTTTAATCATGTTAAGCGTACATCTACTAATTTATACCTGACTTATTAATGTACGAAATTTTTCTCCAGATTATACCTGATTTACTGATGTATGAAATCTTTCTCCAGATTTACTCCTGTAGTGCCTTGACCAATGGCATTATATATTCGATAGAACCTGTACTCATGAGGTTAAGAATTGTAAAACCTCTATTTTTCATGTATTTGAACCACCGTGCAACTTAACGATCTTTTGATGCCGGTTGGATTACCATAGATTTACTCCTGATTCTTAAAACCTAGGTTCACTAGATAAAGCAAATGTTCGTCGTTTACTAAATTTGAAAGAAGGAAAGGAATTGTTTTTGGATAACCATTCTGACATCCATTGAAAAGATGTTTAGTGATAATGGAATTATTGGAAGAAAGATGATTGAATTCAAATTAGATTTTATAGCCAAGAGACCTCCAAGGAAGTGATGGAGAATCTATTTTGAGATTGCTAAATGGATGGACATTAGTCATGTCTATAAAAGAGTGCATGAGCAAAAGTGAAAACTATCAAGAGTAACTATGATAGAGTAGATAGCACTCAAGTAAAGTTAAAGATGGTTATATCGGTATAAATTTTGACAAAGCAGAAGATTCCTAAAAGCAAATCTAAGAGTGGATACAAGGATAAAGTCAAAAATCATGGCATTAATAGTACGATTTAATACAATGAAAATTGAGTTATGCCCAATGTCGAGTGATATGATTAAGTAAAGACCAAAAGAGTTTGGCTGAATTAATGAATTTATAAGCATATATCCTAATGCTTAGAAGTAGACTTGGGATATGAAGTGACAATCACAAGATATTTTTTTCGAGGTATATGAAAGAGAGATCAGGGTAAAACAGCAAGGATAAAGGAAATATAAGCTAATGAGTTTTTTAAGATATGAGATTTTGACGATAGTCTTTGAAAAACTAAGAGATGAAGGAACTAGACAAGCCCTTAAGACCGTTACACCAGATTTCTCTAGTTTAAGCCCTTTTGGGACTAAATGTTGTTTTAGATGAGTGTTATGAACAATGATTGAATCATATTAATGGATGGATGAAATTTGGACGCAACCTAATTAGACTTGAGATGGCAGACTTTAACGTCATCTTGGGGATAGACTGGTTGTCTCAACACTCTATAAAGTTGTTATGTGCATAGAAGAGGTTATCATTCAAGAATAAAGACGACATATAATTTAGTATTATTGGAAGTATGTTGCCTAGGAAGTGAAAGCTGATCCTCTCTATGCTAAAGGCGAAGAGATGCTTTGAAGAGAAAAAAAAGTTGGATATCTAGTATCTGTGGTATACACTACCGAAGAAGCACCACAGACGGAAGGTATTGATGTGATGCATAAATTCCTGATGTGTTCCAGGAGACTTACCTGGGCTACCATCTGATCATGTGATCGAGTTCGTCATCGACTTATTACCAAGGACGATACTTGTGTCAAAGGCACCTGTAGAGTAGCTCCTATGGAGTTGAAGGAACTGAGACTCAACTACAAGAGTTATTAGACTAAGGTCCTAATCGGAAGTATTGCATCACGGGGAGCGCCAATGCAATTCGTGAAGAAGAAGGATGGTAGTGTCCGATTATGTATAGACTACCGAGAATCGAACAAGCTCACGATCAAGAATCGATAAATACCACCGCAGATCGACGACTTGTTTAAATAGTTGCGAGGAGCAAAGGTATTTTCTAAGATTGATTTTCAGTTAAGATATCATCAGCTGAAGAATTTTGGACAGATATATCTCAAAAATAGCTTTTAGAATCGGGATTGGGTAATTTTGAGTTCTCGATTATGACATTGGGATTAACCAATGCCCCTACATATTTTATGGAACTGATGAACTGGGTGTTTATTACCTGTTGGACACATCGATCATAGTTTTCATAGATGATATTTTGGTTTATTCCCAGAATGAAGCAACTCATATAACGGATCTTAGAACAGCTTCACAACAGCTGAGAAGTGAAAAGTTTCATGTCAAGTCCAATAAATATGAGACATGATAAAATAAAATGATCTTCTTAGATCATGTAGCATCATATAAAGGGATTAAAGTGGACCCTATTCAGATAGAAGCAATTGTATGGAATATTGTGAAGATCAGAAGTTTCTTGGGTTTAGCTGGTTATTACAGATGATTTTTGGAGGACCACTCTAAGATCGCAAAACCTCTTACCAAGCTAACCAGGAAGGGAGATGAGTTTAAGTGGACTAACAAGTGTAAAGAATGATTGATATCAGCTCTCATCTTGATTGTTCCGGTACTAGGGAACCTTTTACCCTATCCATCGGAGCTTTCGGATTGGATCTAGGATGCGGGTTGATGTAAGATAAATAAGTGATTTCATATGCTGAAAGAGCATGAGAAGAGTTACCCAACTCATGATTGGAGTAAACAATTGTGATTCATGTAATCAAAACTTGGAGACATTATTTAAACGGAGAAGAATTTTAGATTAGATTGGATTACAAGTGTTTTATTTATCTCTTCATTAGAAAGAGTTGAACATGAGGATAAGGAGATGGTTAGGAATACCTGAAGGATTAAGACTGTGATATTCAATGTCATCCAAGCAAGGCTAATGTAGTAGCTAAGGCCTTAAGCATAAAGGGAATTATGAAGTCCAAGGAAAGACTCAATATAAATGCTGCCTTATGTTTCGCAACAATAGATTTAGATTTGGAAGAAGAGTAACATAAAATAGAAACTCGTGATGACCTAATTGAGTAAGAACGTATGGAGGGACTTAAGGAGCAACAATTCCTCGCTTGCGTTCATTACATTAAAGATCATCTCAGAATTGATGAATGAAGTAAAAGTAGTAATTTTGTTAGATCTGTATATAAGAACGGTGCAAGAAGATTTAGAGAAAGAAAAACCTAACCCTGAATTACTTTGGATGCGGAGACGGTACTTAAATACAGAGGTAGATTTTGAATACCTGAAGAAAAAGATTCAAATGTCACGAAGAGGATAATGATAAGAGCCATTGTACTCAATATACAGTACATCCTAGAGTACCAAGATGTATCATGACCTGAAGAGATTGTAAAGAGGAATGATAACAAAGGTGGTTAGTGCGTGTTCCAGTGTCTAAAGTATCAGCAAGTAAAGGCTGAAAGACAAAGGCCAACATGGCTCACAGCAACAACTATCGGAGCCAGTCTAGAAGTGGAACTGCATTACAATGAACTATGTCACCGGTATACCACTGATTCCTAAATCGGTTGACGCAGTTTGGGTGATTGTTGATCGCCTTATGAAAAATAGCTCATTCCATTGCTATACGACCTTGGTATGCTTTGGAGCGGCTAACTAATCGATATGTGGATAATATCATCAGATTGAATGGTATGCATGAGAGCTTAGTGTCGGTCAGAGGCTCATGCTTATCTTGAAGTTTTGGGAGGATCTACAGAAAACAATGGAAACAAAGTTGAAGTTTAGTACCGCATTTTACCTTAAATCGATGGACAGTCGGAGCGGACTATACAGATCCTAAGAGATATGCTCTGAGTTGTGAAATTGATAAGGAGCTTGAGTTGAGAAGTTACCGTGAATTGAAGTTGCTATTAAGCTACCATGTAAATGTCACCTATAAAGCATGGTACGGTAGAAATGTCAAATTCCTCTACTTTGGAATGAAGTTGGTGAATGAAGGATTTTAAGACATGAGTCTATTGAAGAAAACTATCGAGTGGCAGACAATATCAAAGAAAAGGGGTAAGATAGCTCATGTTGTCAGAATAGACACCAAGACCTTGAGTTCGCCATAAGTGACAAAGTGTTCTTGAAGATATCACTTATGAGTAGCTTGAAACGATTAGACAAGAAGGGAAAGTTATATTCTCTATATGTGTTGAATCTTATAAACTTTGGAGAGACGTAGAACAGTTGCATATCAATTAGCGTTATCGCTATCCATGTCTAGTGTGCATGATGTATTTCGTGTGTCTCTATTGAAGAAGTACATTAGAGATCCATATCAAAGGTATTGACCACGGAATCACTGGATTAGATAGAATGTTTGACTATTAAAGTGGTACCAGCCTAGTTCACTAGTGGGAAGGTACAATGTTTCCAAAGCCAGGATAATTATTATATGAAGGTAACCCGGCAAAGACAAGACATAGAGAAGAGTGCATAGGAGGAAGAAGATGCAATGCGAAAATAGAATTCCCACCTATTGACTCCGAAGTAAATTCAAATTTTGAGGACAAAATTTATTTTAAGGATGGGGGAGTTGTAAGATCCGTACGTTCAAATTTCGAGGACGAAATTTATTTTAAGGGTGGTGGAGTTGTAAGACCCGTATCAAACTAATCCAGTCTTATCACCTTGAATCAGGTTACCCATCATGGTCGAGCCAAATGGACCAAGGGCGTGAAGGAGATCGTGATCCCAGGTATCAAATCGACCCAAAAACATTTAAATTAAGGGGAGGGTCGCATACCCAGCAAGGGAGGGTCCGACCCCACAAGACAGAAAGTCAGATCCCCTATTTTACAAAGGGGGTTGGACACTTTAGGATTTAGGGGTCGACGGGATCATCGACCCCCTCATCGACCCCTAGTAGCCGCCAGAAACTGAAATTAGGAAAGTTTCCTAATTTCTGTTGGACTCTTTCCAAATCTCAATGTGACTTATTTTAGGAGTTTCTACTCTATAAATAGGACGTCCCTAAGCCTCTTTTACACCTTTTACAATCCTAATTGAATTGAGAGAAAGAGAAGAGAAGGAAGAGAAGAAGAAGAGAAGCAAGGAAGAGAAGAAAGCAAAAAGGAGAAGAGTTGCAGAGAAGGAGTATTCTTCTCAGGTATGGATACTAATTCCATGAGTTTCTACAGACCTTAGGTTAGGTAATGAAGAGAGTATGATCACGGAGAGTCCCAAACCATCAACTCATGGTTAGGTTTTCATGGAAAATCATGGGGGAATTCATGAAAGCTATATAAGTGAATGATTCGTGGTTTTAGACCATAGAATGTGTGTAGAATGGACTTTAGGAGCAAGCCATAGGATCCCAAACACGAAGAATGGACTGAAAGGAAGAAAATTGACCAAAACCCATAAGGGGTCGCACAGGGGGTCGATGGCCAATCGACCCTACCAAACCCTGAGCATCGACCCCCAGTGTTCAGGAAGTCCAGAATAGGGGCGGTTGCACCAGGGGTCGATCATGACTCCGACCCTATCTCTGACCCCCAGTTAATAGCATGGTTTTTAAATTCAGAATTAATTCTAATTAAATTCTATCGACTTTGTTAGGTCTTCTAGCAATATAATAACATTATAAAGGTGATTCCAAAGCTTGGAAGAGGATCTATTAACAAGCTAAGGTGAGGGAACAAGACCTAAACTAACTGGTTAATAATAAACTATTTTATTTCTTGAGTCCAATGCCATATTGATTCTGTGTGTGTATGCTTGTATGTGCATTCAACATGTCATCCAATATTTCTATTAATTGTTCATGCATATTTACTTTATTGTTTATAACATGATGATGGTGATGATGATAAGAATAGGCATGTGAATGTTTGTGTTTGGCCAGTGTATATGGTGCGGGTAGGGATGGTATCAACCGATACAGCCATGACCGTTCTTCATGGGGTGTATATTGTGTCATGGTCTACTCAAGTCATGTCCACTGATGTCGTCATATCGCCATTACCTTAGCAGAACTATTACGACGTAGGGCATCGAGGAGGGTCTCGGTCTTTGAGTCCTATACTCTACCGGGGGGCCTTAGCTCTATCTCTACGGGTGCTCTGAGGGATGCTGGGGTGAGGCCTTGGATACACTGTTTGACTTTAGGATTGGTTAGTTGCGAGCCCAATTTGCAATCCTAGTCAGTAGGGGTTTATTTATTGGTATGGTATCAACCGGTATAGCCATGCCGTTTTCATGGGGTGTATATTGTGCCATTCTAGGTGCTTTGGGCGACGGTGAGAGGTTCATCGGGCGTATCCACACTCTCGTGTATAGAGGTGCGGCGGCCACCTATCCTTTCTATAGCACATTGCAAACTATAAACTAGACCACAGATATGAATTGAATGCATGCATATGATTGTTGTATTATTTTGTTTACTCACTGAGCTCAAGTTGGAGAGCTGACCCTCGCGCGCACAATTCTTTTTAGTTTCTGGTGTTGTAGGTACTATGATTGAAGATTATGTTGACACGCCAACATATGAACATGTGGCGGCTATGATGAGCAAGCTGTGGAGGACAAACATGGTTCGTTAAGCAAGCGTTTCAAAGGTGGATACGTTTAGTGTTTAGTTTTCGTATTCGGATATTGTAATATGTATTAAGTTATGTTTTGGTTACTTGGAAATAAATGGAATATTAATTATTTATCATGATTAGACCTCAGTTCATTATCTGTAAGACTTCCGCTATGTATTTTATTACCTCTGATTAATGTGGAGTGTGTTTTGGTTTATCATATGTGGGATAGCCTATTGTGAGATCCTGGTTGAACCGTTGTTTATTGACGGTTCATCACACCATTCTGGTTGGTGCAGAATTGGGGTGTGACAAACCCTCTCGGTAGAGCTCCTTCTTCTCTTCCAAGTTTCCTTCCTTTCCATGCCTTCTTCTCCTTTTTCTCCTTCTTCTCCTTCTTCTTCTTCTTCTCTTCTCTTTCTCTCAATTTTAGGGTTTAAGATTGATCAAAAGAGTGAGAAAAAGTGAAGGGACGTCCTCTATATAGAGTAGAAACTTCCATATAGAGTGGGGTTCTAATTAGGAAGGAGTCATACTCAAATTTGTAAACTTTCCTACACTCGAAAACATATTCTGGGCTTGATCGATCTGCTGACCGATCGCCCAATCCACAGACTTGATAACTTAAGTTATCCAATCGGACAACCTACGAAGAACTGGTTTTCATACCTGGCTTTGTGGTTCCTTCATCCAGTTGATTCACTTGAGACCGTTACGATGGAAAGACCTGGCACAACACAGTTAGAATGGATTAATGGAGTGTGGGTCTTACAACTCCCCCCTAAAATAAGTTTCATCCTTGAAATTTATACGTACCTTTCAAGTATAACAGGTAAGGATATTGTTTCCGCATTACATTTTTTTCTTCGCTTGTTACCTCTTCCACATCTTAGCTTCTCCAGGTTACTTTCACATAATAAATATCCCAGTTTCAAAGATGATGTACCTTCTGACTGGTGATCTCGGCTAACACCACTTCAAAAGTTAAGTCTGTTGTTAAATCTGATGGATCTGTAGTCAATATGTGTGACAGATTTTTGATATAATTCTTCAGTAGGGAAACATGGAACACATCATGTACACCAGACATAGATAGCGGTAGCACGAGTTGATACATTACTTTTCACGTCTTGCCAAGATCATAAGGTCCAACTTATCTAGGACATAACTTTTCCTTTTTATTTAACCATTTCAAATCCTGCATAGGTGATATTTTCATAAATACTTTGTCGCCTAAAACAAATTCAAGGTCTAGGCATCGATTGTCTACATAATGCTTCTGGTGATCTTGAGTTATCTTGACCCTTTCTTTCATCTGGTCAACCACTCGACAAGTCTCTTCAACAAACTCTGGCCCCACTATTCTTCGTTCACCAACCTTATTCCAAAATAGAGGGGTTCGACACTTCTTACCATACAATGCTTCATAAGGTGACATTTGTATGGTAGCTTGGTAGCTATTGTTGTAAGCAAACTCGATCAGTGGCAACTTCTCATCCTAAGCTCCTTTAAAATTGATTGCACAAGCTCGAAGATATGCATATCTTCTAGGATCTAGATAGTTCGTTCAGACTGACCATCGGTATGAGGGTGAAACCTTGTGCGAAACTTCGACTTCGTTCCCATTGCTTTCTGTAGACCTTCCCAAAACTTTGAAGTAAAGCGTGGGTTTTTGTCTAACACTATGCTTTCAGGTACACCATTCAATCTAATGATGTTATCTACGTATAGCTTGGCTAATCACTCCAAGGTATATTGAGGTCGTATAGCGATGAAGCGAGCCATCTTGGTAAGATGATCGAAAATTACCCAAACTATGTCAACTAATCTGGGAGTCAGTGGTAACCCAGTGATGAAGTCCATAATGATGCAATTCCACTTCAATGCTAGCTCAGGCAGTGGCTGCTGTAAGACCCGTATCAAACTAACCCGGTCTTACCACCTTGAACCAGGTTTACCCATCATGGTTGAGCAAAATGGACCAAGGGTGTGAAGGAGATCATGATCCCAGGTATTAAATCGACCCAAAAACACTTAAATTAAGGGGAGGGTTGCATACCCAGCAAGGGAGGGTCAGACCCCCCAAGACAGAAGGTCAGACTCCCAGTTTTACAGAAGGGGCCGGACACTATAGAAACCAGGGGTCGACGGGATCATCGACCCCCTCATCGACCCCCAGTTGCCGCCAGAAATAGAAATTAGGAATGTTTCCTAATTTCGGTTGAACTCTTTCCAAATCTCAATGGGACTTATTTTAGGAGTTTCTACTCTATAAATAGGACGTCCCTAAGCCTCTTTCACTCCTTTTACAACCCTAAATTGAATTGAGAGAAAGAGAAGAGAAGGAAGAGAAGAAGAAGAGAAACAAGTAAAAGAAGAAAGCAAAAAGGAGAAGAGTTGCAGAGAAGGAGTATTCTTCTCAGGTATGGATACTAATTCCATGAGTTTCTACAGACCTTAGGTTAGATAATGAAGAGAGTATGATCTCGGAGAATCCCAAACCATTAACCCATGGTTAGGTTTTCATGGAAAACCATGGGGAAGTCATGAAAGTCATTTAGGTGAATGAATCATGGTTTTAGGCCGTAGAACATGTGTAATATGGACTGTAGTAGCAAGCCATAGGACCCCAAACACGAAGAATGGACTGGAAGTAGAAAAATCAACAAAACCCATAGGGGGTCGCATGGGGGGTCGATGGCCAATCGACCCTACCAAACCCTGAGCATCGACCCCCAGTGTTCGGAAAGTCCAGAATAGGGGTGGTCGCACCAGGGGTCGATCATTACTCCGACCCTACCTCCGACCCCCAGTTAACAGTATGGTATTTAAATTCAGAATAAATTCTAATTAAGTTCTATCGACCTTGTTAGGTCTTCTAGCAATATAATAACAATATAAATGTGATTCTAAAGCTTGGAAGAGGATCTATTAACAAGCTAAGATGAAGGAACAAGACCTAAACTAATTGGTTAATAATAAACTGTTTTATTTCTTGAGTCCAATGCCATATTGATTCTATGTGTGTATGCTTGTATGTGCATTCAACATGTCATCCAATATTTCTATTATTAGTTCATGCATATTTACTTTATTGTTTATAACATGATGATGAAGATGATGATAGGAATAGGCATGTGAATATTTGTGTTTGGCCAGTGTATATGGTGCGGGTAGGGATGGTAGGAGCTAATTATCGATCTCAGCCCTCATCTGTAAAGAGAAGAACTGGGGCTCTCCCAGAGCACAGAAAACCATGGGGCCGTCATAGGAGATGCCCAGTAGGTCGGCCAGCTGACGGTAGTCAAACAAGATGTTTACCCCTTTGACGTAACTCGTGATGTGCAACTCGTGACCCCTCTCAACATCATTGTAATCCCCCACCACCTGGAGGTTACAATAAAACTGGCATACTAAATCCGGACGGGTGCATGCGTCGTAAGTGATAACTGGGAGCCAGCCCATATCACCAAACACCCTCTCTACATTGAACAGGGCCAACTCAGTCAAGTTCACCATACGACCACCCTCCACTTTCTTGCGAGCGTAGTGGGCATACTGTGCCTCGGCTTCATTAGAGCGGAAATGAAGAGGATCACGAACTCTAGGTACTTTGGTACGGGCCATGATATCTGCAAATAAGAAAGAAAACAAATAAGCATGTTAGTAGGGT
Organism: Protea cynaroides; assembly: GCA_028583415.1. Taxonomy (NCBI): domain Eukaryota; kingdom Viridiplantae; phylum Streptophyta; class Magnoliopsida; order Proteales; family Proteaceae; genus Protea; species Protea cynaroides. The sequence continues at coordinate 32,561,301 of CM053276.1, read as the reverse complement.
AGAAAAAGCCAAAATCTTGACATTATATTGACATAAGTGGGCCAAAAGCCTCACTTGCCACCCATACACGTGGGCAGGAGGACTTACGTAGGTTCTAACATATCTTACAACACTCACCCAGTAGGAAAGTCCAACTAATGGGATCCAATTTGAAGAAATTGTGAGAAATCAAAAATTTTGACAAATTAGGGCAAAAAGAGCAAAAATCCAAGTTTCTCGATAACCAACCGATGAAACTCAAAAAATTTTGAGGGCTTTCGTTCCTCGAGACACCAATAACAAAAGCCCCCAATAAAAATCGAATTTTTACGGTTGGAAAAAGTTTAATTAGAAAAATACAAGTTAAATGGGCGAAAACCTAGAAATGGGAACCTAAAACAGGTAAAAATGAGAAAACATACCGGTAGGAACGATGTGGACGTCGAAACACGGACCCAAATTGAACAATATAGCGGAGTGGCACTGTAGCAACTCAAAGGTGGGAGACGAGTCGAAACGGGAAAGAAATAATGGGAAATAAACCCAGAATCGGACCTTAAAAATCTGATTTTTGGTCTAGGGGTCGGACAATTCGACCAGGATCATCGACCCCCATATCGACCCCCAGCTCTTGGGAATCTGACAGAAAACCAGGGGTCGCACCTGGGGGTCGGACATCCATCAACCCCCATATCGACCCCCGCTCTCGGGAACTTAACAGTAAACCAGGGGTCGCACCTGGGGGTCAGACACCCATCGACCCCCGCATCGACCCTCAGCTCTCGGGAAGAACAGGTTATTCTCAGGGTCGGATACTGAGGGTCGGACATACCATCGACCCCCACCATCGACCCTGCATAGAAAAATAATGTTTTTCGTAGAATGAGCTGAAAATTTTGAAATTTTATATCAGTTAACGTGCCTACATGAAGTATAAATAATTGTCTCACGTATTTTGATGATTTTTAGGCACCCCCATTATCAGGAGAAAATATGTCTGGGCGTAGAGTAACCAGGCAGAGCCAAAATGCAGTTCCACCACCACACCTGTGGAGGAAACTAGTCAAGAAAATATGTATGCACAGGGAAATCTGCAGGTTACACCACCAGAAAATCCAGGTCAGACAAATCCTACAAACTTGCCACCTCTACCACCAGAACTAGCAACCGTAGTTATGAACCTAGCACAGCAGCTGCAACAAATGCAACACACACAGGCTCAAATGCAAGTGGCAATGGGGATTATGTTCCAGGCCGCACATGCTACACCCATGACGACTGGACAAGCCAGTGCAGCACCGGTGGGCAACCACCCAGCACCTCAAACACCTCAACCACCAGCTGCATAGATTCCAGTACCAGGTCCAGAAGCAGCTCAGGTTAATTATTAGTATCCACAACCTATGTTTGGGGCATACCCCCAAAATCAGATGGATCACTCTCGACTGGTTGAGAGATTTTTGAAGATGAAGCCAAAGGAGTTTAACGGTAAACCGTCTGATCTTTTATGGCTAGTACATTGGATAGACGAGATGGAGAGAAATTTTCTTATGATGACTATTACAGAAGAAGAAAAGGTATAATGTGCCACCTTCATGCTAAAAGGCGATGCACATCATTGGTGGAAATCTACCAGGGCCTATCTATTGACCAAGCATGCCCTATTGACTTGGGCTATTTATAAAGAAGCTTTCTTTGAGAAGTATTTTCCCTGAAGCTTCAAAGATTCTATGGAGAAGGAGTTCCTGAGTTTATATCAGGGCCAGATGTCCGTGGATGCATATCAACAGTGTTATGAGGAGCTGTTTTTCTTTGCACCACTTAGTATGTAAGAAGAAGACACTAAGACCCGTAGGTTTGTCATGGGACTTAGAGGAAGCATCAGAGAGCACGTTCTGGGTTTGGAAAAGAAGATATACAATGAAGCTGTCCAAATTGCTCGAGTTATAGAATCGAGCCAGAAGGAAAGTTATTTTACATAGAACAGAGGCATAAAAAGACCAGTCGGAAATGCTTATAACGGAGGTAACAACAAGACCTTTAAACCATTTCGTGCTCAAGGCTTTACTGCTGCATCCAAGACTACCCTAGTAACTCAACAGCAACCAAAGCCAAATTCTGAAGGTCTGAGATGTTATAACTGCAGCCAAACGGGACATATGGCAAGGGAGTATCCTAAGCCCAAGAAGCACTTACATCAAGGACGAGTATATGCTGTTACATCCGAGGATGCTGCCGCATCACCCGATGTGGTCACAGGTATGACCGAAACCTTTAAAGTTGTATTACATTGTCTGAGCATGTAGACTAAGTAAAATAAATCACAGGTATCATATCTATAAATGGCATACCCGCCAGAGTACTCTTTGACTCAGGAGCTACTCATTCCTCTATATCTGTGTCATTTGGGAAGAAGCTGAACCTACCCATCAAAACATTGGACTACAAACTACTTGTACAGTCACCGATGGGGTTAGAAGTAGAGTTAGAGAAAGGTTATGGGCCATGTCCAGTTCTCATTGGCGAGAAAACCTTAGATGCAACCTTGATCCAACTTGGGATGGCAGACTTTGACGTCATCTTGGGAATGGACTGGTTAGCTCGGCATTCTGCGAACCTACTATGCGCCGAAAAGAAATTAACATTTAAAGACAAAGAAGGAGCAGAATTCAGTTTTGCGGGAACCAAACTTCCACGTAAACGCAAGCTCATACTCTCAGCACTAAAGGCTAAGAAGTGCCTTGAGAAGGGGGCAGTCGGGTATCTAGTATCAATGGTCGACCTCACCAAGGAAGCACCACAGATGGAAGATATTGATGTCATGCGGGACTACCCTGACATGTTTCCTGAGGAACTACCAGGATTACCACCCGACCGAGCCACAAAGTTTGTGATAGATCTTATACCTGGAGCCACACCAGTATCAAAAGCACCTTATAGATTGGCTCCTACTAAACTGAAGGAATTGAAAGTGCAACTACAGGAACTGCTAGACAAGGGTTATATTCGACCCAGTATATCACCATGGGGAGCACCAGTATTGTTCGTAAAGAAGAAGGACGGTAGCGTTCGATTATGTATCGACTATCGGGAGCTGAATAAACTGACAATCAAGAATCGGTATCTACTACCTCGGATCGATGACTTGTTCGATCAGTTGCAAGGAGCAAAAGTATTTTCTGAGATCGATCTTCGATCAGGCTACCATCAGTTGAAGATTAAAGATGGTGATATTCCTAAGACAGCTTTCAGGACCAGATATGGACATTATGAATTCTTGGTCATGTCTTTTGGACTAACAAACGCACCAACAACTTTCATAGAACTTATGAACCGGGTTTTCCATGATATGTTGGATACGTCGGTTATTTTATTTATTGATGATATATTGGTATATTCCAAGGACAAGGAAACCCATATTAAGAACCTAAAGCCGCCCTACAGCGTTTAAGGAAAGAGAAGTTATATGCCAAATTTACCAAATGTGAGTTTTGGCTAAGTGAAGTCGTTTTCCTAGGCCATGTAGTATCCGCTAAAGGAATCAAAGTGGACCCCAGCAAGATCGAGGCTATTGTAAAGTGGGAAGACCAAAGAGCATTGCCAAAATTAGAAGCTTTCTGGGTCTCACTAGTTATTATCGGAGATTTGTGGAAGACTATTTCTGGATTGTCGTACCTCTCACCAGTTTGACTAAGAAAGGTGAAAAGTTTGTGTGGACGGATAAATGTGAGAAGAGCTTCCAGACATTGAAGATCAGATTGATATCTGCTCCGATTTTGACTATTCTCGTTCCTGGACAGCCATTTACCTTGTACACTGATGCGTCAGGATTGGGATTAGGATGTGTGTATATGCAAGGAGAACAAGTAATTGCTTATGCCTCAAGACAGTTGAAGACACATGAGAAAAATTATCTCACTCATGATTTGGAGTTAGCAGCAGTAGTACATGCTGTCAAGATATGGAGACATTACCTATACGGAGAGAAGTTTCAGATTAAATCGGACCATAAGAGTCTTACTTATTTATTTAATCGGAGTTGAATATGAGACAAAGAAGATGGCTGGAACTACAGAAAGACTATGAGTGTGATATCCAGTATCATCCGGGGAAAGCTAATGTAGTAGCAGATGCGTTGAGCAGAAAGGCAATGATAAAATCTCAAGGGGAGGTTAGCACAACTGCGGCAATGTGTACTACAGGAATGGTATTCAATCACGGCAATGAGCAGTATGTGATAGATACAACGGATGGATTAGCCAACCAAGGGTTTATTCATCAGTTTTCAAATATGTTCGCTACATTGAAGATTATACCGGATATAATTGATGAAGTGAAGACAGCTATCAAGGCAGACCCTTACCTGAGAACGGTACAAGAAGACATCGAAAAAAGGTAAGACTAACCCTGAGTTCACCTTGGACGAAGAGAAGGTACTAAAGTACAAAGGAAGGATATGTGTTGTGAGACCCGTGTCAATCTAACCCGGTCTTACCACCTTGAACTAGGTTTACCTATCATGCTCGAGTCAAATGGACCAAGGGCGTAAGGAAGATCGATATCCCAGGTATCAAATCGACCCAAAAATACTTAATTTAAGGGGAGGGTCGCATACCCAGCTAAGCAGGGTCGGACCTCCCAAAGCAGAAAGTTAGACCCTCAATTTTGAAGGGAGGGTCGGACATCTTGAACCCTAGGGTCGACGAGATCATCGACCCTCAGTTACCGTAGGAAATAGAATTTGGAAATTTCCTAATTTTCGATTGGGATTCTTTCCTAATCTCAAAGGGACTTATTTTAGGATGTTCCTACTCTATTTAAAGGACGTCCCTAAGCCTCTTTCACTCCTTTTACAACCCTAATTGAATTGAGAGAAAGAGAAGAGAAGGAGAAGGGGAAGAAGAGAAACAAGGAAGAGAATTTAGCCAAAAGAGAAGATTTGTAGAGAAGGAGTATTCTTCTCAGGTATGGATACTAATTCCATGAGTTTCTACAGACCTTAGTGTAAGCACCCCATTTTTGCCACCCTCCGCATAAGTGAACCAATATGGTAGGTTTCTGACCTTTAACCCAAAGATTTGTGATTCTCCACTAATCCCCACAGCAGGGTCATGGGCTATTATCTCCATAGATGCATAGGTCATAGAATTATCTTCGAAACGAGACCAGAATTGCTCAATTCCGGTATCAAATGAGGAAGATACGACCATTTTAGTCGGATGATACATATAAGGGAGGTTTCTGAAATTATCATAAATAATCCCAGGGGCTTTCATGCAAATTATCGTAAGTTGGATTGTTTGAATTTCAAATCATCATATCTTGATCATCCGACATCAGATTCAGATGATTCCAAGACCATTATTCTTCATTCATGATGTTCTACAAAGTGGACGTAAAAAAATCCCGGGTAGAAGTCACAGTGGGTCCCATGCAAACTTGCATGCAAAATGATCGTTAGAACTTCAAAGCTTGATATCTTTTCCGTTCTACATCGGATTCAGATGATTCCAAGACCATTATTCTTCATTCATGATGTTCTACAAAGTGGACGTAAAAAATCCCTGGTAGAAGTCACCAGTGGGTCCCACGTAAACTTGCATGCAAAATGATCGTCAGAACTTCAAAGCTTCATATCTTTCCCGTTCTACATCGGATTCGGATAATTCCAGTCTCATTATGTTCCATTTTAGTGCCCTACAAAGTGGACGTAAAATATTTCCGGTAGAAGCCTTGAAGGATCTCATGCGGAATGGTCAGCCCAAATTATCGATAATTGGTCCGCTTAAACTTCAAAAATTCATAAGTTGATCATTTTACTTCCAAATGAGGTGATTCAAGTTCCTATATTCCTCATTTTTAATGTTCTACAAAATGAACGCAAAAAATTTGGAATAGAGGCCATCGAAAAATTCCATGCGGGATAACGAAGTGGGAATGACCCGTGAAATGACAAGGAGAAAAAACCCGATTAATTCCAATCGGTCCGGTCAACTCGGTTCAAACCGGTTTTGGTCCAACCTAGCTCAACCCATATCGGTTGTCAACCTAAGTCGGTTTCAACCCATTTCGAATCAGTTCATCTATCTGCATAATATTTATATTATATATATATATATTATATATATATATATATATATATATATATATATATATATATATATATATATATATATATATATATATATATATATATATATATATATATGTATGTATATATATATATATTTATATATGTATGTATATGTATGTATGTTATTAAATATATGTGTATATATGTATATAATATATATTATTATATGTAAATGATAATCCAAAAGATTTTGAGAAGAAAAAGGAAAGAGGGGAGAGAGAAACGTGAAAGTGAAGGGGGATTTTGGTTTTGGAGATAATCCAAAAGATTTTTGAGAAAAAAAAAGAAAGAGGGGAGAGAAAAAACGTGGAAGAGAAAAGGATTTAGGGTTTTGAGATAATCCAAAAGATTTTGAGAAGAAAAAGGAAAGAGGGGAGAGAAAAAAACGTGAAAGTGAAGGGGGATTTTGGTTTTGGAGATAATCCAAAAGATTTTTGAGAAAAAAAAAGAAAGAGGGGAGAGAAAAAACGTGGAAGAGAAAGGGATTTAGGGTTTTGGGATAATCCAAAAGATTTTGAGAAGAAAAAGGAAAGGGGGAGAGAAAAACGTGAAAGAGAAGGGGATTTAGGGTTTTGAGATAATCCAAAAGATCTTGAGAAGAAAAAGAAAAGAGAGAGAAATAAAAGAAAAAAAAGAAAAGAAAAAGGGGGAAAAGATTTCCCTTCACGTTTTCTAGAAAGAAAACGTGAAAGAGAGAGGAGAAAGAAAGAAAGAAAAAAAAAAAAGGAAAGAAAAAAAAAAAAAAAAAAAAAAAAAAAAAAAAAAAAAAGGGAAATGTTTTCTAAGAAAGAAAACGTGAAAAGAGAGGGAGAAAAGAAAAAAGGAAGGAAAAGAATGAAGAAGAAAAGGAAAGAAGAAAGAAAGGAAAGAGAGAAGGATTTTTCTAGAAGAAGGAAGGAGAGAAAGGAAAGAGAGAAGGGGTTTTCTGGAAGAAGAATGATAAAAAGGAAAGAAAGGAAGAAGAAAAAACATGGGAAGGAAGAAAAGAAAGGAAAGAAGAAAAAATGGAGAGAAAAAAAAAATTTCTAGAAAAAAGAAGAAAAGGAAAGAAGGATCTTCTAGAAAATGAGTGAAAAATTATAAATAGGAGAGATGAGGGATCCTTTTTCTAGACCAGAGAGAGAGGGGAACGTGGGTGATAGAGAGAAACGTGAGTGGGAGAGAGAAAACGTGAGAGAGGAAGAAAGAAAGAGAGAGAAAAGAGAAAAGAAAGAAAAGAGAAGAAGAAAAGAGAGAAAGAGAAGAGAGAAAGAAGCAGAAGAGAGGAGAAGGAGGATTCACATTCAAAGGGGATTGATGCAACCTCCAATCAGCCTTCATCAACAGTTTCGCTCGATTTGAGCCCAAGGTTAGTACTCTAAACAAATTTAGAGGTCGTTATAATGCCCGAATGCCAATTTTGCTTGAAAAATGCTAATTTTCATGAAATCTCAATCATGAATGCTCTATTACATGCTTGTTAATGTTAGGATGCCTATGTCTAACATTTTTCATGAATAATTTGTCTAAGCTATTCAATGATGAATTTTTGAATGATATACAATGATGTTTGATGTTTTTGCAAATTTCATAAAGTGGTTTTCTGATCTGAAAATTCCAGATTTAGGGTTCAAACTTAGGACGTACATCATATGTATTTTTTCTAAGATTTTGAAGCCCAAAATTTTATGGGAGTCTCTCTGATATGATAGAAGACTACCCTAAAAATTTCGTTCCATTTGGAATTGGGGAAATATATCAAAAAAATTTTCTTTGACATTGCTATTTTTCTCGGATGCAATGCAATCCTCCATCGGAAAGTCTCTAGACAAAGGCCTTATGGCCATAATCAGAGAATCCACTTAACATGATTTTTTTAGACATGAAAGTCTCCTAAAAAATGGCACTGGTTTCATATTTTTTCCATTTTTTTTGAATTGATATCAATTTTTAAGTGCATAGTGCTCTGATTTTAAATCTGTCATGATATACTGATTTGCATGATTGAAAGAGTCATTTTTCACAAAGAAAATATACTGTTTTAACTTTTTTTTTTTAATGAAATTTTAGATCAGATAGTTATCTACATAGACATATGTCTATATTTAATTTTTTATTAAGAATAGAATTTTATTTGGAATTTATGGTGCAACTGGTCAAAAATCTGGAACAGATTTGACCAGTGCACATGTTCGGTCTTAGGGCATATCTTTGACCTATTTTTGCTTTCTGTTGGGATTTAAATCCTTCAAATGAAATATAATATATCAAGTCATCTTTCTATGAAAAAAAGTTGAGCTTGATTTGAGTTTTGAAAGACCTACTTATGGTCATTCTTGTATAATGTGACAAATCTGAATACAGTTCATAGTTTTGTCCATTATCTGGAACCTTGTGTCACAATTTTCACAGTTTTGAGTCATTAATCTTCCCAAACTCCTTCATAAGAATTAAAATTTTCAAAGAACATTGAACATGTGTTTGTTTTGATAATTTTGAATTTTTCAAAAAAAAAAAAAAAAAGTTTCATTGATGTCTCATTCATTATAACATCAATGATTGTTTAAATGAATTCTGCCATATTTGGATAAATGGCTATATTTGGAGCATTCATATGCTTTGTTTGGATTGTGCATACCATGTTTGCCACATTCCATGTATTGCTATTTTTGGTAGAATAGATAAATTTTTACCATATTTTAGCAAAATCTTAATTTTTTTTAAGTCTTACTATGCTTAGAAAATAGCATATAAGATCTTTTTCCTTTTTTGAAAAATTCATGTCATATATGCATTCTATGATTGGTACTTTCCATATTGATATGTAGATGCATATTAGATCTTGCATATTAGATCTTGCCATATTAGATCTTGCCATATTAGATCTTACCATGCTTAGATCTTGTCATATTAGATCTTGCATATTAGATCTTGTCATATTAGATCTTGCCATGCTTAGATCTTGCCATATTAGATCTTGCCATATTAGATCTTGCATATTAGATCTTGTCATATTAGATCTTACCATGCTTAGATCTTGCCATATTAGATCTTGCCATATTAGATCTTACCATATTAGGCTCTTGCCTTATTTGCAATATATGTCATATTTGAAAGATTTTTAAACAATCTTACTACATGTTAATTTCTTGCCATAAATATTTTATATGCCATATTTAGATAGAATATTCTATTTTGGGCAATAATTTAATTTATGCAACACCATAGTCGAATTGCCATAAATATACACCTAGCAAACATATTAGGTGTGGGGACGTGCATTTAGGCACCCACATTCTTGGGAAGGGCATAATGGGAATAATAAAAGTCTTAATAAAGAAAGAAAAATGCTTTGCCAAACCTTCCAAAATTAGAATTCAGGATGAAAAGGGTAATTTAGGACGATTTTCCCCTCGGCAAACCCTAAACCTAGAATAGGTTCTAAACCCTAAACCTAGAATAGGTTCTCAATTTTTAACCTAGAACAGGTTATCCATCCCGAACTACGCGGATTCTGATTCCTAGGGAAAACCCTAGGATACGTAGGCTATTTGGGAGAAACCCAAATTCGGATCCACACCTTAGTCCACTTGGACTACCCATAGATCCACTAGGATATCCACTCCCATTTCAATCCAGAGCCCGAACTACGTGGATTCTGATTCCTAGGTCAAACCCTAGGATACGTAGGCCATTTGGGAGAATCCCAAATTCGGATCCACACATTAGTCCACTTGGACTATCCATAGATCCACTAGGATATTTATCTACACCTTAGTCCACTCGGACTATCCATAGATCCACTAGGATACTTACCCACATTTTGATCCAAATAGGGTTATCCAGCCCGAACTATGCGGATTCTGATTCCTAGGTCAAACCCTAGGATACGTAGGCTATTTGGGAGAATCCCAAATTCGGATCCAAACCTTAGTCCACTTGGACTATCCATAGATCCACTAGGATATTTATCCATATTTTAACCCACATAGGGTTATCCACATTCCAACCCAGAATGGGTTATCCATATTTCAACCCAAATAGGGTTACCCTTAGATCCACTAGGACTATCTATCAGTCCACATGGACTATCCAAATCCTAATCCATAGGATTTCTCAACCTTTCAAGCATAAATTTCAACTTGAACAAAGAACTTAATCATGCACAAGCATAAATCACATCCATAAACTTTAATCACACCTGAACTATGATGGTGAACCTGATTTTCGGAATAATTCCGTGATACGTAGGCAATCTGATGGATACAGATTCGGTTCAATGATATCAAACCACTTGGTTTGGTTTGGCTTAACAAATAAAGTCTAGCATAGGAAAGGTATAGGAGATCGATTTTGATCGGGCGGTTTGGGTGCCTAACCCCTTCCCATAACCGTAACCTGACACTTACCCAATCTCTGATGGGCCAGAAATCCAATCTAAGGGTCATGAGTCAATCGAAGTCTTACCTTGGGGTGAGATTTCACATTTCTAAGGTCCTAGACCTAAATCTAGGTGGCGACTTCTAAAGATTTCCATCTTTGTCCTCACACTTAGGTTAGCTATTGATGAGAGTGTGATCTCGGAGAAATCGAAACCATCAACCCATGGTTAGGTTTTCATGGAAAACCATAGGAGAATGCATGAAAGCTATCTAGGTGGGTTATACATGGTTTAAGACCATGGAATGAATGTAGAATGGAAAGTAGGAGCAAGACATAGGATCCCAAGCACGAAGAATGGATTAAAAGAGGGAATTGGACCAAAGTGCACCGAGGGTCGCATCGAGGGTCGATGACCATCCGACCCTAGGTGATCCTAACCATCGACCCTCAGTGTTTGGGAAGTTCAGTGTTTGGGGAGGGTCGGACCCAGGGTCGGACCCAGGGTCGATCATGACTCCGACCCTACCTCCGACCCTCAGTTGATAGAATGATTTTAAATTCAGAATTAATTCTAATTAAATTCTTTCGACTTTGTTAGGTCTTCTAGCAATATAATAACAATATAAAGGTGATTATAAAGATTGGAAAAGTATCTATTAGCAATCTAAGGTGAGGAAACGAAACTCTAAACTAATTGGTTAATAACAAACTATTTTTTTCTATTTTCTTGAGTCCAATGCCATGCTTGATTCTATGCGAATATGTTTGTAATGTGTATACAACATGCCATCCAATATTTCTATTATTTGTTCATGCATATTTACTTTATTGTTTATAACATGATGATGGTGATGATAGGAATAGGCATGTGATTGTATGTGTGTGGTTGGTGTACTTGATGCGAGCGAGTATCAGGGGAGGTGTGATGAGAACGTCAATAAACGTTAACCTTTGGCGGGTCTCAGCACTTTAGCTCTATCTCTAACTCAAGTCTTGTGCATTAGCATCGTCGTATCGCCATTACTTTAGCAGAAATATTATGTCATAGAGTATCAGGGGAGGTGGTCTCGGTCCTTGTAGTCTTTGACTCTACCGGGGGGTCTTAGCTCTATCTCTATGGACATTCTGAGGGATGCTGGGGTGAGGCCTTGGATACACTGTTTGACATTAGGATTGGTTAATTGCGAGCCCAGTTTGCAAGCCCTCGCTAACAGGGGCTTACGTGTTGGCATGGTATTATATAGCAATAAACGTTAACCTTTGTTGTATAATGTCATGATTAGGGTGGATGGGGACGACGATAAACGTTAACCTTCGGTCAAACTTCCACACCCTGTGTATAGAGGCGGGGTCAATAAACGTTAACCTTTGACCACCCAACCTTTCTATTGCGCATTGCAAACTATAAATCAGACCAAAGATATGAATTAATTGCATGCATATGTATTGTTGCATTGTTTGGTCTACTCACTGAGCCATGATGTGTGCTCACCCCCTTGACGTCGAATATTTTTAGTTGATGATGCAGGTTGTACAGTTGAAGATTACATGAATGCTCCAGCATATGGGAACGTGGTTGCAATGAAAGCTGAAGCTGAAGTAGATACACATGACTCCTCTTGCGAGTGCAACTCATGTGTATTCGACTAGATTTTCTTCGTTTTCTTTATTTGGATTTAATAAAGACATATATTTGATAATTAATTATGTCTCAGTTAATATAGAATAATTTTGCTATTTAATATTACTATCACAGTAGATCCTCAGTTCATTTTATTATAAGATTTTCGCTATTGTGTATTTACTTTGATGGATGTGTGTAAGTTTAGATAACGCGGGGATAGCCTACTTGAGATCCTGGTTGAACCGTTGGTTTGCTAGCGGTTCATCACACCATTCTGAACAGTACGGAATTGGGGTGTGACAACTTGGTATCAGCGCATCTCAGGCCTTGTCCGCTAAACTAACATACATTCAAGACAATTGTGAACTGAGATAGGATAAAAGTAAAAAACAGTAATATTAACACATTATAAGCACCTGTGTTGGTTGAGACAGAACTTAAATAAGACAATAATGTACATATAAAGCCTTGCTCAACTGAATCTTCTGCAGTCTCTATTATATACTCTTTATCGCCTTCAATTGAACTTGAGGCTGCGGTACATAATGCAGCATTTGTACTTGGTCCTACCTCAGGTTTCGATCCCCACTTTCTGCTTAAGGCGTCAACCACCACATTTTCTTTACCCGGATGGTACTGGATGTCACAATCATAATCTTTTAATAACTCCAGCCATCTCCTCTGTCTCATATTCAGATCCTTCTGAGTGAAAAGATAAGTTAAGCTCTTGAGATCTGACTTGATCTGAAACTTCTCACCATACAAGTAGTGTCTCCAAGTCTTGATTGCATGTATAACCGCTGCTAACTCCAAATCATGCGTAGGATAGTTCTTCTCATGCTCCTTTAACTGTCTTGATGCATAAGCAATCACCTGTTCTCCTTGCATCAATACACACCCAATACCCAACCCTGAAGCATCCGTATATAAAGTAAACGGTACGCTTGGTTCAGGGATGGTCAAAATAGGTGCAGAGACTAGTCTTGACTTCAAAGTTTGAAAACACTTCTCGCACTCATCTGTCCATATGAATTTTTCCCCCTTCTTGGTCAATCTGGTGAGTGGAACAGCGATCCTGGAGTAGTCTTCCACGAACCTTCTATAATAACCAGCCAACCCAAGGAAACTACGAATCTCCGCAACAGATTTTGGTGCTTCTCATCCTACTATAGCAACTATCTTACTTGGGTCAACCTTGATACCGTCTTCAGATACTACATGGCCCAAGAAAGCCACTTCCTTCAGCCAAAACTCACACTTCTTGAACTTAGCATAAAGCTTCTCTAGTCTTAGCCGTTGTAGGGCTGCCCTCAAATGCGTTGTATGAGTCTCATGTCTTTTGAGTAGATCAATATATCATCGATGAATACGATGACCGAAGTGTCCAACACATCATGAAACACTCGGTTCATCAGTTCCATGAATGACGCTGGGGCGTTGGTCAACCCGAACGACATAACTAGAAACTCATAATGCCCATACCTCGTCCTGAAAGCAGTCTTCGAAATATCTCCAGCCTTGATCTTCAGTTGGTGATACCCCGATCGGAGATCAATCTTCGAGAAAACCTTTGCACCCTACAATTGATCGAATAGATCATCGATTCTAGGCAAGGGATACCGATTCTTGATCGTTAACTTGTTCAGTTCACGGTAGTCAATGCATAGTCTTACACTTCTATCTTTCTTCTTGACAAATAATACAGGTGCTCCCCAAGGCGATATGCTAGGTCGTATGAAACCCTTATCTAAAAATTCTTGTAATTGGGTCTTCAACTCCTTTAACTCGGTAGGGGCCATCCTGTATGGTGCTTTAGACACCAGGGTCGAACCTGGCATAAGGTCTATTACAAACTCTGTAGCCCTGTCCGATGGTAGACCTGGAAGCTCCTCTGGAAATACATCTGGGAACTCTCAAACCACATCTATATCTTCCATCTTGTGTGACTCTGCCATGATGTCGACTACAGATACTAGATACCCCACTCCCCCTTTCTCTAAGCATCGCTTGGCTTTTAGGGCGGAGAGGATCAGCTTCCGCTTCCTAGATAGCCTGATCCCAGTGAAGCTATACTCCTTTCCCTTTTTGTCTGTAAGCACAAGCTTCCTTTCACCACATAATAGGATAGTTGAATGATGGCCTAGCCAATCCATTCCCAAGATGACATCAAAGTCTGCCATCTCGAGTAGCACCAGACTTGCTTCTAAGTCTCGGCCCTCAATACATACAGTACATGGTCCATAATATTCAGTCAAAGCCACTTCGACTCCTAGTGGAGAGCGAACTATCAATCTTGGGTTCAAGTGCTTAATTGGTAACTCTATTTGCTTTCCAAAGGAAATAGAAACAAAGGAGTGCGTGGCCCCAGAGTCAAATAGTACTCTGGCAGGTATACCAGCTACATTTACAATTCCTGGAATTTTTATTATCTCTTAGTTCTACATGCGCATACACACAATGAAAATAGTAATCCAAATAGTAAGGGATAGAGTCGTACCAGTGACCACATCAGGTGATGCAGCTGCCTCTTCAGTGGTGACCGCATAAACTTTTCCTTGCTGGGGAGGTTGCTTTCTAGGTAGAGTGCAGGTCCTTGCAATATGACCCACTTGCTGACAGTTGAAACATTTGATATTCGGGTTGAATCCAGCGTTCTGTGGCACAGGTGGTGCCGTATTGATCCTAGCAGGTACTGTAGCGGTCTGAGCCCTGTATGGGCAGAAGGGTCTATTGTTACCGCCACCAGAACTCTCAATAGCGGGTCTTTTCACTCCCCTGTTCTGAGCGAAGAAGCTGTCTTGCTGACTGGACTCTATCACCCTCGCAACCTGCACAGCCTCATTATAGATTTTCTTGTCCAGACCCAAGATGTGCTCTCTGATGCTTCCACGCAGTCCCATGGTGAACCTGCGTGTCTTGGTCTTTTCCTCTTGCATACTTGCCGATGCGAAGAAAAATAACTCCTCATACCTCTGCTGATAAGCATCCACAGTCATCTGAGACTGCTGTAGATTAAGGAACTCCTTCTCCATCTGATCTCTGAAGCTCTTCGGAAAATACTTATCGAAGAAGGCAACCTTGAATGCTTCCCAATCCACCTGTGTATGCTTCACCTCCAGATATGCCCGTGTAGAATTCCACCAAGCATTCGCATCTTCTTTCAGCATATGAGTGGCAAACAGGACCTTTTCATCCTCTGAATAGGTCATCAGTCGAAAATTCTTCTCCATTTCTGCAATCCACTGTGCTGGCCACAATGGTTTCCCTGTCTTACCTGTGAATGAAGAAGGCTTCAACTTTAGAAATCTATCCACCGCCCTGCTCAGATCGTGCTGTCCCTGTGTATTCATTCCGTACCATGGTGGTGGATACGGATATGCTCCCTGATAAGTAGAAGATGACGGAAACTGGTGCGGTGGTGGTACATTCTGGGGTTGGCCCATCAGCCCTGGACTACCATGCGTTGGCTGTGTAGTATTATTCCCTCCAGACTCGGGCGTACCTCCAGTGGGAAAAGAACCCAGTGGCCTAAACATCTTCAGTATCTCGCTCAAGAATTCTTTTTGCTGAGCTTGCATCTGATAGACCAGGTTTGTAACAATGGTCTCAGAATTCCTGTGAGGTGGACCAGGCAAATTTGTCGGTACCTCTGGAACCTGTTCTTCTTCAACTTCCGGGCTTGGCTCTCTAACATGGCCTGGTTCAACCTGTTCTTCTTCCTCGAGGCGCATCCTATCCTAGTGACGCTTCCAACCCCTACGACCATTTCCGCCCACCATCTCAGACTATTCTGTTTGAATCTGAGAAGAAGACATAACACATGAGAATGAAGCAATAGTGGTGTTAGTCTTGAACAATATAAGGCGAAACAGTCGCAAAAATGAGTATTTAAATTTACAAAATTTTAAAAATTTTCAGAGATTTTTCTGGCTATTCTGGTGCTGACCGGTCGCAACATACCAGTCGCACCCCTGTAGAATATGCTGCGACCGGTATAGTCGACCGGTTAGAATTTAAAATTCTGACCGAGACATAGCAGTCGCATGCCTGGAGAGATACCGGTCGATACTCTGTAAACAGTGCTACGACCGGTATAGTCGATCAGTCAGAATTAAAATTCTGACCGAGACATAGCGGTCGCATGTCTGCAGGGATACCGGTCGACCAGTATAGGCAAAACCGTCAACCGGTATGCCCAGAATTGCTTTTAAAATCGCGAAAAGTGAGATTTCTCTCACTTTTCTTCTACTTTTCTTCTCCGGTGGCGATTTCCCTCTGCTCTACCGAGTTGCTACAGTCCGGCCGGTGACCTTAGAAGCTGATTTCTTTTGTTTAAAGCTTAGAACATCGTTTCCAGGTAAGTCTCTTCCTTCTCTTTCTAGTTTTTATAAATTTTTCATATCGTTTTTATGTAAAATTTTAGGTTTTTCTTTGATTGAGAGATTCCAACCGTAGGAACTCTTTTCCTTCGGCTTGGAAAGGGTTTAGGGACCCCTAAGAGCAAAAGCCCTCAACCTATTTGGACTTCCACCGAAAGGTTTTGATAAAAATCGAATTTTTACACTTTTTAACCTAGGTTTTCAAAAAAAAAAAAATTTCGAAATTTCTTATTTTTCTTAAATTTTCTGAAATTCTTATTGTAATTGCTTGTGATTGGTTTGCTGAAGAGTGTGGGGGTTACGTAAGTCCTCCTCCCCATGTTTTTGGGTGAGTTCGAGGCTTTGGTTGGGTAATTTTTCTCATGTACTTTCAACTGTCTCGATGCATACGCAACTACTTATTCTCCTTGCATAAGCACACATCCTAGTCCCAATCCTGATGCATCAGTATATAAAGTAAATGTCTGTCCCGGGACGGGAATGGTTAAAATTGGAGCGGATATCAATCTGGTCCTCAGTGTTTGAAAGCTCTTTTCACACTTATCCATCCATACGAACTTTTCTCCTTTCTTGGTCAAACTGGTGAGAGGTACGGCGATCCGAGAATAGTCTTCTACGAATCTCCGATAATATCCAGCTAGGCCCAGAAAACTTCTAATTTCTGAGATGCTCTTTGGTGCTTCCCACTTCATAATAGCTTCGATCTTACTAGGGTCCACTTTGATTCCTTCCGCGGATACTACATGGCCTAGAAAGGCGACTTCACTTAGCCAAAACTCACACTTTGAAAATTTGGCGTATAACTTCTCCTTCCTTAAACGCTGTAGGGCTGCATTTAGGTTCTTGACATGGGTTTCCTTGTCCTTGGAGTATACCAATATGTCATCAATAAATACTGTCACCGACGTGTCCAACATATCGTGGAAAACTCGGTTCATAAGTTCCATGAACGTTGCCGGTGCATTAGTTAGTCTGAAGGACATCACTAAGAACTCATAATGTCCGTATCTTGTCCGGAAAGCTGTCTTCGGAATGTCACCTTCTTTAATCTTCAATTGATGATAGCCTGATCGAAGATCGATCTTTGAAAATACCTTCGCTCCTTGTAACTGATCGAACAAGTCATCGATCCTGGGTAGTGGATATCGATTCTTGATTGTCAGTTTATTTAATTCTCGATAGTCGATACATAATCGAACGCTACCATCTTTCTTCTTTATGAACAACACCGGTGCTCCCCATGGAGATATACTGGGTCTAATATAACCCTTATCCAGCAGTTCTTGTAATTGCACTTTTAATTCCTTCAGTTCAGTAGGAGCCATTCTATACGGTGCTTTTGATACCGGTGCGGCTCCAGGCATCAGGTCTATTACAAACTCCGTGGCTCGGTCGGGTGGTAATCCGGGTAGTTCCTCCGGAAATACATCAGGAAAGTCTCTCACTACATCAATATCTTCCATTCGTGGCACGTCCTTGGTTAGGTCGACCACTGATACTAGGTATCCGACCGCTCCTTTCTCAAGGCACTTCTTAGCCTTTAATGCTGAGAGTACGAGCTTGCGTCTCCTGGGAAGTTTGGTTCCCGAGAAACTGAATTCTGCTCCTTCTTTGTCCTTGAACGTTAGCTTCTTCTCGGCGCATAACAACTTTGCAGAGTGCCGAGCTAACCAATCCATTCCCAAGATGACGTCAAAGTCTGCCATCTCAAGTTGTATTAAGGTTGCATCCAAGGTCTGCTCTCCGATGAGAACTGGACATGGTCCATAACCTTTCTCTAATTCCACTTCTAGTCCCATCGGTGACCGTACAAGTAATTTGTAGTCTAATGTTTTGATGGACAGATTGGTCTTCTTTCCAAATGACACAGATATAAATGAATGAGTAGCTCTTGAATCAAAGAGTACTCTGGCGGGTACGCCATTGATAGGTACGATACCTGTGATTCGTTTTTACTTAGTCTACATGCTCAATTGAGGTAATTTTAATCTTAAAGTTTCGGTCATACCTGTGACCACATCGGGCGATGCGGCTGCATCCTCTGATGTAACAGCATATACCCGTCCTTGATGTAACTGTTTCTTGGGTTTTGGGCACTCTCTTGCCATATGCCCTGGTTGGTTGCAGTTATAACACCTCGGGGCTTCAACATTTGGCTTTGGCTGTGATTGAGCTGCTGCAGTGGACTTTGGTGCAGTTGTAAAATTCTGAGGACGGAAAGGTTTATACGTCCTGTTATTGCTTCCATTATAAGAATTTCCAGCTGGCCTTTTTATGCCTTTGTTTTGAGTGAAATAACTCTCTTTCTGGCTCGATTCAATTACTCGAGCGATCTGGACAACTTCATTATATATGTTCTTCTCTAATCCCAGAACATGTTCCCTTATACTTCCTCTTAGTCCCGCGACGAATCTACGGGTTTTTGTATCTTCTTCTTGCATACTTAGTGGTGCGAAGAAAAACAGCTCTTCATAACGTTGTTGGTACGCATCCACCGACATCTGTCCCTAATAAAGACTCATGAACTCCTTCTCCATCGAATCTCTGAAGCTTCGTGGAAAATATTTCTCAAAGAAAGCTTCTTTATATAAGCCCAAGTCAGTAGGGCGTGCTTAGTCAATAGGTAGGTCCTGGTCGACTTCCACCAATGATGTGCGTCGCCTTTGAGCATGAAGGTGGCGCATAACACTTTTTCTTCTTCGGTAATAGTCATCATAAGGAAATTCCTTTCCATTTCGTCTATCCAGTGTGCTGGCCACAGTGGATCAGACGGCTTTCCGTTGAATTCCCTTGGTTTCATTTTCAAAAATCTCTCCACTAGTCGGGAGTGATCCAGTTGATTTTGGTATACCCCAAACATAGGGGGTGGATACTGATAGTTTCCTTGGGCTGCTTCTGGGGCTTGCACAGGAATTGGTGCAGCCGGTTGTGGAGGTCTCTGAGGGGCTGGGTGGTTACCCACTGGTGCTGCACTAGCTTGCCCAGTGTGCATGGCTGCAGCCTGAGTGGCTTGAAACATAACTCCCATCGCAACCTGCATTTGTGCTTGTGCATGTTGCATTTGTTGTAGCTGTTGAGCCCGATTCATCACCACCAGTTGCTAGCTCTGGTGGTGGTGGTGGTAAATTTGTAGGGTTCACCGGTTTTGGATTTTCCGATACCTGGTTATTCTCTTGACTAGTCTCCTCCACGGGTGGTGGTGGTGGGACTGTGTTTCGGGTCTGTCGGGTAACTTTACGGCCAGACATATTTCCTTTCTGAGATGGTTGGTGCCTGAAAGTCATCAAAATCAGTGAGAAATCATTTATACTTCATGTAGGCACGCTAACCGATATAAAATTTGAATCCTCAATTCATTTTGAAAAAAAATACTGTCTTTTTAATGTAGGGTCGATAGTGAGGGTCGATGGTATGTCCGACCCTTGGTATCCGACCCTGGGAATGGCCTGTTCTTCCCGAGAGCTGAGGGTCGATGCGAGGGTCGATGGGTGTCCGACCCTCAGTCCGACCCTTGAATTTTTGTCAGATTCCTGAGAGTTGAGGGTCGATTGGAGGGTCGATTCGAGGGTCGATGGTGTCAGTCAAATTGTCCAACCCTCGGACTAAAAATCAGATTTTTAAGATCTGATTCTGGGTCATTTCACACTATTCACCCTCCGTTTCGACTCGTCTCTACTCTCCGAGTTACTACAGTGCTACTTCACTATTGTGGATCATTCTTAGTCCGAGTCTCGACATCCACATCATCTTTACAGGTAAAATTTCCCAACCTTCCCTATTTTTAGGTTTTTAATTCGAGGTTTTTGCTTATTTAACTCGTATTTTCCGAATTAAACTTTTTCTAACCGTAAAAAATTCTATCTTTATTAGGGGCTTTTGTTTTTGGGGTCTTGAGGAACGAAAGCCCTCAAAAAAATTTCAGTTTCATCGGTTGGTTATCGAGAAACTTAAATTTTTCTCTTTTTGCCCTAATTTATCGAAATTTTTGATTTTTCTTGAATTTCTTCAAATTGGACATCGTCAGTTAAAATTTCCTACTGCATGTGGGTTGTAGGATATGTCTAAACCTTTGTAAGTCCTTATGCCCACTTGTATGGCAAGAAATGGGGCTTTATGGTCAACTTACGCCGTTATTAAATCAAATTTCGAATTTTTATTCTGTTAACTCCTTGTTTCTTTTCTCTTTCTTATTTTGCAGATACTATGGCCCGTACCAAAGTGCCAAGATTACGTGATCCACTCCGCTTCCGTTCAAATGAAGCCGAGGCACAGTATGCCTACTATACCGGCAAGAAAGTGGAAGGGGGTCGTATGGTGAACCTGGCTGATCTAGCCTTGTTCAACGTAGAGAGAGCATTCGGGGACATAGGGTGGCTCCCTGTCATCACATACGACGCGTGCACATGTCCAGACTTGGTGCGCCAATTCTATTGTAATCTCCAGGTGGTGGGGGATTACAATGATGTCGAGCGTGGTCCGGAGTTGCGCATCACTAGCTATGTCAAGGGGGTGCACATTTCTTTTGACTATCGGCAACTGGCCGATCTGTTGGGCATTCCCTTCGATGGTCCTATGGTGTACTGTGCGCCGGGAGAGCCATAGTTTGTTGAGATGGAGATGAGAGCAGAGATCGACAATCAGTTGCTCCGTCCTGATAGATGGCAGATGAGAACTTGCTACTTGCGTCCATCTCCACGAGTCTTCTGCAAGATTATCCAGCATAATCTGATTCGACAGAGTGGGCACTATGAGAGGGTATCTCAGCTGATCCAATTCTTGATCTATAGCATATGCACTCGACAGCCGGTCTGCCTTCCTTACATCATCATGCGGACGATGATCAGTGCCACATTGTCCAGTCATAGGGGTAATCTACCCTATGGACGCATGATTACCGTGCTACTGACCCGTTTGGGGGTGGATCTAGTAGATGAGAAGATCCAGGAGAAAACCTTCTCGTCCCCTCTAGATTGGGAGGCTATCTGCAAGATGGGGCTGCGAGATGCGGAGGTTAGTGATGAGGAGAGGAACGCGATGGTGCGCCCTCACACTCGGGTCGAGGTGACTGATGCTGCGGCTGCTGCTAGGGCTCGGGGAGATCCGGTCGACGATGATGATCGTATGTATATGGATGTCGACGCGATACCCCCGCCATCACCCACACAGGCGGATGGAGTTGGTACTTCTGCTGCGGCGGCTTCTGCACCTGAGGCTGGTCCTTCTCATGATGCTGGTCCTTCACGCCCATCTTCTGATATGATGGAGATGTTGCGCGAGATCAGAGAGACTCAGCGCAGATCGGACCTGAGGATGGAGGATTTACTAGATGCTCAGCGCCTGAGAGTGGAGGAGCTGTTGGCTGCTCAGCACACTTCTGACGCGCGGATAGGTGAGCTCATGGAGATCCAGCGTGCGACTGACAGGAGAGTAGTCGATCTCACAGCTAGTCTACAGACGACCCAGACTCAGATAGCCCGGTTGACTAGAGTCTATGCTGAGGACTACAACAGAGATCGTGAGGCACCGCCTCCTCCTTCGCCTCCAGTTTCCTGATTGTACTTAACCTTTCTTGTACTACAGAGTAACTGTCCAGGTTGTGGACTGTACTCTGCTTTAGCGATGTATATACGTTGTAGTTCTCTTACTCAGTGTATGTAACCGGTTTTTCTCTTTAATAGATGTATTATTCCCTTTTTAATTCGGTTTCAGTCATCACTTGGGCTTACAGTGCGTTTGTATTAAAGCTTTTAATTTATCTTATCTCAGTTCACAATGGTCTTGGATGTGTGTCAGTTCGGCGGGCAAGGCCTGAGATACTCTGATACCAAGTTATCACACCCCAATTCCACACTGTTCAGAATGGTGTGATGAACCGCCAAATAACCAACGGTTCAACCAGGATCTCTAATAGGCTATCCCCGCGTTATCCAAACATTACGCGCATCCACAATCATAATCAGAGTAATACACAATAGCGGAAAATTTATAAATAATATGAACTGAGAACTAGAATGATACCCATAAATAATATCAAATTATTATGTGTTTAACTAAGACATAAATATTTAAATACCAAATACATGTCTTATAAATTCAATGAAGAACCTACAAAAATATCTAATCGAATACACACGAGTTGCACTCGCAAGAGGAGTCGTGTGTATCGTCTTCAGCTCCAACTTCCATTGCTGCTACAGTTCCATACGCTGACAGGTTCATATAATCTTCTACAGTATATCCTGCATCATCAACTAAAAATATTCGACGTCGAGGGGTGAGCACACAACACGGCTCAGTGAGTAGCCAAAACAATGCAACATTACATATGCATGCAAAAAAAAAAATCAATTTATATCTTTGGTCTTGGTTTATAGTTTGCAATGTGCAATAAAAAGGTTGGGTGATCAAAGGTTAACGGTTATTGATACCGCCTCTATACACAGGGTGTGGAAGCCCGCCCGAAGGTTAATGGTTATCGTCGTCCCCATCCACCCTACCATAACATTATACAACAAAGGTTAACGGTTATTGCTATATAATGCTATACCAACACGTAAGCCCCTGTTAGCGAGGGCTTGCAAACTGGGCTCGCTACTAACCAATCCTAATGCCAAACAGTGTATCCAAGGCCTCACCCCAGCATCCCTCAGAACATCCATAGAGATAGAGCTAAGGCCCCCCGGTAGAGTCAGAGACTACAAGGACCGAGACTACCTCCCCTGATACTCTACGACATAATAGTTCTACTAAGGTAATGGCGATACGACGATGCCAATGCACAAGACTTGAGTTAGAGATAGAGCTAAAGTACTGAGACCCGCCAAAGGTTAACGGTTATCGACGTTCTCATCACATCTCCCCTGATACTCGCTCGCATCAAGCACATCAACCACACACATACAAGCACATGCCTATTCCTATCATCATCATCATCATCATCATGTTATAAACAATAAAGTAAATATGCATGAGCAAGTAATAGAAATATTGGATGGCATGCTGTATGCACATTACAACATATTCGCATAGAATCAACATGGCATAGGACTCAATAAATAGAAAACAGTTTATTATTAACCAATTTAGTTTGGGGTTAAGGTTCCTCACCTTAGCTTGCTAATAGATATTTTCCAAGCTTTCGAATCACTGTTATAACTGTATTATCTTGCTAGCAAACCTAACAAAGTCGATAGAATTTAATTAGAATTAATTCAGAATTTAAAACCATTCTGTCAACTGAGGGTCGATGCTAGGGTCGATGCTAGGGTCGATGGGTCTATCGACCCTCCCTCCATTCCCGAACTTCCCGAATGCTGAGGGTCAATGGTCAGAAACACCTAGGGTCGGATGGTCTATCGACCCTCCGTGCGACCCTCGGTGCACTCTGGTCTAATTTCTCCTTTTTAATCCATTCTTCGTGTTTGGGGTCCTATGACTTGCTTCCTACATTCACCCAACACTCATTCCATAGTCTAGAACCATGTATGATTCATCTAGATAGCTTTCATGCATCCTCCCATGGTTTTCCCTGAAAACCTAACCATGGATGGATGGTTTGGGTTTCTCCGAAATCCTACACTCAACCATATCTAACTTAAGGTCTGTAGAAACTCATGGAATTAGTATCCATACCTGAGAAGATTACTTTTCTCTGCAAATTCTTCTCCTTTTTGCTAAGCCTTCTTCCTAGCCTTCTTTCTTCCTCTTTTCCTTCTTCTCTCTTTCTCTCAATTCAATTAGGGTTATGAAAGGAGTGAAAGTGGCTTAGGGACGTCCTTTAAATAGACTAGGAATGTCCTATAATAATCCCATTGAGATTTGGAAAGAATCCCAACCGAAAATTAGGAAATTTTCCTAATTTCAGTTTCGTCAGAAATCGAGGGTCGATGGGAGGGTCGATGATCCCGTCGACCCTAGGGTCTTAAGCTGTCCGACCCTCCCTCGAAAACTGAGGGTCTGACTTTCTGTATAGGGAGGTCCGACCCTGCTTCACTGGGTGTGCGACCCTCCCTCAAAATTAAGTGTTTTCGGGTCGATTTCGTACCTGGGATCTCGATCTCCTTCATGCCCTTGGTCCATTTGACTCGACCATGATGGATAAACCTGGTTCAAGGTGGTAAGACCGGGTTAGTTTGACATGGGTCTTACAACTATTCTAATGAAACCCTAATGATATTGTAGGACTTTGTGACTTTCTGTTTGGATCTTGCGACATGGAGCAAGCTAACAAACGAGCGTCAGGTAAGGGAATCTGACCTAAACCTAATAATTAATGGACAATAAATCTTTGTTAATAACCTGAATATATATATGATGATGCGTTGTTTGTGCATATTCACATGCCATCCTTTACTTTCAGTTATTATTATTGTTCATGCATTGATAGGATGTGATTGTTAAGCATGTGATTGTTTTCATTAGTGTGTGGAGTGGGGCATGGGCCTGGGATCGCTCCTCACACTAGCACCTTTTGTAGTATTCTGTCTTAACATGCTTGGTACGGGTGGGGCATCAGGGGAAGGTCGTGGTACGGTGGTCTCCGATGTTGATGCTGGTCTGGCCATGGTTATGTGGCATTGTGGTCTCCGAGGTCGACGTTGGCTTGTCCACGATGCTTTAGCTCTATCTCTATGCCGTAGGGAGTTATGTTGGGATAGGGTCTACTTGCGTTATGTATCTATCCTAGTGGGTTAGTTGCGGATAGGGCATCAGGGGAGGTGTGGGAATGCCTTAGCTCTATCTCTATGCCGTAGACGGCTGTGCTGGGATAGAGCATACATTGATGACATATAGGATTGGTTAGTTGCGAGCCCAGTTTGCGAGCCCTAGCCAGTAGGGGCTTAGGTACTGGTGTGGGTAGAGCATCAGGGGAGGTACGGGGGTATCTTAGATGTAAGAACCGTGTCAAATTAACCCGATCTTACCATTGTGAACCAGGTTTACCCATCATGGTCGAGTCAAATGGACCAAGGGCATGAAGGAGATCGAGATCCCAGGTACGAAATCGACCCGAAAACACTTAATTTTGAGGGAGGGTCGCACACCCAGTGAAGCAGGGTCGGACCTCCCTATACAGAAAGTCAGACCCTCAGTTTTCGAGGGAGGGTCGGACAGCTTAAGACCCTAGGGTCGACGGGATCATCGACCCTCCCATCGACCCTCGATTTCTGACGAAACTAAAATTAGGAAATTTCCTAATTTTCGGTTGGGATTCTTTCCAAATCTCAATGGGACTATTATAGGACATTCCTAGTCTATTTAAAAGACGTCCCTAAGCCACTTTCACTCCTTTCACAACCCTAATTGAATTGAGAGAAAGTGAGAAGAAGGAAAGGAGGAAGAAGAGAGGCAAGGAAGAGAATCTAGCAAAAAGGAGAAGAAATTTCAGAGAAAAGTAATCTTCTCAGGTATGGATACAAATTCCATGAGTTTCTACAGACCTTAGGTTAGATATGGTTGAGTGTAGGATTTCGGAGAAACCCAAACCATCCATCCATGGTTAGGTTTTCATGAAAAACCATAGGAGGATGCACGAAAACTATCTAGATGGATTATACATGGTTCTAGACCATGGAATGACTGTTGAATGAATGTAGGAAGCAAGTCATAGGACCCCAAACACGAAGAATGGGTTAAAAGTGGAAATTGGACCAGAGTGCACTAAGGGTCGCACCGAGGGTCGATAGACCATCCGACCCTAGGTGTTTCTGACCATCGACCCTCAGCATTCAGGAAGTTCAGAATGGAGGGAGGGTCGATACACCCATCGACCCTAGCATCGACCCTTAGTTGACAGAATGGTTTTTAAATTCTGAATTAATTCTAATTAAATTCTATCGACTTTGTTAGGTTTGCTAGCAGTATAATAACATTATAAAGGTGATTCTAAAGCTTGGAAAAGTATCTATTAGCAAGCTAAGGTGACGAACCTTAACCCCAAACTAAATTGGTTAATAATAAACTATTTTCTTTTCTTGAGTCCTATGCCATGTTTGATTCTATGCGAATATGTTTGTAATGTGCATACAGCATGCCATCCAATATTTCTATTACTTATTCATGCATATTTACTTTATTGTTTATAACATGATGATGATGATGATGATAGGAATAGGCATGTGCTTGTATGTGTGTGGTTGGTGTGCTTGATGCGAGCAAGTATCGGGGGAGGTGTGATGAGAACGTCAATAAACATTAACCATTGGCGGGTCTCAGCACTTTAGCTCTATTTCTAACTCAAGTCTTGTGCACTGACATCGTCGTATCGCCATTACCTTAGCGGAACTATTATGTCGTAGAGTATCAAGGGAGGTGGTCTCGGTCCTTGTAGTCTCTGACTCTACCGGGGGGCCTTAGCTCTATCTCTATAGGCATTCTGAGGGATGCTGGGGTGAGGCCTTGGATACACTGTTTGGCATTAGGATTGGTTAGCAGCGAGCCCAGTTTGCAAGCCCTCGCTAACAGGGGCTTACGTGTTGGTATAGCATTATATAGCAATAAACGTTAACCTTTGTTGTATAATGTTATGGTAGGGTGGATGGGGACGACGACAAACGTTAACCTTCGGGCGGGCTTCCACACCCTGTGTATAGAGGCGGTATCAATAAACGTCAACCTTTGATCACCCAACCTTTCTATTGCACATTGCAAACTATAAACCAAGACCCAAGATATAAATTGATTTTTGCATGCATATGTAATATTGCATTGTTTTGGCTACTCACTGAGCCGTGTTGTGTGCTCACCCCTTGACGTCGAATATTTTTAGTTGATGATGCAGGATATACTGTTGAAGATTATATGAACCTATTAGCGTATGGAACTGTAGCAGCTATGGAAGTTGGAGCTGAAGACGATACACACGACTCCTCTTGCGAGTGCAACTCGTGTGTATTCGATTAGATATTTTTGTAGGTTTCTTTATTGGATTTATAAGACATGTATTTGGTATTTAAATAATTATGTCTTAGTTAAACACAGAATAATTTGATATTATTTATGGGTATCATTCTAGTTCTCAGTTCATATTATTTATAAATTTTCCGCTATTGTGTATTACTCTGATTATGATTGTGGATGCGTGTTAAGTTTGGATAACGCGGGGATAGCCTATTAGAGATCCTGGTTGAGCCGTTGTTTATTTAGCGGTTCATCACTGAACAGTGTGGAATTGGGGTGTGACAACTTGGTATCAGAGCTTCTCAGGCCTTGCCCGCCGAACTGACACATATTCAAGAGCATTGTGAACTGAGATAGGATAAATTAAAAGCTTTAATACAAACACATTGTAAGCACAAGTGATGATTGAAACCGAATTAAAAAGAGAATAATGCATCTATTAAAGGGAAAACCAGTTACATACAATGAGTAAGAGAACTACAACGTATATACATCGCTAAAGCGGAGTACAGTCCACAACCCGGACAGTTACTCTGTAGTACATGAAAGGTAAAGTACAATCAGGAAAGGCGGGGGTATCGCGTCGATATCCATATACATACGATCATCATCGTCGACCGGATCTCCCCGAGCCCTAGCAGCAGCCGCAGCATCAGTCACCTCGACCCGAGTGTGAGGGCGCACCATCGCGTTCCTCTCCTCATCGCTAACCTCTGCATCTCGCAGCCCCATCTTGCCAAATAGCCTCCCAATCTAGAGGTGACGAGAAGGTCTTCTCCTGGATCTTCTCATCAACCAGATCCACCCCCAAACGGGTCGTGGAGCATCGTAATCATGCGTCCATAGGGTAGATTACCCCTATGACCGGACAATGTGGCACCGATCATCGTCCGCATGATGATGTAAGGAAGGCGGACCGGCTATCGAAAGTGCATATGCTGTATATCAAGAACCGTGGTCACCGAGAAACCCTCTCATAGTGCCCACTGCGTGGAATCAGATTATCTTTGGATAATCTTGCGAAAGACTCGTGGAGATGGACCCAAGTAGCAAGCTCTCATCTGCCATCTATCGGGACGGAGCAACTGATTGTCGATCTCCGCTCTCATCTCCATCTCAACAAACTGTGGCTCTCCCGGCGCACAGTACACCATAGGACCATTGAAGGGAATGCCCAACAGATCGGTCAGTTGCCGATAGTCAAAAGAAATGTGCACCCCCTTGACGTAGCTAGTGATGCGCAACTCCTGACCACGCTCGACATCATTGTAATCCCCCACCACCTGGAGATTGCAATAGAACTGGCGCACCAAGTCTGGACATGTGCACGCGTCGTATGTGATGACAAGGAGCCACCCCATGTCTCCAAATGCTCTCTCTACGTTGAACAAGGCTAGATCAGCCAGGTTCACCATACGACCCCCTTCCACTTTCTTGCCGGTATAGTAGGCATACTGTGCCTCGGCTTCATTTGAATGGAAACGGAGAGGATCACGCAATCTTGGCACTTTGGTACGGGCCATAGTACCTGCAGAAACAAGAAAGAGGAAATAAACCAGGAGTTAGTGGGATAAAATCCGAAATTGGGTGTAATAACGACGTAAGTTAACAATAAAGTCCCATTTCTCACCATCCAAGTGGACGTAAGGACTTACGAAGGTTTAAACATATCCTACAATCTACATGCAGTAGAAAATTTTAACGGATAAGGTCCAATTTGGAGAAATGCAAGAAAAATCAAAATTTTGATAAATTAGGGCAAAAAGAGAAAAATTTAAGTTTCTCGATAACCAACCGATGAAATTGAAAACTTTTTGAGGGCTTTCGTTCCTCAAGACATCAATAACAAAAGCTCCCAATAAAAATCGAAATTTTACGGTTGGAAAAAGTTTAATTTGGAAAAGACGAGCTAAATGAGTAAAAACCTAGAAGTAAAAACCTAAAAACAGGGAAAGTTGGGAAATTATACCTGTAGAGGGGATGTGGATGTCGAACCTCGGAGTAAGAACGATCCACAATAGTGAAGTAGCACTGTAGCAACTCGGAGAGTAGAGACGAGTCAAAACGGAGGAGGAATAGTGAGAATTGACCCAGAATCGGATCTTAAAAATCTGATTTTTGGTCCGAGGGTAGGACAATTCGACTGACACCATCGACCCTTGAATCGACCCTCCAATCGACCCTCGACTCTCGGGAATCTGACAGAAATTCAAGGGTCGGACTGAGGGTCGGACACCCATCGACCCTCGCATCGACCCTCAGCTCTCGGGAAGAACAGGTCATTCCCAGGGTCGAATACCAAGGGTCGGACACACCAGCGACCCTCACTATCGACCCTACATAGAAAAGACAGTAAAATTTTTCAGAATGAATTGGAGATTTTGAATTTTATATCGGGTAGCGTGCCTACATAAAGTATAAATGATTTCTCACTGACTTGATGATTTTCAGGCACCATCCATCTCGAAAGTAAATATGTCTGGACGTAGAGTTACCCGACAAACCCGAAATACAGTCCCACCACCACCACCAGTGGAGGAGACTAGTCAAGAGAATCACCCTGCACAGGGTAATCCAGAACCAGCAGGCCCTACAAATTTGCCACCTCCACCACCGGAGCTAGCAAATGTGGTTATGAATCTGGCTCAACAGCTACAACAAATGCAACATGCACAAGCTCAAATGCAGGTTGCGATGGGAGTTATGTTTCAAGCCACTCAGGCTGCAGCCATGCACACTGGGCAAGCTAGTGCAGCACCAGTGGGTAACCACCCAGCCCCTCAGACACCTCAACAACCGGCTGCACCAGTTCCTGTGCAAGCCCCAGAAGCAGCCCAAGGGAACTATCAGTATCCACCCCCTATGTTTGGGGCATATCAAAATCGACTGGATCACTCCCGGCTAGTGGAGAGATTTTTGAAAATGAAACCAAGAGAATTCAACGGAAAGCCGTCTGATCCACTGTGGCCAGCACACTGGATAGACGAGATGGAAAGGAACTTCCTTATGATGACTATTACTGAGGAAGAGAAAGTACTATGCGCCACCTTCATGCTCAAAGGCGACGCACACCATTGGTGGAAATCTACAAAGACGTACTTATTGACCAAGCACGCCCTACTGACTTGGGCTATATATAAAGAAGCTTTCTTTGAGAAATATTTTCCACGAAGCTTCAGAGATTCGATGGAGAAGGAGTTCCTGAGTCTTTATCAAGGACAGATGTCGGTGGATGTGTACCAACAGCGTTATGAAGAGCTGTTTTTCTTCGCACCACTGAGTATGCAAGAAGAAGATACAAAAACCTGTAGATTCGTCGCGGGACT
The DNA here is from genome assembly GCA_028583415.1 of Protea cynaroides. Taxonomy (NCBI): domain Eukaryota; kingdom Viridiplantae; phylum Streptophyta; class Magnoliopsida; order Proteales; family Proteaceae; genus Protea; species Protea cynaroides. Next base: position 32,530,599 of record CM053276.1, on the reverse strand, counting down.
AAGAGGAAGTATAAGGGAACATGTTCTGGGATTAGAGAAGAACATATACAACGAAGCTGTTCAGATTGCTCGAGTGATCGAATCGAGCCAGAAAGAAAGTTATTTCACTCAAAACAAAGGAATCAAGAGACCAGCTAGGAATTCGTATAACGGAGGCAACAATAGGACGTATAAACCTTTTCGTCCTCAGAATTTTGCAACTGCACCAAAGTCTATTGCAGCAGCTCAACCACAGCCAAAGCCAAATTCTGAAGCCCCGAAGTGCTATAACTGCAACCAACCAGGGCATATGGCAAGAGAGTGCCCAAAACCCAAGAAGCAGTTACATCAAGGATGGGTATATGCTGTTACATCAGAGGATGCAGCCGCATCGCCCGATGTGGTCACAGGTATCATACCTATCAATGGCATACCTGCCAGAGTACTCTTTGATTCAGGAGCTACTCATTCATTTATATCTGTGTCGTTTGGAAAGAAGACCAATCTGCCCATCAAAACATTAGACTACAAATTACTTGTACGGTCACCGATGGGATTAGATGTGGAATTAGAGAAAGGTTATGGATCATGTCCAGTTCTCATTGGAGAGCAGACCTTGGATGCAACCTTAATACAACTTGAGATGGTAGACTTTGACGCCATCTTGGGAATGGACTGGTTAGCTCGGCACGCTGCAAATTTGTTATGCGCCGAGAAGAAGCTAACGTTTAAAGACAAAGAAGGAACAGAATTCAGTTTCTCGGGAACCAAACTTCTCAGGAGACGCAAGCTCATACTCTCAGCATTAAAGGCAAAGAAGTGCCTTGAGAAAGGAGCGGTCGGATATCTAGTATCAGTGGTCGACCTAACCAAGGACGTGCCACAAATGGAAGATATTGATGTAGTGCGAGATTTTCCTGATGTATTTTTGGAGGAACTACCCGGATTACCACCCGACCGAGCCACGGAGTTTGTAATAGACCTGATACCTGGAGCCGCACCGGTATCAAAAGCACCTTATAGAATGGCTCCTACTGAACTGAAGGAATTAAAAGTGCAACTACAAGAACTGCTGGATAAGGGTTATATTAGACCCAGTATATCTCCATGGGGAGCACCGGTGTTGTTCGTAAAGAAGAAAGATGGTAGCGTTCGGTTATGTATCGACTATAGAGAGTTGAATAAGTTGACAATCAAGAATCGATATCCACTACCCGGGATTGATGACTTGTTCGATCGGTTACAAGGAGCGAAGGTATTTTCAAAGATCGATCTTCGATCAGGCTATCATCAATTGAAGATTAAAGAATGTGACATTCCGAAGACAACTTTCCGGACAAGATACGGACATTATGAATTCTTAGTGATGTCCTTCGGACTAACTAATGCACCGGCAACGTTCATGGAACTTATGAACCGAGTTTTCCACGATATGTTGGACACGTCGGTGATAGTATTTATTGATGACATATTGGTATACTCCAAGGATAAGGAAACCCATGTCAAGAACCTAAACGCAGCCCTCCAGCATTTAAGGAAAGAGAAGTTATACGCCAAATTTTCAAAATGTGAGTTTTGGCTAAGCGAAGTCGCATTTCTAGGCCATGTAGTATTCGCGGAAGGAATCAAAGTGGACCCCAGTAAGATCGAAGCTATTGTGAAGTGGGAAGCACCAAAGAGCGTCTCAGAAATTAGAAGTTTTCCCGGGTCTAGCTGGATATTATCGGAGATTCGTAGAAGACTATTCTCGGATTGCCGAACCTCTCACCAATTTGACCAAGAAAGGAGAAAAGTTTGTATGGACGGATAAGTGTGAAAAGAGCTTTCAAACACTGAAGACCAGATTGATATCCGCTCCAATTTTAACCATTCCCGTTCCGGGACAGACATTTACTTTATATACTGATGCATCGGGATTGGGACTAGGATGTGTGCTTATGCAAGGAGAACAAGTAGTTGCGTATGCATCGAGACAGTTGAAGGTACATGAGAAAAATTACCCAACCCATGATTTGGAATTAGCGGTAGTAGTACATGCTGTCAAGATATGGAGACACTACCTATACGGAGAGAAATTTCAAATTAAGTCGGACCATAAAAGTCTTACTTATCTATTTAATCAGAAGGAGTTAAATATGAGACAAAGAAGATGGCTGGAACTATTGAAAGACTATGATTGTGATATCCAGTATCATCCGGAAAAAGCGAACGTGGTAGCGGATGCATTGAGCAGGAAAGCAATGATAAAATCTCAAGGAGAAACCAGCACGATCGCAGCAATGTATACCAATGGAATGGTGTTTAATCACGGCAACGAGCAGTATGTGATAGATACACCGGATGGATCAACCAACCAAGGGTTCATTCATCGGTTTTCAAATACGTTCGCGGCATTGAAGATTATACCGGATATAGTGGACGAAGTGAAGACTGCTATCAAAGCAGATCCTTATCTGAGACCAGTACAAGAAGATATTGAGAAAGGTAGGACTAACCCTGAGTTCACCTTGGACGAGGAGAAGGTACTGAAATACAAAGGAAGAATATGTGTACCCGAAACAGAAAGTGTAGACATTAGACACCGACTCATGAAAGAAGCCCATACCACCATCTACTCGGTACATCCTGGAAGTACAAAAATGTATCATGATCTAAAGAAACTGTATTTGTGGAGGGAAATGAAGGCAGATGTAGCCAACTTCGTGTCTCAATGCCTAAATTGTCAGAAGGTAAAGGCGGAACGACAAAGACCCGCAGGACTATTACAACCATTACCGGAACCAGCATGGAAATGGGACTGCATCACTATGGACTTCGTTACAGGACTACCATTGACTCCTCGAGTAGTTGACGCAGTTTGGGTGATTGTAGACCGTCTGACTAAAACGGCTCGCTTCATACCGATACGACCCCAATATACACTCGAAAGGTTAGCAAAGCTGTATGTTGATAACATTGTTCGGTTACACGGTGTTCCAGAAAGCATTGTGTCCGATAGAGATCCATGATTTACTTCCAAATTTTGGGAAGGACTGCAAAAGGCTATGGGTACAACATTGAAGTTCAGTACTGCATTCCACCCACAGACTGACGGACAGTCGGAGCGTACAATCCAGATTTTAGAAGATATGCTACGAGCATGTGTGATTGATTTCAAGGGATCATGGGACGAAAAGTTACCACTGATCGAGTTCGCTTACAATAACAGCTATCAGGCTACTATACAGATGTCACCTTATGAAGCACTGTATGGTAGGAAGTGTCGAACTCCCTTGTTTTGGAATGAAGTTGGAGAACGTAGTATTGTTGGACCGGAATTTGTTGAAGAGACTTGTCGAGTGGTCGACATCATCAAGGAAAGAGTAAGAGTAGCTCAGAACTGTCAGAAGCAATACGCAGATACTCGACGAAGAGATCTAGAGTTCGCCGTAGGTGATAAAGTATTTCTGAAAGTATCGCCTATGCGAGGATTGAAGAGGTTCGGACAAAAAGGAAAACTAAGTCCAAGATATGTCGGACCATATGAGATTCTGGCTAAGCGTGGAAAAGTAGCTTATCAGTTAGCACTACCACCATCTATGTCAAGTGTGCATGACGTATTTCACATATCCTTATTGAAGAAGTATGTCAAGGATCCAACGCATGTCTTGACAGTAGATTTGCCGAAATTGACTGATGATTTGACATTCGAAGTAACACCAACAGCAATCACCAGCCGAAAGGTTCAACGTCTACGCAACAGAGATATCTACTATGTTAAGGTCACATGGAAAAGTAGAGACATGGAAGAGATTACATGGGAAAAAGAAAATGCTATGAGAAAGCAATACCCTCACTTGTTTGATTCAGAAGGTATGTACAATTTCGAGGATGAAATTTTTATAAGTTGGGGGAAGTTGTAAGACCCGTGTCAAACTAACCCGGTCTTACCACCTTGAACCAGGTTTACCCATCATGGTCGAGTCAAATGGACCAAGGGCATGAAGGAGATCGAGATCCCAGGTATGAAATCGACCCAAAAACACTTAATTCTAGGGGAGGGTCGCACACCCAGTGAAGCAGGGTCGGACCTCCCAAAACAGAAAGTCAGACCCTCAGTTTTTGAGGGAGGGTCGGACACCTTAAGACCCTAGGGTCGACGGGATCATCGACCCTCCCATCGACCCTCGATTTCTGACGAAACTAAAATTAGAAAATTTCCTAATTTTCGGTTGGGATTCTTTCCAAATCTCAATGGGACTATTATAGGACATTCCTAGTCTATTTAAAGGACGTCCCTAAGCCACTTTCACTCCTTTCACAACCCTAATTGAATTGAGAGAAAGTGAGAAGAAGGAAAGGAGGAAGAAGAGAGGCAAGGAAGAGAATCTAGCAAAAAGGAGAAGAAATTTCAGAGAAAAGTAATCTTCTCAGGTATGGATACAAATTCCATGAGTTTCTACAGACCTTAGGTTAGATATGGTTGAGTGTAGGATTTTGGAGAAACCCAAACCATCCATCCATGGTTAGGTTTTCATGGAAAACCATAGGAGGATGCACGAAAACTATCTAGATGGATTATACATGGTTCTAGACCATGGAATGACTGTTGAATGAATATAGGAAGCAAGCCATAGGACCCCAAACACGAAGAATGGGTTAAAAGTGGAAATTGGACCAGAGTGCACTAAGGGTCGCACCGAGGGTCGATAGACCATCCGACCCTAGGTGTTTCTGACCATCGACCCTCAGCATTCAAGAAGTTCAGAATGGAGGGAGGGTCGATAGACCCATCGACCCTAGCATCGACCCTCAGTTGACAGAATGGTTTTTAAATTCTGAATTAATTCTAATTAAATTCTATCGACTTTGTTAGGTTTGCTAGCAGTATAATAACATTATAAAGGTGATTCTAAAGCTTGGAAAAGTATCTATTAGCAAGCTAAGGTGAGGAACCTTAACCCCAAACTAAATTGGTTAATAATAAACTGTTTTCTTTTCTTGAGTCCTATGCCATGTTTGATTCTATGCGAATATGTTTGTAATGTGCATACAGCATGCCATCCAATATTTCTATTACTTGTTCATGCATATTTACTTTATTGTTTATAACATGATGGTGATGATGATGATAGGAATAGGCATGTGCTTGTATGTGTGTGGTTGGTGTGCTTGATGCGAGCGAGTATCAGGGGAGGTGTGATGAGAACGTCAATAAACGTTAACCTTTGGCGGGTCTCAGCACTTTAGCTCTATCTCTAACTCAAGTCTTGTGCATTGACATCGTCGTATCGCCATTACCTTAGCGGAACTATTATGTCGTAGAGTATCAGGGGAGGTGGTCTCGGTCCTTGTAGTCTCTGACTCTACCGGGGGGCCTTAGCTCTATCTCTATGGGCATTCTGAGGGATGCTAGGGTGAGGCCTTGGATACACTGTTTGGCATTAGGATTGGTTAGCAGCGAGCCCAGTTTGCAAGCCCTCGCTAACAGGGGCTTACGTGTTGGTATAGCATAATATAGCAATAAACGTTAACCTTTGTTGTATAATGTTATGGTAGGGTGGATGGGGACGACGATAAACGTTAACCTTCGGGCGGACTTCCACACCCTGTGTATAGAGACGGTATCAATAAACGTTAACCTTTGATCACCCAACCTTTCTATTGCACATTGCAAACTATAAACCAAGACCAAAGATATAAATTAATTTTTGCATGCATATGTAATGTTGCATTTTTTTGGCTACTCACTGAGCAGTGTTGTGTGCTCACCCCTTGACGTCGAATATCTTTAGTTGATGATGCAGGATATACTGTTGAGGATTATATGAACCTGTCAGCGTATGGAACTGTAGCAGCTATGGAAGTTGGAGCTGAAGACGATACACACGACTCCTCTTGCGAGTGCAACTCGTGTGTATTCGATTAGATATTTTTGTAGGTTTCTTTATTGGATTTATAAGACATGTATTTGGTATTTAAATAATTATGTCTTAGTTAAACACAGAATAATTTGATATTATTTATGGGTATCATTCTAGTTCTCAGTTCATATTATTTATAAATTTTCCGCTATTGTGTATTACTCTGATTATGATTGTGGATGCGTGTTAAGTTTGGATAACGCGGGGATAGCCTATTAGAGATCCTGGTTGAGCCGTTGTTTATTTAGCGGTTCATCACACCATTCTAAACAGTGTGGAATTGGGGTGTGACAATAGTTTTATTAGGGTTTCATGTTGATCAGAATCCAACAAAGTCCAAAAGAGGCCTTTCAGAGCTGACCGGTCGCAACATACCAGTTGCAGCTCTGTGAGCAAACTAACAACCGGTATGGTCGATCGGTATGTCTCCGAAAGACCATATACTTGGTTTTTCGACTGCCGTCGATCGATTTCTTTGGATTCTCAGGGTTTCTCCTATCCATTCTAAGTCTAATCTTTGAGTTAGAGTTATCCCCAACTCATACAAGTCTTATTTCGATGAATATCATCTCGGAACTCGAATCTAGGGTTTGACGGCAACTTAGGGTTTTAAAGTCCAGATAGGGTTTTAGATCAATACCTACTTTGCATGGTATTGATCCACCCACACAACTATTCTAGAGTCATAGGGTAAGAAGAGTGGTTAAAACACTTACCGCTGACTGGCATAACGTGAGCGTCGTCGAACGGTAATGGCGGCACCTCCTTCTTTTTCCTAGCTCCTTCTCCTTTCCAACCTCCTTCTCTTCTCTAGGGTTTATGAGAGATAATGGGAAGGATTTGAGGAGGTCTAAGGTGTATTTATTGGCTAGAATTAGGGTTTAGTAACCCTATTAAGATTAGGAAGGTTCAGGCATTAGGGTTTAGGAAAATGGGACCCACAAAGATCCAATTCTGGATCTCCACACCCAGCTGCGCAGAGCTGACCGGTCGACTGGTACCATCGACTGGTCAACATAAAATGATGAATATTTGTCCGTCTATGATCCGATTTCGTACCTATTTGTCATCCGCTCGACCTGTCTGGCCCTGTGATGATCGGAAGACCTGCTACGACACAAAACCAAGGTTTAGACCAGGTTTACGGAGTGCGGGTCTTACATCCTGAAAGTACAAAAATGTATCATGACCTAAAGAAACTATATTGGTGGAGAGGAATGAAAGCAGATGTAGCCAAGTTCGTGTCTCAATGCCTAAATTTTTAGAAAGTAAAGGCTGAATGACAAAGATCCGCAGGACTGTTACAGCCGTTACCGAAACCAGCATGGAAATGGGACTGCATCACTATGGACTTCGTCACGGGATTACCACTGACTCCTCGAGTGGTTGACGCAGTTTGGGTGATTGTAGACCGTCTGACTAAGACAGCTCGTTTTATACCGATACGACCTCAGTATACACTGGAAAGGTTAGCAAAGCTGTATGTGGATAATATTGTTCGATTACATGGTGTACCAAGAGCATTGTGTCTGATAGGGATCCACGATTTACTTCCAAGTTTTGGGAAGGATTGCAAAAGGCTATGGGTACAACATTGAAATTTAGTACTGCATTCCATCCACAGACAGATGGACAGTCAGAGCATACAATTCAGATTCTCAAAGATATGCTATGAGCATGTGTAATTGATTTCAAAGAATCATGGGATGTAAAACTACCACTGATCGAGTTCACTTATAACAATAGCTATCAGGCTACTATACAGATGTCACCCTATGAAGCACTGTATGGCAGAAAGTGTCGAACTCCTTTATTTTGGAACAAAGTTGGAGAACGTAGTATTGTTGGGCCAAAATTTGTTGAAGAGTCTTGTCGAGTGGTCGACAATATCAAGGAAAGAGTGAGAACAGCCCAGAATCGTCAGAAGCAATATACAGATACTCGACGCAGAGATCTTGAGTTTGTTGTGGGTGAAAAAGTATTCTTGAAGGTATCACCTATGCGAGGTTTGAAACGGTTCGGACAGAAAGGGAAACTAAGTCCAAGATATATCGAGCCATATGAGATTCTAGCTAAGCGTGAAAAAGTAGCTTACCAGTTAGCACTACCACCATCTAAGTCAAGTGTGCATAACGTATATCATATTTCCCTATTGAAGAAGTATGTCAAGGATCCAACGCACGTTCTGACAGTAGATCTACCGGATTTGACTGATGATTTGACATTTGAAGTAACACCAACTGAAATCACCAACCGAAAGGTTCAACGACTATGCAACCGAGATATCTATTATGTTAAGGTCACTTGGAAAAGTAGAGACATGGAAGAAATTACATGGCAAGAAGAGAATGCTATGCGAAAGCAATACCCTCACTTATCTGATTCAGAAGGTACGTACAATTTCGAGGACGAAATTTTTATCAGTAGGGGGGAGTTGTAAGACCCATATCAAACTAACCCGGTCTTACCACCTTGAACCAGGTTTACCCATCATGGTTGAGCAAAATGGACCAAGGGCGTGAAGGAGATCGTGATCCCAGGTATTAAATCGACCCAAAAATACTTAAATTAAGGGGAGGGTCGCATACCCAGCAAGGGAGGGTCGGACCCCCCAAGACAGAAGGTCAGACCCCCAGTTTTACGATGGGAGTCGGACACTGTAAGAACCAGGGGTCGACGGGATCATCGACCCCTCATCGACCCCCAGTTGCCGCCAGAAACAGAAATTAGAAATATTTCCTAATTTCGGTTAAACTCTTTCCAAATCTCAATGGGACTTATTTTAGGAGTTTCTACTCTATAAATAGGACGTCCCTAAGCCTCTTTCACTCCTTTTACAATCCTAAATTGAATTGAGAGAAAGAGAAGAGAAGGAAGAGAAGAAAAAGAGACACAAGTAAAAGAAGAAAGCAAAAAGGAGAAGAGTTGCAGAGAAGGAGTATTCTTCTCAGGTATGGATACTAATTCCATGAGTTTCTACAAACCTTAGGTTAGATAATGAAGAGAGTATGATCTCGGAGGATCCCAAACCATCAACCCATGGTTAGAAAACCATGGGGAAGTCATGAAAGCCATTTAGGTGAATGAATCATGGTTCTAGGCCGTAGAACATGTGTAATATGGACTGTAGTAGCAAGCCATAGGACCCCAAACACGAAGAATGGACTGGAAGTAGAAAAATCAACAAAACCCACAGGGGGTCGCATGGGGGGTCGATGGCCAATCGACCCTACCAGACCCTGAGCATCGACCCCCAGTGTTCGAGAAGTCCAGAATAGGGGTGGTCGCACCAAGGGTCGATCATTACTCCGACCCCCAGTTAACAGTATGGTTTTTAAATTCGGAATAAATTCTAATTAAGTTCTATCGACCTTGTTAGGTCTTCTAGCAATATAATAACAATATAAAGGTGATTCTAAAGCTTGGAAGAAGATCTATTAACAAGCTAAGGTGAGGGAACAAGACCTAAACTAATTGGTTAATAATAAATTATTTTATTTCTTGAGTTCAATGCCATATTGATTCTATGCGTGTATGCTTGTATGTGCATTCAACATGTCATCCAATATTTCTATTATTTGTTCATGCATATTTACTTTATTGTTTATAACATGATGATGAAGATGATGATAGGAATAGGCATGTGAATGTTTGTGTTTGGCCAATGTATATGGTGCGGGTAGGGATGGTATCAATCGGTACTTCAATGCCGTTTTCATCGGGGTATATTGTGCCATAGCCTATTCAAGTCATGTCCACTGACGTCGTTGTATTGCCATTACCTTAGCAGAACTATTATGTCGTAGAATATCAGGGGAGGTGGTCTCGGTCCTTGTAGTCTCTGACTCTACCGGGGGGGCTTAGCTCTATCTCTATGGATGTTCTGAGGGATGCTAGGGTGAGGCCTTGGATACACTGTTTGGCATTAGGATTGGTTAGTTGCGAGCCCAGTTTGCAACCCTAGCCAGTAGGGGTTTATTTGTTGGTTTGGTAATAATCGGTACATCCATGACCATTTTTCATGGGCTGTATATTGTGCCATTCTGGGTGCATGTGGGGCGACGGTGCCATTTTCATTGGGCGTTTCCACACACTCGTGTATAGAGGTGCGGCGGCCACCTATCCTTTCTATAGCACATTGCAAACTTTAAACCAGACCAAAGATATGATTTGACTGCATGCATATGTATTGTTGCATTGTTTTGTTTGCTCACTGAGCCCTAATGTGTGCTCACCCCTCGACGTCGAATATTTTTAGTTAATGATGCAGGTATTACCATCGAAGATTATATAAATGCTCCAGTGTACGGGAACGTGGCGACGGTGGAAGATGAAGATGCAGTGGATACACATGACTCCTTTTGCGAGTGCAACTCATGTGTATTCGATTAGATATTTTCTAGATTTCTTTATTTGGATTTATTAAGGACATGTATTTGATATTTATTTATGTCTCAGTTGATATAGAATAATTTTCTATTTAAATATTAATATCACAGTAGATTCTCAGTTCATTTTACTATAAGACTTCCATTATTGTGTATTTACTGTGATTATGAATGTGGATGTATGTGGTTTAGATCAGCCGGATACCATCTGTACGAGATCCTGGTTGAACTGTTGGTTTGCTAGTGGTTCATCACACCATTCTGAAGTGTGCGGAATTGGGGTGTGACAGCTGTAGTAAGCATGTCGGTCTCTATCTTTTGGCCTTTACTTGTTGATAGTTTAGGCATTGAAATACATACCAAGCCACATCTGCTTTCATTCCTCTCCACCAATACAACCGTTTCAGATCATGGTACATCTTGGTACTTTCGGGATGTACTGAATATAGAGTACAATGAGCTTCTATCTTGATTCTTTGTCAAAGGTCTGACTCTTCACTTTTTGGTATGCATAACCTACCCCTATACCTGAGTATCTTATCCGCATCCAAGGTAAAGTCATGGTTTGGTTTACCTTTCTCCATATCTTCTTGCACTGTTCTTAGATACGGGTCAAGTAGAATTACAACTTTCACCTCATGCATCAGGTCTGGTATGATCTTCAATGTCACGAGCATAAGCGAGAACTTGTGGATCAGTCCTTGCTATATAGGATCATCTGGAGACTCCAATATGTGTTGCACCATATCACTCCCCATAGTTGATATCGCAGAAACTAGAGCATTACTTATATTATATTCTCCTTCTAGCTTCAGTATTCCCTTTCTGCTTAATGCTTCTGCAACCACATTTGCCTTTCCAGGATGATACTGACTATCACAATCATAGTCCTTCAGTAGCTCTAACCATCTCCTGTACCTCATGTTTAACTTCTTTTGAGTAAAGAGATAGGTAAGGCTCTCATGATCCGACTTAATCTAAAATTTCTCACCGTACAGGTAATGTCTCCAAGTCTTGATTACGTGAATTACAGCTACTAACTCCAACTCAAGCATAGGGTAATTCTTCTCATGTTCTTTCAACTGTCTCGAAGCATATGCAATCACTTGCTCTCCTTGCATCAATACGCATCCCAAATCCAATCCAGAGGCATCTGTATATAGGGTAAATGGTTGTCTTTGTATCTGGAAGCATTCTTCGCACTTGTCAGTCCAAATGAAATTCTCCCCCTTTCAGATTAGCTTGGTAAGTGGCACTACAATCCTGGAGTAGTCTTCTATGAACCGTCTGTAATAACCAGCCAAGCCCAAGAAATTTTTTATTTCTACAATGTTTTTAGGCGCTTCCCACCCTATAATTGCTTCTTTCTTGCTGGGGTCTACCTTTATCTCTTTTGATGAAACCACGTGATCCAAGAAAGTCACCTTGTTCAGCTAGAACTCACACTTCTTGAATTTGGAGTAAAGCTTCTCCCTTCTCAACTGTTGTAAGGCTGCTCTAAGATCCATCGCATGAGTCTCTTCATCCTTGGAATAGACCAATATATCGTTAATGAAAACTATGATCGAAGTGTCTAACATCTCATGGAACACTTGGTTCATGAGCTCCATAAAGCATGTAGGGGCATTAATTAACCCAAAAGACATAACCAGGAACTCATAATGTCCGTACTTAGTTTTGAAAGCTGTCTTCGGAATGTCGCCTTCCTTAATCTTTAGGTGATGATATCTTGACCATAGATCGATCTTTGAAAACACCTTCTCACCTTGCAAATGATCGAACAAGTCATCAATATCGGTTCTTGATGGTGAGCTTATTCAATTCTCGGTAGTCTATGCACAGTCGAACACTACCGTTCTTCTTCTTTATGAACAACACTGGTGCTCCCCATGGTGAAATACTTGGCTGGATAAAACCCTTGTCTAATAACTCTTGTAGTTGAGTCTTCAGTTCCTTCAATTCAGTAAGAGCCATCCGATAAGGTACCTTAAACACCGGTGCCGACCCTGGCAACAGTCTATCACGAACTCAGTCACTCAGTTAGGTGGCAACCTAGGTAAATCTTCTGGAAACACGTTCAGAAATTCCCATACAACTTCAATATCTTCCATCCATGGTGCTTCTTTGGTAACGTCCACCACAGATACTAGATATCTAACTCCTCCCTTTTCAAGGCATTTCTTTGCCTTAAGTGTAGAGAGAATAAGCTTCCATTTACAAGGAAGTTTGATCCCACTAAAACTAAATTTTGTACCTTCTTTTCCCTTGAATGACAACTTCTTCTCAGCACAAAGTAAAACTCATGGAATTCTGAGATAACCAGTCCATTCCTATGATGACATCAAAGTCCACCATCTCGAGCTGAACCAGGTTCCCATCCAGACTTCGTCCATTAAGAAGAACTGGATAGGGTCCATAGCACTCATCTTACACAACCTCTAGTCCCAATGGTGATCTTACTAATAGTTTGTGGTCTAAAGGTTTGATGGGCACATCCAACTTCTTTCCAAATAAGATGGACACAAAGGAATGGGTAGCCCCATAGTCAAAGAGTACTCTAGCGGGTACACCAGCTATGGTTACCATACCATAGTTTTACCTAGGTATAGTCTACATGCTTACACAATAGTACAGTAACAATAACGGTCAGGTCATACCTATGACCACATCAGGTGATACGACAATGTCTTCCAAAGTCACGGCGTATACCTTTCCTTGCTGAATCTGTTTTTAGGCCTAGGGCATGTCTCTGCATAGTGCCCCATTTGATCACAGTTAAAGCACTTGATATTAGCAGTTACTTGATAGAATTGCTTGGATTGTCTTGGTTGCTCCATTAGTGTTCTACGAACAGAATGGTTTGAAGATCCTTGAATTTCCTCTGTTTGATGTGTCATCATTAGCCCTTTTTAGTCCTCGATTCTGAGCAAGGAAACTTTCTTTCTGGCTGGACTCTAGAACTCGAGTAATCTGCACAACTTCGTTATAGTTCTTCTTCTCCAAACCTAGCACATGCTCTTAAATACTTTCCCACAATCCCACAGTGAACCTTTGGGTCTTAGTGTCTTCCTCTTGCATGCTGGCAGGAGCGAAGGAGAATAGTTCTTCATACCACTATTGATACGCATTTATACTCATCTGACCTTGATATAGGCTCAGGAATTCTTTCTCCATCTAATCTCAAAAACTCCTAGAAGAATATTTGTCGAAGAAGGCTTCCTTGAAAATAGTCCAGGTCACTGAGGGTGCTTGGTAAGTAGATATGCATGAGTAGATCTCCACCAGTGATTAGCAATCTCCCTTAGCATAAAGGTTGCATACAAAACCTTTTTTCCTCTATAATTGTCATCATCATGAAGTTCTTCTCCATCTCATCAATGCACTGAGATGGCCACAATGGATTCGACATCTTGCTTGAGAATGTTTAGGGCTTCAGCTTTAGAAATCTTTCCATTAGCCTTAAATGATCATTTTGCCCAAACGCTCCATATACAGGTGGCTAATATTGGTAACCACCTTGATACACTACTTGCTGTGCACCAAATTCTACATTGGGATGTGTGTAACTGGAACCTGCTGTACCATAGGCATCATGTTATTGCCAACAGGTGCTGAAGGTACAGTGTTGCTACTGACTGGAACCATACTAGTCTGGCCTGGAGGTATCTGTATTGGTGTTGGCAGTTTGTGTAGTCATCCCCATTGCAGCTTGCATGGCCAACAATACTTACTGGTACCCTGCATCTACCGAGCCAAATTGGTCACAACCTTGTGGTGCATCATTCTGATTCACATTATTTTCAGTTTGTTCTTCAGGGTTTTCATTCCCATTCTCCAGGCCTCTTCAACTTGTTCTGCGAGTACAATGTACCATTTTAGGCTATGACCATTGAAGTTCTACGTGGTCAATAAGTGTGAAACAAGGTATATGTAATTTATCGGGTTAGTCCCACAGTATATGAAAATCCCAATGAAACAGAACCAAACAGGCAATAAATAGCTCAAAAAAATTTGTCTGGTCACCCTTGACCAATCGTGTATTACGCGACCAGTGACCAATCCAGACAAACTCTACAAACATTCCCAAGAGCTTCCGATTGAGTCTTCGGTCGCTAACCGCTCGACTCTTTAAGTCAAATCGTTCGACCGGTCAACCAAAATTTGGTTTTTAAAATGTATTTTGAGTCGTTTTTCCCTCACTTTCTCTTGTCTTCTTGGAGTCATGACCCTACATGGCTCCGGTGAGTTGCTACAGTACTTATTGGATAATTTTCTAAGCTTTCACTCCGGTCAACAAACTCCATACACTAGCTAGAGGTATGCTTTCAATTCTTTCTTCTCTTTGGATAGTTTTTCATAGGTTTTAGTCTCCTTTTCTTATTTTTCTCAAATTAAAACCTTTTCAACCATAGGAAACCTATTTTCTTCATCAAAATTCATTGTTGGGCATCCAATGATCAAAAGCCCTCAATCAATTTGGGGTTCTGCCCAAATTTTTGAAATTTTTGAAATTTTTGAAATTTTTTGTATTCCTAGATCAATTGAGTATTTTTTTTGGCATGTTTGTATGTTTTCCCATTGACATAAGTCCTCTAATCCATTTAATTGGGAAAAAGTAATGTTTTTGACCAATTTACGCCGTTATGCTACCAAAATTTTTAAAATTTTTACTAACAAGATTTTATTTCACTATTTCTTGCAGATTCATCATGCCTTGCACTAAGAACCCTAGACCATTCGACACACTTCGCTTTCGTTATGTCGAAACCGAAGTGCAATACCCTTAGTTCCAAAACAAGAAGGTAGAGGTAGGGCAATTTGTGAAACTGTTGGATCTTGCCAGGTTCGACGTAGAGGGCGCGTTCGACACCATGGGTTGGCTTCCTATGACCCAGTATCAGGGGTCGACCTGACCTGACCTGGTAAAGCAATTTTACTACAACTTACAACTCGAGGGCGATCCAAAGGACCTTGAGAGGGATAGAGAGCTGAGGATCACCAGCTGGGTGAAAGGCGTATTGATTTCTTTAAACACCCACTAGCTAGCGGGTCTCCTGAACATCTCCAATGCCAGTGAGTTAGTTTACTGCGCACCAAAGGAGTGCAAATTTATGACTGAGGGCCTGCGTCTGGAGGTGTGGACCAGATCTTACAGCTAGGGCTGAAGGAGTTGAAGGCGATTAACCTGTGTCACCTTTCTCGATTATATTGCCGCATCATCCAGCATAATCTCATACCTCAAAGCGACCATTACAATGAGGTATCGCAGCTGACCCAATATGTTCTTTACTGCATTTGCACTAGGCAACCTATATGCTTACCCTACATCATCATACCTACCATGCATCGAGCCACGATGCCTAATCTAAAGGGCAATCCACCCTATGGTCGTATGATCACCATCATTTTTTATCGCCTTCATGTAAACATGGAAGGTGAGAGAATGTACAAGGAGACGATTATGGCAGACCATGATGGGTTTGCATGAGGCAAAGATCAGTGATGAGGAACTGAATGCATTGGATCATCCTCTGGGTCGGGTAGCACGATAGCAGTAGCAGTAGCAGCAGAGGTAGCAATGGCAGTAGCATTTGAGGCAGTAACAGCAGAGGGTGGTGAAGATGATGACTGCATGTTCATGGATGTAGACGACATCCCCCTCCTACATATCGGCATACATCAGAGGCTGGTCCATTTTGTCTCTCACCAAATTCGATGATGTTACTCCTCTTGGAGATTTGGGAGGCTCAACGTGCTACTGATCGACATGTAGTAGAGCTGGCACAGAGTCTGCAGGTTGTCCGAGAGGAGGTACACTGGCTTCAAACCACCAATGCTGAGGATTATGACAGGGATAGAGAATCACCACCTCCCCCGCCAGACTAGAGTTAGATTGCTTTTGTTGCTTCTTGAACAATTTATCTTTCATGTTTATATTTTCCAAAGTAATTGTCTGGATTATGGGCCATACTTTGGTACTTATTTGGGTATACTTTATTTTTATTTTTGTTCATATATATAGTTCTATCTCTTTACTATGTGCATTATTGTCTAGCTTAATTTTCTGTCTCAACCAACAACGTGCTTATAATGTGTTTGTATTAAAACTTTTAATTTATCGTATCTAAGTTTATAGACCATTGTAAATGTATTCAGTTTGATTGGAAAAGCCCGAACGCTCTGATACCAAGTTGTCACACCCCCATTCTAGTCGAATCAATATAAATGAATCTTCATATGAACCAACAGTTCAAGCCAAGATCACATAGGACCATGCCAACAATCAAACTATACACATTCCACACAATCAGAGATAATAATAAATAGCAAAATTTTATTAATAATGAACTGAGTATCTGATGTGATGAATAAATAATTAACCAGTTATCTCAATGTAAACTAGAACATAAATAAAATATCTTATTACAAACCATAACTCAAATAAGAAAATAATCTAAGAGTAAACACAATGGAAACACTCACATGATGAGTCATGCTCGTCTTCCATCGCATGTACGTCCATAGAAACCACATGTCCATAAGATGGTGCATTAACATAATCTTCGATAGTAACACCTGCATCATCAGAAACTAAAAAAAAATGGTACCTTTGGGTAAGCTCACAACTTAGCTCAGTGAGTAAACAAAATAATGCAACTAACATATGCATGATGTTAATTCATATCTTTGGTCTGGTTTAAGTTTGCAATGTACTATGGTAAGGATAGGCGGCTACCACACCTCCATACACGAGAGTGTGAGCATGCCCAACAGATCACACACTACTGTGGTCCCACATCACTCATTATAGAATAGAGATAGAGCTAGAGCCTAATGGATCACACACCACTAGCACTCCCCCTGATACTCTACCCCATACCAGTACGTATGTCCCTACTGGAGAGGGCTTGTAAACTGGATTTGTGTCTAACAAATCCTAGATGTCATTAAGATGTATCTAAGGTTTTACCCCATCATCCTTCAATACAACATAGAGATAGAGCTAGAGTTTGCTGGCAGAGCTACAGCCACACACCGTGAGTACTCCCCCTGATACCTTATGACGTACTAATTCCACCAAGATAAAGGCGATGGGACGATGTCAGTATGGTGAATGGTTTGATGCTACAACCTCTTCCCATCCAACACACTGACCACATACAAGCACATGCCTATCTTCGTCATCAGATTCATGAAAGAAATATAAATAGATATGCATGAACAAGATATATAACAGTTAATTGGATGACATGTGAGATGCACAAAACAAGCACAAAACAACATACAGATCATGGCATCAATCTCAATGACAGAAAATAAAGGATAACTTGTTATTAACCAATTAGTTTAGGTCTTGTTCCCTCACCTGTGATTGATGTTGTTCCTCTTCTAAACCTTAGAAGCTATCTTGAACTAACTAGTAACTTAAACAATTAGTAAACTTTAATTAGGGTTCCATTCCATCAAGTTACTGTAGTCTGATTCACAGTTCGGTCCCCAATTTAAGCCTTTCGAACATTATCCGCTCACATGATCGGTCTTGCATTGGTCGATCGGTCATCAATCCGGACAAACCCTGTCAGACTTTCCGAGAGTGACCTGTCGCCTATCCGGTATGGAATCTAGTTGACAAGTCAATAGAGACCAGATAACCTTCAGGCTATCTTTAGTCTGCCTTTTATCCAAATTGATCCTTCGGTTCTTTAATGGGATCCATCCTAGAGTCATTTTATGACAATTTTTCATTGGTTTTAATTACTCATTGTAACCCTAACAACTATAATTATTACAGATTTATATTGAAGACCTTAGGATTGAAATCATGGTATTAGATCTAATCTCACACATTGTGATCTCCAATCCTAATCCTAACATAGTCTAACCTTCTACAGAGGCAAGGTACTTATCGTGGATCCTTGACGCGGTAAGTTGGAGACCCAATGGCACAAACCCCCTTGGCAGAGCTCCTTCTTCTCTTCCAAGCTTCCTTCTTTTTCAAGCCTTCTTCTCCTTTTTCTCCACTATTTCTTTCAATTCTAGGGTTTAAGATTGATTAAAAGAGTAAGAAAAAGTTAAGGGATGTCCTCCATATAGAGGAGAAACTTCTATATAGAGTGGGGTTCTAATTAGGAAGGAGTCTTACTCAAATTTGAAAACTTTCCTAAACTCAAAAACATATTCTAGGTTTGACCAGTCGCCAAATCCGTAGACCAGATAACTTAAGTTGTCCGACCGGATTGTAAGACCTGTATCATACTAACCCGGTCTTACCACTTTGTATCAGGTCTTCCTATCATGGTCAGACCAAGAGGACCAAGTGTGTGAAGAAACCACAAGGCTAGGTATGTAATTTAAATCATAAATCATCTAATTGAGACGTGTGATCGCATACCTAAACAGGTGTGGTCAACCACACCTCAAAATAATGAGACCACAGGAGTCTGGGACGTGTGGTCACAGATTTGGGTCATGTGGATGACGGATCTTGCGACCCCACGTGTGACCACACGATGGTATAATTGACTCTGAAATTAGGAAACCTTCCTAATCTGAAGGGGGTTCTTTCCTAATCAAAGTAGGACTCTATATGGAGGGTTTTTCTCTATATATAGGACGTCCCTTAGCCTCTTTCATTCTTTTAGAACTCAAACTGAAAGAGAGAGAAAGAGAGGAGGAGAAAGAGAAGGAGAATTAAAGAAGCAGACTAAGAGGAGGAATTTCAGGGAGAGCTCTGATTCTTCAGCAAGTTTAAGGTATGAAAACATCTCCTACATTAGTTGAATGCTTAGAATAGATCATGGAGGAAATATTGATTCAAAGTAGGATCTCAACCATGAAACCCATAGACGGAAACTCAAAAGAAATCCATGAAGAGTAGGTTGGAGTAGATGATTGTGAAAAATACGAAATTAAGGCCATAGATCAATCATAGGAAGGACCCTAATGATAGTTCAAGGAATCAATCATAAAAGGATATAGACTGAGAATGAAAGTCGACCAAATACTCGTGTGGTCACAGCTATGGCCGACCACACGAGACACATGTTTCGACTACATGCCCTCGGGAAGTTTCCAGGGAGGGTGTGGTCGCATGTGTGTGGTCGCATGATATGCAACCACACGTATCGACTGCACACCCTGTAGTCGCAAAAATTGAGACAACAGGTGCAGCCCCACCTAAGACCACTCAGCTTCTGGAGGTCTGATTGGTTCCAGATGGGACATTTAAACACTGTAATTAATGAATATGAACTCTAACTTAAAATCCATAAATTTATTAGGTTTTCAAGTGGTCCAAAAGTGAATTACAAAGCTTGGAAGAGGAACAACCAATGATCAAAGGTGAGGGGACAAGACTTAAACTAAATGGATAATAATAAACTGTTTACTTTATTGAGTCCAATGCCATGATTGATTCTATGCTTGTATGCTTGTAATGTGCATCTCACATGTCATCCAATATTTCTGCTATTACTGTTCATGCGTATTAAATTCCGTCTTTTTATAACATGATGATGATGATGATGATGCTAGGAATAGGCATATGAATGTATGTGTGTGGTTGGTGTGTTGGATGCGAGTGGAGCATCAGGGGGAGGATGTGGCATGGTGGTCTTTGATCTCGTCACCAGACTCTAGCTCTATCTCTACTCAAGTCTTGCCCACTAGCATCGTCGTATAGTCATTACCTTAGCAAAACTATTACGTCTTAGGGCATCAGGGGAGGTGGTCTCGGACTGTATGGTCTCTGACTCTGCCAGGGGGCCTTAGCTCTATCTCTATGGATATATTGAGGGATGCTAAGGTGAGGCCTTGGATACACTGTTTGGCATCAGGATTGGTTAGTTGCGAGCCCAGTTTACAAGCCCTCGTCAATAGGGGCTTATGTGTTGGTATGGGTAGGGCATCAGGGGAAGTGTTGGCAGTGTTTGATCCGAACAGTGCAACTCTATCTCTATTCTATAGTGGGTGCATGTGGGACGGCAATGGTGTTTAATCCATTGGGTAGATTCACACACTCATGTATAGAGGTGCAGCGGCCACCAAACATGTCTATAGCACATTGCAAACTTAAAAATCAGACCAAAGATATGAACTGAATGCATGCATATGTTTGTTGCATTGTTTTATTTGCTTACTGAGACGTGATGTGTGCTCACCCTTTCGACGTCGAATATTTTTAGTTCTTGATGCAGGTCCTACTATTGAAGAATATGTGAATGTGTCGATGTATGGACACGTTGCTGCGATGGACATAGAAGTTGAAGAAGATGCGCATGATTCGTCGTGTGAGTGCAACTCATGTGTTTTTTATTAGCTTAGTTGTTTAGTTATGGGAACATGTAATTGATTATTTTACTTTATTTTATGTTTTGAGGTATATTGGAGATAATTGGATACTTAATTATGCTATCATCGTCAGATACTCAGTTCATTAGTATTAAAGACTTTCGCTATAGTTTATTTACTTTGATTTTGCTTGTGGAATGTATCTAGTTTAATCAAATGGGCACAGCCTATACGAGATCCTGATTGAACCGTTGGTCTATGGACTGCTCATCACACCATTCTGGTCGGGTCAGAATTGGGGTGTGACAACTTGGGATTAGAGCCCTCAGGCTCTGTTTTATTAAACCAAAATACTACCACATGGGTCGTGAACTGAGTTAGGATGAAAATTAAAAGCTATAATAAGAACACCCCATAAGCACCTGTGTTGTATGAGACATAAACTAAGAAAGAGAATAATACACATATGTAAATGGGAAACCAATTATATATATATATATATATATATATATATATATATATATATATATATATATATATATATATATATCCAAAAGAGAATAAGAAAAAGATACATCCGAATCAGAGTACGATCCATAACCTGGACATTTACTCTATAGTATAAAAGGAAAAAGAAATAAACGGTATCATAAAGCTGGGGATGCTGGAGGAGGAGGTGCCTCACGATCTAGGTCATAGTCCTCAGCATATACTAGTCACACCCCAATTCTGTACTATTCAGAACGGTGTGATGAACCGCTAATAAACCAATGGTTCAACCAGGATCTCTAATAGGCTGTGTCCTTTAACTTAAATCATACACATCCACAACCATAATCAGAATAAATACACAATAGCGGAAGTCTTAATATTAAATGAACTGAGAATCTAACTGTGATAATCATAAATAAAATATCCAATTATGTTGTATCAACCAAGACATAAATAAATAAAATATCAAATTACATTTCCTTAATAGTTCAAATAAAAATCTAATCGAAAATGCATGAGTTGCACTCGCATGATGAGTCATGCATCTCTACTATATCTTCAGCATCCATTGCAGCAATGTGCCCGTATGCGGGAGCATTCATGTAATCTTCCACAGTAGTACCTACATCATCAACTAAAAATATTCGAATTCGAAAGGGTGAGCACACATCACGGCTCAGTGAGCAAACAAAACAATGCAACAACCATATGCATGCATTCAATTCATAACTGTGGTCTGGTATATAAGTTTGCAATGTGCTATAGAAAGGTTCAGAGGCTGCCTCACCTCTATACATGAGTGTATGGAGCCTCCCAATGAGTATCGACACTATCGTCCCACATGCACCCACCATGGACAAGTATACACCCAATGAAAACGGCATTGCTGTACCGGCTGCCCATACCAACACGTAAGCCCCTATTGGCGAGGGCTTGCAAACTGGGCTCGCAACTAACTAATCCTAATGTCAAACAATGTATCTAAGGCCTCACCCCAGCATCCCTCAATACATTCATAGAGATAGATCTAGGGGCTGGTGACCAGGACACACCACAATGTCACGTCCCCCCCTGATGCCCTACGATGTAATAGTTCTACTAAGGTAATGGCGATACGACGATGTTAGTGGACAAGACTTTAATAGAGCTATGGTACAATATACCCAATGAAAATGGCATTGCAGTACCGGTTGCACCATCCCCTATCCGCATCAAGTATACCAACATTTACTTAGTGAACAAGACTTGAGTAAAGCAATGGCACAATATACCCAATGAAAACGGCATTGAAGTACCGATTGCACCATCCCCTACCCGCATCAAGTACACTAATCGAACACAAACATTCACATGCCTATTCCTATCATCATCATCATCATCATCATGTTATAAACAACGAAGTAAATATGCATGAACAGTAGTAATTGAAATATTGGATGACATGTTAAATGCACATTACACGCATACAAGCATGGAATCATACACAGTGTTGGACTCAATAAAATAAAACAGTTTATTATTAGTCAATTAGTTTAGGTCTTGTTCCCTCACCTTTGCTTGAGTGTAGATCCTCTTTCAAGCCTTTAGAATCACCTTTATATCAATAGGAAAACCTAACAAATTGATGGATTTTAATTAGAATTCATTCCGATAGTTTTAAGCTTGATGTATTGCTTGGGTCGCAGGTTGGGTCGTAGATATATGAGACCCCAGGGTATAGGGTCGATCATAGGGTCGGTTATCCATCGACCCTAGGTGCGACCTTGGCTTCCCTGGACTTCGTGAGAGCTAGGGGTCGATCCTGTGGTCTGATAGGGTCGGTTACCAGTCGACCCTAAGTGCGACCAGATGTAAATTGAGTAGATTTTTCATCCTACAGTCCACTCATTCATGTTTGGATCCTTTGGCTTACTTTCATGGTCCATTCTATGATTGTTCTATGGCTTTAAACTCCAAGTTACTTCCTTTACATTGTTTTCCACGATTCCCTCCATGGGTTCCATTGAAACCTTCCCATGGATGGTTGATTTGGGTTTCTCCTAGATCCTATCCTTTTTATATGATATTCTAAGGTCTTACACAAATTATGGAGAATGATATCATACCTTAGTCTTGCTGAATTCAGAGATTCCTCTGAAACTCTTCTCCTTAGCCTTCTTCTCCAACTTTCCTTCTCTTCCTTCTCTTCTCTTCTCTCACTTTCAATTAGGGTTTCAAAATGAGTAAAAGAGCCTAAGGAACGTCCTATTTATAGAGGAAAACCTCCCAAAATACGTTCCAATGAGTTTAGGAAAGGTTGTCACACCCCAATTCCACACTATTCAGAATGGTGTGATGAACCGTCAACAAACCAACGGTTCAACTAGGAGCTCGAGTAGGCTATATCCGTTTTATCTAAACCTCATACATCCACATTCATAATCAGTGTAAATACACAATAGCGGAAGTCTTATAATAAAATGAACTGAGAAATCTAAATATGATAATCATATTAAAATATCCAATTATACTGTTTCAACAGAGACATAAATAAAATACCAATTACATGTCTTTACTAAATCCAAATAATTAAAATAAAATCTAATCGAATACGCATGAGTTGCACTCACAAGAGGAATCATGTGTATCCACTTCGTCTTCAACTTCCATTACCGCCATGTGCCCGTACACTGGAGCGTTGACATAATCTTCGACGGTAGTACCTGCATCATCAACTAAAAATTTTCGACGTCGAGAGAGTGAGCACACATCATGGCTCAGTGAGCAAACAAAACAATGCAACAATACATATGCATGCATTCAATTCATATCTGTGGTCTGGTTTAAAGTTTGCAATATGCAATAGAAAGGCTTGGAGGTCAAAGGTTAACGTTTATTGACCCCTCCTCTATACACAGGGTGTGGAAGCCCGCCCAAAGGTTAACGTTTATTGTCGTCCCCATCCATCTTACCATGAACATTGTACAACAAAGGTTAACGTTTATTGCTGTACAGTGCCATACCAACACGTAAGCCCCTGCTGGTGAGGGCTTGCAAACTGAGCTCACAACTAACCAATCTTAATGCCAAACAGTGTATCCAAGGCCTCACCCCAGCATCCCTCAGAACGCCCATAGAGATAGAGCTAAGGCCCCCCGGTAGAATCAGAGACTACAAGGACCGAGACCACCTCCCTTGATACTCTACAACGTAACAGTTCTGCTAAAGTGATGGCGATACGACGATGCTAATGCACAAGACTTGAGTTAGAGATAGAGCTAGAGTGCTGAGGCCTGGCCTATGATACTCCCCCTGATACTCGCTCGCATCAAGTACACCAACTACACACATACATTCACATGTCTATTCCTATCATCATGGTCATTATCATGTTGTTAACAATAAAGTAAATATGCATGAACAATAAATAGAAATATTGGATGACATGTTGAATGCACATTACAAGCATGTTCGCATAGAATCAAGCATAGCATTGGACTCAAGAAATAAAAATAGTTTGTTATTAACCAATTAGTTTAGGTCTTGTTTCCTCACCTTAGCTTGCTAGTAGATCCTCTTTCAAGCTTTAAGAATCACCTTTATATTGATATTATATTGCTAGAAGACCTAACAAAGTCGATAAAATTTAGTTAGATTTATTCCAATTTTTCCAACTTGCTGTTAACTGGGGGTAGCAGGACGGGTCGATGCTAGGGTAGCATTATACTGTGACCCCCTGTAGTAGGGTCGATGCCAGGGTCAATGGGTCCATTCGCCCTAGCATATCACCATGGGGAGCGCCAGTATTATTCATGAAGAAGAAGGACGGTAGCGTTCGCTTGTGTATAGACTACCGAGAACTGAATAAACTGACAATCAAGAATCGGTATCCATTGCCTAGGATCGATGACATGTTCGATCAGTTGCAAGGTGCCAAAGTGTTCTCAAAGATTGATCTTCGGTCAGGCTACCATCAGCTGAATATTAAGGGTGGTGATATCCCCAAGACAGCATTCAGGACCAGATATGGACATTATGAATTTTTGGTCATGTCTTTTGGATTGACAAACGCACCAGCAACCTTTATGGAACTTATGAACCGGGTTTTCCATGACATGTTGGATACGTCGGTTGTTGTATTCATTGATGATATATTAGTCTACTCCAAGGACGAGGAAACGCATGTGAAGAATCTAAACGCCGCTCTGCAGCGACTACGGAAGGAAAAGCTCTACGCCAAATTTACAAAGTGTGAGTTTTGGCTAAAGGAAGTCGCATTTCTAGGCCATGTAGTATCCGCTGAAGGAATTAAAGTGGATCCCAGCAAGATCGAGGCTATTGTAAAGTGGGAAGCACTGAAGAGCGTTGCAGAAATTAAAAGTTTCTTGGGTCTAGCTAGGTATTATCGACGATTTGTGGAAGACTATTCCCGAATTGTCGTACCTCTTACCAGTTTGACTAAGAAGGGCGAGAAGTATGTTTGGACGGATAAATGCGAAAAGATTTTTCAAACCTTGAAGGCTAGATTGATATCAGCTCCAATCTTAACCATCCCGATTCCAGGACAACCATTTATCTTGTATACCGATGCGTCAGGACTGGGATTAGGATGTGTACTTATGCAAGGAGAACAAGTAATTGCTTATGCCTCAAGACAACTGAAGACACATGAGAAGAACTATCATACACATGATTTGGAACTAGCGGCAGTAGTACATGCTGTCAAAATATGGAGACATTATTTGTACGGTGAGAAGTTTCAAATTAAATCAGACCATAAAAGTCTTACTTATCTATTTAATCAAAAGGATCTGAATATGAGACAAAGAAGATGGCTGAAACTATTGAAAGACTATGATTGTGATATCCAGTATCATCCGGGGAAAGCTAATGTAGTAGCCGATGCGTTGAGTAGAAAGGCAATGATAAAATCTTAGGGAGAGGTTAGCACAACTGCCGCAATGTGTACTACCAGAAAGGTATTCAAGCACGGTAATGAGTAGTTTGTGATAGATGCACCAGATGGATCAGCCAACCAAGGGTTTATTCATCGGTTTTCAAATATGTTCGCCGCATTGAAGATTATACCGGATATAGTTGATGAAGTGAAGACAGCTATCAAATCAGACCGTTACCTAAGGACGGTACAAGAAGACATCGAAAAAGGTAGAACTAACCCTGAGTTCACCTTTGGCGAAGAAAAGGTACTGAAGTACAAAGGAAGAATATGTGTACCCGAAACAGAAAGCTTAAACATTAAACACCGATTGATGAAAGAAGCTCACACCACCATCTATTCGATACATCCGGGAAGTACAAAAATGTATCATGATCTAAAGAAACTATATTGGTGGAGAGGAATGAAAGCAGATATAGCTAAGTTGGTGTCTCAATGCCTAAATTGTCAGAAAGTAAAGGCTGAATGACAAAGACCGACAGGACTGTTACAACCGTTACCGGAACCAGCATGGAAATGGGATTGCATCACTATGGACTTCGTCACAAGATTACCACTGACTCCTCGAGTAGTTGACATAGTTTGGGTGATTGTAGACCACCTGACTAAAACAGCTCGCTTTATACCGATACGACCCTAGTATATACTGGAGAGGTAAGCTAAGCTGTATGTGGATAACATTGTGTGATTACACGGTGTACCTGAAAGTATTGTGTCCGATAGAGATCCACGATTTACTTCAAAGTTTTGGGAAGGATTGCAAAAGGCTATGGGTACAACATTAAAGTTTAGTACTGCATTCCACCCACAGACAGATGGACAGTCGGAGCGTACAATTCAGATTCTAGAAGATATGCTTCGAGCATGTGTAATTGACTTCAAAGGATCATGGGATTAAAATTTATTACTGATTGAGTTCGCTTATAACAATAGCTATCAGGCTATTATACAGATGTCACCCTATGAAGCACTGTATGGCAGAAAGTGTCGAACTCCATTATTTTGGAATGAAGTTGGGGAATGTAGTCTTGTTGGACCAGAATTTGTTGAGGAGACTTGTCGAGTGGTCGACATTATCAAAGAAAGAGTGAGAACAGCCCAGAACCGTCAGAAGCAATATGTAGATACTCGACGTAGAGATCTTGAGTTCGTCGTGGGTGATAAAGTATTCTTAAAGGTATCGCCTATGTGAGGTCTAAAACGGTTCAAACAGAAGGGGAAACTAAGTCCAAGATATATCGAGCCATATGAGATCTTAGCCAAACGTGGAAAAGTGGCTTATCAGTTAGCACTACCCCCATCTATGTCATGTGTACATGACGTATTTCATATTTCCTTATTGAAGAAGTATGTCAAGGATCCGACACACATTTTGACAATGGATCCACCAGATTTAACTGAAGATTTGACCTTTGAAGTAGCACCAATTGAGATCACTAATCCAAAGGTGCAATGTTTACGCAACCGTGATATCTATTATGTCAAGGTCACCTGGAGAAGCAGGGATATAGAAGAAGTCACATGGGAAGAAGAGAATGCTATGCGAAAGCAATACCCTCACTTATTTGATTCAGAAGGTACGTATAATTTTGAGGACGAAATTTTTATAAGTAGGGGGGAGTTGTAAGACCCGTGTCAATCTAACCCGGTCTTACCACCTTGAACCAGGTCTACCTATCATGGTCGAGCCAAATGGACCAAGTATGTGAAGGAGATCGTGATCCCAGGTATTAAACTGACCCAAAAACACTCAAAAAGGGGCGAAGGTCGCACACCCAGTGAGGTGGGGTCGGACCCCCCAGTACAAAAAGTCAGACCCTCAGTTTTTAGCCGGGGGTCGAACATTTTAAAACCAGGGGTCGATGGGATCATCGACCCCCAGTTGCCGCCAAATGCAGAAATTTGGAAACTTTCCTAATTTCAGTTGGGCTCTTTCCTAATATCAAAGGGGCTTATTTTAGGAGTTTCTACTCTATATAAAGGACATCCCTAAGCCTCTTTCACTCCTTTTAGAACCCTAATTGAATTGAGAGACAAAGAAGAGAAGGAAGAGAAGATGAAGAGAAGGAAAGTAGAGAAGAAGGCAAAAAGAGAAGAGTTTCAGAGAAGGAGTACTCTTCTCAGGTAAGAATACTAATTCTATGTATTTTGTGAGACTTAGAATAGTTAATGAGAAAAAGTATGATGTAGGAGAAACCACAAACCATCAATCCATGATTAAGCTTCAATGAAAACCATGGAGGAGATCAACTAAACCATATGATATGTAAAGAGTAGTTCTAAACCATAGGAAGTGTATGAAATGGACTATGGAAGGAAGCCATAGGATTCAAACAACAGAGAATGGACCAAAAGGTGATTTATCGACCAAACCCATGGGGCGTCGCACCTAGGGTCGATGGATCCATCAACCCTAGCATCGACCCTACTATAGGGGGTCGCAGTATACTGCTATCATAGCATCGACCTGTCCTGCTACCCCCAGTTAACAGCAAGTTGGAAAAATTAGAATAAAATCTAACTAAATTCTATCAACTTTGTTAGGTTTTCTAGCAATATAATATCAATATAAAGGTGATTCTTAAAGCTTGAAAGAGGATCTACTAGGAAGCTAAGGTGAGGAAATAAGACCTAAACTAATTGGTTAATAACAAACTGTTTTTATTTCTTGAGTCCAATGCTATGCTTGATTCTATGCGAACATGCTTGTAATGTGCATTCAACATGTCATCCAATATTTCTATTTATTGTTCATGCATATTTACTTTATTGTTTATAACATGATAATGACCATGATGATAGGAATAGACATGTGAATGTATGTGTGTGGTTGGTGTACTTGATGCGAGCGAGTATCAGGGGGAGTGTCATAGGCCGGGCCTCAACACTCTAGCTCTATCTCTAACTCAAGTCTTGTGCATTAGTATCGTCGTATCGCCATTACTTTAGCAGAACTATTACGTCGTAGTGTATCAGGGGAGGTGGTCTCGGTCCTTGTAGTCTCTGACTCTACCGGGGGGCCTTAGCTCTATCTCTATGGGCGTTCTGAGGGATGTTGGGGTGAGGCCTTGGATACACTGTTTGGTATTAGGATTGGTTAGTTGCGAGCCCAGTTTGCAAGCCCTCGCCAGCAGGGGCTTACGTGTTGGTATGGCACTGTACAGCAATAAACGTTAACCTTTGTTGTACAATGTTCATGGTAGGGTGTATGGGGACGACAATAAAGGTTAACCTTTGGGCGGGCTTCCACACCCTATGTATAGAGGAGGGGTCAATAAACGTTAACCTTTGACCTCCAACCCTTTCTATTACATATTGCAAACTTTAAACCAGACCACAGATATGAATTGAATGCATGCATATGTATTATTGCATTGTTTTGTTTGCTCACTGAGCCATGATGTGTGCTCACTCACCCTCTCGACGTCGAATATTTTTAGTTGATGATGCAGGTACTACCGTCGAAGATTATGTCAACGCTCCAGTGTACGGGCACATGACGGCAATGGAAGTTGAAGACGAAGTGGATACGCATGACTCCTCTTGCGAGTGCAACTCATGCGTATTCAATTAGATTTTATTTTAATTATTTGGATTTAGTAAAGACATGTAATTGGTATTTTATTTATGTCTCTGTTGAAACAGCATAATTGGATATTTTAATATGATTATCATATTTAGATTTCTCAGTTCATTTTATTATAAGACTTCCGCTATTATGTATTTACACTGATTATAAATGTGGATGTATGAGGTTTAGATAAAACGGATATAGCCTACTCGAGATCCTATTTGAACCGTTGGTTTGTTGACGGTTCATCACACCATTCTGAATAGTGCGGAATTGGGGTGTGACAAAGGTTCTCTTTGAATTAGGAAAGTTTCTTAATTTTCGGTTTCTGTCAGTTTGCCTAGGGTCGATCCTAGGGTCGTAGAATCCATCGACCCTAGGTTCTCAAGTCATCCGACCCTAGGACTCAAAACTCATGGGTTGGACCCTGCTGAGGTGGGGTCGACCCTACCTATTTAGGCATGCGACCCTACCCTCCATTCTACTATTTTTGGGTCAATTTCATACCTGGTTTTGTGATTTCCTTCATGCACTTGGTCCGTGTGGCTCGACCATGATAGGTAGACCTGGTACAAGGTGGTAAGACTGGTTAGTTCGGTATGGGTCTTACATATACTCTCACAAGCTAGGCTACTTGAGTCTGGGTTACCTAGAGACTAGCCACCAAATCTGCTACCCTCTGATCTGTGGTATGCTAAGCCTCCCAAATCTCACGTAGCTGCCCCATCATGTCATTTAGTGGTGGACGCGAAGGACCAGCTGAGTGAAAAGGAGCCCGAGAAGGGCCAGCTCCAGTGGAATGTTGTGGTGATGGAGGAGGTATGACATCCACATCCATGTACATCCGATCATCATCCTCCTCCTCATCACTCTCGTGTGCCTCTGCTGCTACCTCTGCTGCTGCTGCTGCAGCCTCTGTATCTGCTGCTGCTACCCGAGTGAGAGGACATCTCATAGCATTTCTCTCCTCATCACTAACCTACACATCTCGCATCCCCATCCTGCAGTTGGCCTCCCAGTCAAGGTCAGTAAAAAAAGTGTCCTCGTGAATCCTCTCATCAACCAAGTCTACCTATGGGCGAGTGAGTAGAGTGGTGATCAAACGCCCACAGGGTAGGTTACCCACCAGACCAGGCGTCGTGGCACGGTGCATGGTCTTGATAATGATATAAGGAAGGCAGATAGGCTGCCTAGTGCAGATGCAGTACAGAAGGTACTGGGTCAACTGTAAAACCTTCTCATAGTGTCCACTCTGGGGAATCAAATTGTGCTGAATGATCTTGCAATACACTTGGGGCTCTAGACGTAGGTTAATGGCTTTCATCTACCAATGATTGTCCCGAAGAATCTGGTTATCTATTTCTACATGCATTCGCACTGATAGGAACTGGAGTTCCTTGGGTGCGCAGTATACCAAGGGACCGTCATTTGAGATACCCAAGATATCAGCCAACTCCTGACAGTTAAATGAGACCTCTACCCTTTTAACTAAACTGGTGATCCTGAGCTCTCTGCCCCTATTTATATCCTCTGGGTCACCCTCCACTTGTAAATTACAGTAAAACTGTTTCACCAACTCAAGACGGGTGCAACCCTCGTACAAAATCAAAGGGAGTCAGCCCATATCACCAAAAGCTCCCTCCACTTCAAATAGGGCTAGGCTGGCCAAGTTGACACAACGACCCCCTTCCACCTTCTTGCGCTCGTACCAAGGATATTGTGCCTCTGTTTCAATGGACCTGAAGCGATAGGGATCGTGAACTCTAGGGACTTTAGTGCGAGCCATGTTGTCTGCAAGGGCATAGACCAACAACCAACATATCAAATATAATGGAAATTTAAAATTTTGGCAATATGATGGCGTGATTGGCTGAAAGCCTCACATCACCCAAACGTTTGGGCAGGAGGACTTACATAGGCCCAAATTATCCTGCAAGGCTCATACAATCAAAAATTTAAACTAGGTAGGTCTAATTTGGAGAAATTTTGACAATTGGGGAAAAACCCCAAAATTTAGGTCAAAAAAGGGAATTTTCAAGTTCCTATTAAACTAACCAATGAAACTCGAATTTTCTTGAGGGCTTTCATCCATTGGGTGGCCAATAGCAATAACCCCCAATAAAAATTAAATTTTTACGATTAGAAAAATATTAATTTGAAGAAAACCCTATAAATGGAGCAAAACCTAGGTATGAAAGCTTAAAAAGGAGAAAGAGTAGGGAATATACCTGGAGGAATGAAATGTAGGTCGTAGATCGATGAAAGAATCACCAAATTTGTACGGTTGACACTGCAGCAACTCAGTGGTGGGTAGTTGAGTTGTGAATAGTAGAAGACAAAAGTGAAAATAAGAAAAATGGCTCGAAATCAGAATTTAAAAACTTGATTTGGTGTCGTGTGGTCGCAGAATTCGACCAAAAATGCGACCCCACGATCGACCACAGGCTCTCAGTGAGCTGACAGGGTTCGTGCGGTCGCAACCCTATGGTCGCATATAGTGCAACCCCATGATGAAAATGCCCTGTTTTGACTGAATGACTTTAAAAATTGAAACTTTGCCTTGTTTAATTGGAAATTAACATGAGATTAACATATATTATGCTTGCCTCATATGTTTCCTTGATTTTCAGACACTACCACCGTCAAAAATAGGAAATGGCTGGCCATAGAGTAAGCAGAAGGAGACAGAATGTCAACCCATCTCCACCACCTATGGAAACCAATGACAATGAAGGTCAGCAAGGACAAGAAGGAAATATTGGAACTCAAACCTATTGCGCCTCAGAATGTGCACACCCAAGCCAACCCAACTAACTTACATGCACCACCTATGGATTTGGCTACTGCGGTGATGAATTTGGCACAGCAAATGCAACATATACAGCAAATGCAAGCCAACATGCACGCTGCTATAGGAATTGCTTTCCTAATTGCAAACACAACATCTCTACCTGCAGGACAAGCTAGTACGGCACCTGGTGGTAGCAACACTGTACTCTAAGCACCGCAAACACCAACAGTACAAGGCCAAGTGCCAAATCCTGAAGCACCGCAAGGCGGGTACAACCAAGGTGACTATCAGTACCAACCGCCTACATATGGAGCTTATGCACAATATCTATCAGCTTGATCATTCCAAACTGATCGAGCGTTTCCTGAAGTTGAAGCCAAAGAAATTCACGAGTAAGCCGTCGGATCCTTTGTGGCCAGCTCACTGGATCGACGAAATGGAAAGAAATTTCATGATGATGACTATAAATGAAGAGGAAAAAGTATTATGTGCTACATTTATGTTAAAAGGTGACGCACACCATTGGTGGAAATCAACGAGAAGTTATCTGTTAACAAAGCACGCTCAACTGACATGGGCTATTTATAAAGAAGCTTTCTTCGAGAAGTATTTTCCAAGGACTTTCAGAGAACAAATGGAAAAGGAGTTTCTGAGTCTGTATTAGGGACAGATGACTATGGACGTATATCAATAGCATTATGAAGAAATGTTTTTCTTCGCTCCCTCTAGTATGCAGGAGGAAAATACCAAAATCTGAAGGTTCATCATGGGACTTAGGGGAAGTATCCGTGAGCATGTATTGGGATTGGAAAAGAAGATTTATAATGAAGCTGTACAGATTGCTCGAGTACTGGAATCAAGCCAGAGAGAGTTATTTTGCTCAGAACAGGGGCATTAAAAGGTCTAATGGAAATACATGTAACGAAGGGAACACCAAGACATTCAAACCCTTCCGTACTCAAGGCTTTAATGCTGCAGCAAAGACTACCCCAATGGCTCAATCTCAACAAAAGCAAAATAGTGCTGGAGTTAAATGCTTCAACTGTGATCAAGTAGGACATTATTCAAGAGAGTGTCCCAAGCCAAGGAAGCAGTTACAGTAAGGAAAACTTTATGTAGTTACTTCTAAGGATGCTGCTGCATCGCCTAATGTGGTCACAGGTATGACCTGAACTTTTCATTTTGTATTACCTTGTGTGAGCATGTAGACTAAATTAAATCAAATCACAGGTATCGTACATATTAATGGCTTACCCGCCAGAGTACTCTTTGACTCTGGAGCTACTCATTCTTTTATATCTGTATCTTTTGGAAAGAAGTTATATCTACCCCTCAGACCTCTAGACTGTAAACTGCTTGTACAATCACCTATGGAATTAGAAGTGGAACTAGACAAGTTATGGACCGTCCAGTTCTTATCGACGAGAAGATTTTGGAAGCAACCTTAATCCAACTCGAGATGGTAAACTTTGACGTTATCTTGGGAATGGATTGGTTAGCTCGGCACTCCACAAACCTATTATGTGCAGAAAAGAAACTGACATTTGAAGACAAGGAAAGAACAGAGTTTAGTTTTGCGGGAACCAAACTTCATCGTAAACAAAAACTCATTCTCTCTGCATTAAAAGATAGAAAATGCCTCGAGAAAGGAGGAATTGGGTATTTAGTATCCGTGGTCGACCTCACCAAGGAAGCACCATGAATGGAGGATATTGAAGTTGTGCGTGAATTTTTGAATGTATTTCCTGAGGAACTACCAGGACTACCACTTAACCGAGCGACAGAGTTCGTTATAGATCTTATACCCAGAGCCGCCCCAGTATCTAAAGCACCCTATCGAATGGCTCCTATTGAACTGAAGGAACTGAAGGTACAATTATAGGAGTTACTGAACAAGGGTTATATTAGACCCAGCATATCACCATGGGGAGCGCCAGTATTGTTCGTGAAAAAGAAGGACGGTAGCGTTCGACTATGTATAGACTATCGTAAATTGAATAAGCTCAAGAATCCGTACCAGTTGCCTCGGATCGATAACTTGTTCGATCAGTTGCAAGGTGCCAAAGTGTTCTCCAAAATTGATCTTCAGTCAGGATACCATCAGTTGAAGATTAAGGAAGGTGATATTCCAAAGACAACATTCAAAACCAGATATGGACATTATGAATTTTTAGTTATGTCTTTTGGATTGACTAATGCACCCCCAACTTTTATGGAACTCATAAATCAGGTATTCCATGATATGTTGGATACATCAGTCATTGTATTCATTGATGACATACTAGTCTACTCCAAGGACAAAGAAACTCATATCACAAATCTAAGAACCGCTTTGAAACGAGTAAGAAAAGAGAAGCTTTACGCAAAATTTACTAAGTGTGAATTCTGGCTGAATGAAGTCACTTTCTTAGGCCATGTTGTATCCGCTGAAGGAATCAAAGTGGATCCTAATAAGATTGAAGCCATTATGAAATGGGAAGCACCTAAGAATGTTGCCAAAATTAGAAGTTTCTTAGGTTTAGCTGATTATTATCGACGATTCATGGAAGATTACTCTAGAATCGCCATACCTCTCACCAGTCTGACAAAGAAAGGAGAAAAATTTGTTTAGACCGATAAATGTAAAGAGTGTTTCCAAACATTAACGGTTTGATTGATATCAGCTCCCATCTTGACTATTCTGATCCTAGGACAACCATTTACCTTGTACACCGATGCGTCTGGATTAGGTTTGGGATGTCTGCTTATACAAGGAGAACAAGTAATTGCGTATGCCTCAAGACAACTGAAGACACATGAGAAGAACTATCACACGCATTTTAATCAGAAGGAGTTGAACATGAGACAGAGAAGATGGCTGGAATTACTGAAGGATTATGATTGTGATATCCAGTATCATCCAGGAAAAGCTAATGTAGTTGTTGACGCATTAAGCAGGAAAGCTATGATAGAATCCCAAGAAGAAGCTAGTGCAAATGTTGTAGTGTGTTTCACCGGAAGAGTATTTAATTATGATAAAGAGCAGTTCGTGATTGATATTTCGAATGAATCAACTAACCAAAGGTTTATTCATCTATTCTCAAACATGTTTGCTACATTGAAGATTGTACCTGATTTATTAGACGAAGTGAAAGCAGCTATTAAATCAGACCCTTATCTGAGACGATGCAAGAAAACCTTGAAAAAGATAGGACTAACCCTGACTTCACTTTGGATTCTGAGAAAGTAGTAAGATACAAAGGGAGAGTATGTGTTCCTAAAAATGAAGATTTGGATATTAGACACAAACTAATAAAGAAAGCTCACACCACCGCTTATTCAGTACACCCTAGAAGCACAAAGATGTACCATGATTTAAAGAAACTCTATTGGTAGATAGGAATGAAAGCGGATGTAGCTAAATTTGTGTCTCAATGCCTGAATTGTGAGTGGGTAAAGGCTAAAAGGCAAAGATCTGCAGGATTATTGCAGTCACTGTCAGAACCGACATGGAAATGAGACTGCATCACTATGGACTTTGTCACCGGATTACCATTGACTCCCCGAGTAGTTGACGCGATCTGGGTGATTGTAGATTATTTGACTAAGACAACTCGTTTCATAGCTATACGACCTCAGTATACCCTAGAGAAGTTAGCTAAGTTGTATGTTGATATTATTGTCAGATTGCATGGTGTACCTGAAAACATCGTGTCAGACAGAGACTCACGCTTTACCTCAAGGTTTTGGGAAGGATTACAGAAGGCTATGGGTACAACGTTGAAGTTTAGTACTGCATTCCATCCTTAGACCGATGGATAGTCAGAGTATATCATTCAGATTTTAGAAGACATGCTTCGAGCTTATGTCATTGATTTCAAAGGATCATGGGATGAGAAGTTACCATTAATCGAATTCGCTTATAATAACAGCTATCAAGCTACAATACAGATGTCACTCTATGAAGCACTGTATGGTAGGAAGTGTCGAACTCATTTATTTTGGAATGACGTTGGAGAATGGAGTATTGTTGGACCGGAGTTTGTTGAAGAGACTTGTCAAATGGTCGACATTATCAAGGAAAGAGTCCGAACAGCTCAGAACCGTCAGAAGAAATATGCAGATAATCAATGCAAGGATCTCGAATTCACCATAGGTGATAAGGTATTTCTGAAAATATCTCCAATGCGTGGTTTAAAAATGTCTGGACAGAAGGAAAAGTTGTGCCCCAGGTATATTGGACCTTATGAAGTTTTAGATAGACGTGGGAAGGTAGCGTATCATTTAGCACTACCCCCATCCATGTCAAGTGTGCATGATGTATTTCATATCTCATTACTAAAGAAGTACATCCGAGATCCAAAACACGTCCTAACAACGGATCCACTGGGTCTAACTGATGATTTGACATTCGAAGTAGCACCAATCGAAATTATCAGTCGAAAGATTCAACGTCTATGGAATCGTGACATTACTATGTTAAAGTTACTTGGAGAAGCCAAAACATGGAAGAGATTACATGGGAACAAGAGAATGCTATGCGAAAGCAATATCCTCACCTTTTTGACTCGGAAGGTATGAGCAAATTTCGAGGACAAAATTTATATAAGAGGGAGGAGTTGTAAGACCCATATCGTACTAACCCGGTCTTACCACCTTGTATCAGGTCTTCCTATCATGGTCGGACCAAGCGGACCAAGTATGTGAAGAAACCACAAGGCTAGGTATGTAATTCGAACCATAAATCATCTAATTGAGATGTGTGGTTGCATACCTAAACAGGTGTGATCGACCACACCTCAAAATAATGAGACCACAGGAGTCTGGGAAGTGTGGTCGTAGATTTGGGACGTGTGGTCGACGGATCCTGCGGCCCCATGTGCTACCACACGATGGTATAATTGACTCCAAAATTAGGAAACCTTCCTAATCTGAAGGGGGTTCTTTCCTAGTCAAAGTAGGACTCTATATGGAGGGTTTTCCTCTATATATAGGATGTCCCTTAGCCTCTTTCATTCTTTTAGAACTCAAACTGAAAGAAAGAGAAAGAGAGGAGGAGGAAGAGAAAGAGAATTAAAGAAGAAGACTAAGAGGAGGAATTTCAGGGAGAGCTCTGATTCTTCAGCAAGTTTAAGGTATGAAAACATCTCCTACATTAGTTGAATGCTTAGAATAGATCATGGAGGAAATATTGATTCAAAGTAGGATCTCAACCATGAGACTCATAGACAGAAACTCAAAAGAAATCCATGAAGAGTAGGTTGGAGTAGATGATTGTGAAAAATACGAAATTAAGGCCATAGATCAATCAAAGGAAGGACCCTAATGATAGTTCAAGGAATCAAATCATAAAAGGATTATACTGAGAATGAAAGTCGACCAAATACTCGTGTGGTCGCAGCTATGGTCGACCACACGAGGCACATGTGTCGACTACATGCCCTCGGAAAGTTTCCAGGGAGGGTGTGGTGGCATGTGTGTGGTCGCATGATATGCAACCACACGTATCGACTGCACACCCTATAGTCGCAAAAACTGAGACCACAGGTGCAGCCACACCTGCGACCACTCAACTTTTGGAGGTCTGATTGGTTCCAGATGGGACATTTAAACACTGTAATTAATGAATATGAACTCTAACTTAGAATCCATAAATTTATTAGGTTTCCAAGTGGTCCAAAATTGAATTACAAAGCTTGGAAGAGGAACAACCAACGATCAAAGGTGAGGGAACAAGACCTAAACTAAATGGATAATAATAAACTATTTACTTTATTGATTCTGATGCCATAATTGATTTTATGCTTATATGCTTGTAATGTGCATCTCACATGTCATCCAATATTCCTGTTATTATTGTTCATGCGTATTTAATTCTATTTATTTATAACATGATGATGATGATGATGATGATGCTAGGAATAGGCAAGTGAATGTATGTGTGTGGTTGGTGTATTAGATGCGAGTGGAGCATCAGGGGGAGGACGTGGCATGGTGGTCTTTGACCTCGTCACCAGACTTTAGCTCTATCTCTACTCAAGTCTTGCCCACTAGCATCGTCGTATCACCATTACCTTAGCAGAACTATTACATCGTAGGGCATCAGGGGAGGTGGCCTGGAACCGTGTGGTCTCTGACTCTGTCGGGGGCCCTTAACTATATCTCTATGGATGTATTGAGGGATGCTAGGGTGAGGCCTTGGATACACTGTTTGGCATTAGGATTGGTTAGTTGTGAGCCCAGTTTGCAAGCCCTCGCCAATAGGGACTTATGTGTTGGTATGGGTAGGACTTAATTTTACTTTATTTTATGTCTTGAGGTATATTGGAGATAATTGGATACTTAATTATGCTATCACGGTCAGATCCTCAGTTCATTAGTATTAAAGACTTTCGCTATAGTTTATTTACTCTAATTTTGCTTGTGGAATGTATCTGGTTTAATCGAATGGGCACGGCCTATACGAGATCCTAGTTAAACCATTGGTCTATGGACGGTTCATCACACCATTCTGGTCAGTTCATAATTGGGGTGTGATACGGACAACCTACGAAGAATTAGTTTTCATACCTAGCTTTGTGGTTCCCTCATCTAAGTTGGTTTACTTAAGCCAGTTATGATGGGAAGACCTGGCACGACACAGTTAGACCGGGTTAGTAGAATGTGGGTTTTATATAAACCCTTTCTCATTCTTTGGAAATCCACCTCCCCACTACTCATTCTCTCTTGATTTCCCTTCTAAAAATCTTATGGCTGCATGCTTTGGAAACTGCCATTTTTTCTTTTTCTTATTTCCCTAACTGACTCCCATTCTCGTTCTCTCTAATCTCTCTCTCTTTTTACCTAATCCGACCAACCAGTGGCCCCTCTATTTCCTTCTTTAGAACCAAATTTGCATCTCTTTTTCTTTCTATTATTATAATTATTATTATTATTTGTATTATTTTATTTCTATTTTGATAAACACAAGATATGGGGAGGGTGATTTGGTTTCTTTTGGGTTTGCCAGAGCTAACCCAAGGGTTGGGTTGGCCTAAGTTGACTAAGCTAGACTGACTTGGGTCGCACAGGTCCAACCATGCATGGGTAGGACTGGCTTTTTTTTTCTTTCTATTACTTTATGAGCCATTTTGGTTTGCAGCTTTGCATGGAATTCTTAGAAGATCTCTATCATAGATTTTCTATGTCCACTTTAAAGAGGATTAAAAATGGAACGCACTAGCACTTGAATCACCTGATTTGGACGTCGAATGACCAAAATATGAAGAACTGAAGTTTAAACAGGCATTTCAGCTTGCAACTCTATATGGGATCTTTTGGCTAACTTTGTCCTAGATTTTCTACATCCACTTTGATGAGGACTGAAAATGAGGAATAATGGTGCTTGAATCACCTGATTTGAACGTCGGATGGGCAAGTTATGAGGAACTGAAGTTTAACGGGCATATCGACTTGCAACTTTGCATGGGATCGTTTAGAGGCCTCTGTCCTGGATTTTCCACTTCCACTTTGAAGATGACTGAAAATGGAACACACTGGCACTTGAATCGCCTGATTTGGACGTTGAATGATCAAGATATGGGGAAATGAAGTTTCAATAATTAAACTTGCGATAATTTGCAAGAAATCCCCTGGATATTTAATATTTTTTTCAGAAAACCCCCTTGTACTAATTTTCAGACTAAAATTGTCATATCTTCTTCATTTAACATCAAAATTGAGCAATTCTAGTCTCATTTCAAAGGTAATTCCATGACCGACGCATCCATATAGGTTGCAGTCCATGACCTTGCTGGGGGGTCTATCGAAAATCGCCTCGAAGTCACAGCCAAAAATCTAAACCTTAAATTGGGACCCATAAACTTGCTGTATGGGTTCACTTGGACTCCTGTATACTGGGAATCATCTCAGTTGGGCCTAGAGCAATATAGGGGGCACACAGGGACCGATCAACTATCAATTTGAGAGAGTTTCACTCACCTCCCTTATACTTTTCTAAACTTTCTCTCACTTCCTCTCTCTTGCTATCTACACATCAGTAAGACTCTGTTCAGTTGGGGATGACAAAAATGGGGTGCTTACACCACCATTAATGGTGAAACCTTGAACCATATAGGCTACCGACTACCAGTCACAGACTCGAATCGTGGACAGCTGCGTATATGGCACAAAAGTTAAGTGAAACGAAACCTTAGGAAACATAAAATATTACTCACAACCTCTCAGAGATTCGAGAGTGACCCTGGAGACCAGGACCATGAACCAATAATGGATTCGAAGACTTAGAATCTGGATCCGAAGTATTTTATCATAGATCTGTTGAATCGGAGACCGTTTGAATAGAAACGATGTCTGAATAGGGATGTAGATAATGAGCCAAGCATCCACAAGACCCAAAGACCACTGGACTAGGCTTGGCAGCACCCCAGGGACGCGGGAGGAGTCACTAGCTGCATGCCATTTGTCGGCCAGCACCTCCTATGCTCGGCCAGTAAGCTGCCGTGTAGCCTTGTAGACCATATTTGAGGGCCAAGAACCCCCAGACCTCTGTAATAAGAAGTCCTTCTTAGTATTAAGCTAAACAGAAGGTAGAAGCTGACTATCGAATGGGATGTCCATTCATACGTCACTATCTTGCCTAAATCGTAACCTGTTGTATGTTGGAATGGAACCAAGGACCTTAAAATATAACTCCTTGACTAAGAATATTAACCTAAACGTAATGATATGTTGTGGCAAACCATCACTTAGGTATCAATGGACCTAACCTATGGGTTTAGGAAATAACATTAATGACATAGACACATAAACCAACGCGTAATGATATGTCATGATAAATAAGCAGTAGATATAAATGATAGACCAAGGAAATGATACTAATGGCATGAAAGTAGTAACCTAAATCTGATGTTGTGCTAAGATAAACTCCTACATAAAAAATTATTGAATAACACTGTATATGATTTTGATAGAGATACGAAACAACCTCGAGAGAGCTACTCAACTAGTGATATGGTAGATTACTCGACATGTCTCTCAGGTAAGGGAAGCAAACCTTTTGTTTGCATGTGTTATTTATTGATCATGATATGCTCTGTATAAGATTGATAAAATGCTATTTGTTGATAACATGCCATCCAATACACTGCTTTGTTTGTCCATGCATATGCATTTCCCTTGTGTGCAATCAGTGATACTCGTAGTGTTTGGAAGCAGGGTGGTATGGGACACTTCATAACTTGTCCATGAAAGGTAGAGCTGGTCTTGGTGATTCACGATGTTTGGTTAAGCTGGTAAGGAGGAAGGTGGGTGGTATGAGACACCTACACCACTTCTTATTGGCACTACTTTGCATTGAGCATATGTAACTAAGGATGTAAATGGATAGCTGAAAATCCAAATTTGATTTGAATTTGTTCCTATTTAAGGAAATTTGAATCCGAATAATCGGATTCGGATGTGAATTCGGATAGATAGGATCGGACGAAGATGCAGATTCAGATAGCATTCTAAATGAGCGGATATAATCCACTCCAATCCGTTTAGATATTTAAACCATTTTCATATTAAAAATATTAAAACCTAATTAGGTATTTAAACAGTTTTCATATTAAAAAATATTTAAATTTAATTTCATCTATGGTATTTATTGGGTTCATTTTCCTATATTATAAAATATTAAAAGCTAAATGATGTCTTCAACTAGCACCATATTTTTAGGGTTTAGATGACCTACTATTTAAACTAATGAGATATTGAGATGTCTTTATTGAAAGAGAACCTCGACGGCTGCCCACTTTTCTGGATTCTTCTTTCATCTTCTCCCTCTTTCATTCTTCTTCATCTCTTTCATTCTTCTTCGTTTCGTTTTTGTTTTCATCTTCTATTGCTTCATTAAAAAGATAAGAAGGGGTCGTGTGGATGTCATCGAGAGAAGGAGAATTGCTTATGGTTTTAGAAGAATTTCTCTAACTTTCCCAAACAATATTTTCTTCTCTGGCGGCTTCTCTTGGATGATCTCCATCAACATTTTCTCTGGCGGTACCGAAAACATATCGTTGCATCATCTTCTCTTTGTTGTATCATTTGCGACGATTTGTTTGATCTATTCAGTGTCGCGAGTCGGCTTCTCCCACCAATTTT
Organism: Protea cynaroides; assembly: GCA_028583415.1. Taxonomy (NCBI): domain Eukaryota; kingdom Viridiplantae; phylum Streptophyta; class Magnoliopsida; order Proteales; family Proteaceae; genus Protea; species Protea cynaroides. The sequence continues at coordinate 32,488,127 of CM053276.1, read as the reverse complement.
TTTAAGCAAATGAAAAACTGAAATTCTGTGTGGAGTGAAGTACATTAGAGTCTCAATGTGTCTTAAGAAATAAGTTATATATATATATATATATATATATATATATATATATATATATATATATATATATATATATATATATATATATATAACTAAAATTTAAATGACTCTTGCATCATCTACTTTTAAGTTATTCTGTATGGAGTGTATTTTTAATGATCATTTAATATGAGAAACTAAAATTTATTATGATTATATCTCTATTGTTTCCTTTATATCTGTTATGTCAATTGAACAAGAATCAGGAGGGTTAAATTTTATTGTAAGAGGGGTAATCACAGGTCTTTATCCCAAATTCAAAAATGGGTTGATCAATATTTAATTCAATTTTTTATTCAGTCTGAATCGAATCGGATTTTAAGCGGGTATCCGGTTAAAATCCAAATTCGAACTTGGATTTGATTTTTACAAATCCATTGGATTCTGATAGTAAAATTAGATGTCAGATTCAAATTTGGATACTAGTCTATCCATGCCGAATTCTATCCGTTTACATCCTTATATATAACTTAGCCAAGTCACAATGTCCTAAGTAGGGGCTCGGATGAGGTCAGAAGCTCGACGACTTTATGGTCCAGTAATATGGATAATTAGGTGGACATGGTTAGTTGTCCATATAACTGTACCCCTAGCCAATAGGGGGTTACGTATTGGCATAGGTTCAATAAAAAGGTGGCATGAACATAGCTACGATGCTCCCCATATCCGAAGTAGTGTGAATGGGCAAGCGAGTAGACTAATGGGATTACCATCTCCTCAAATATCACATGGGTGGACTTGGGATGAGTTGCGGTCGAGGACCAAGACGCTAGACCTATAGCCTCCGTTGAACATGGTCATACCATCTCAAGACTTTCTCATAATTTATCATGTATCGGCGCTACTCCCAAATCAACTCTAATACGTTCATTACCTTATCCTTCCTAGTTTTGTCATACATCCATCTTAACATCCTCATTTTAGCTACACTAAGTTTATCAATATAATGCTTCTTAACTACCCAACATTCTGCACCATACATCATAGCTGGTTAAATAACTGTCCTATAGAATTTTCCTTTAAGTTTTAAAGGAATACGCTGATTAAATAACACTCCAGACGCACTTCTCCACTTCATCCATCCTATTATAATCCTTTGTAAAACATCATCGTCTATATCACATTCTTTGTTTATGATTGAACCTAAATACCTAAAATGATCACTTTGTTGTATGTTTACCACCTCATTAGCAGGTCCTTGAGTGACTAAAGTTACACACCATATATGTCACACCCTAAATTTATGATATGTAAAATTTTGAAGCTGACTAAACGGATACGTATTTTATGTTCTATTCAACCCAAAATCTCTTAAGCGATGTCATGCCCGTCTCAACCACATCACGACTAATGTCATAATTTATTAATCAGAGTAATACAGATAGCGAAAATCACTAAAGCTGTCACACCCCAATTCCGCACTATTCAGAATGGTGTGATGAACCGCCAATAAACCAATGGTTCAACTAGGATCTCGGATAGACTGTGTCCGTTTGCTTAAACCATACACATCCACAACCATAATCAGAGTACATTAACAATAGTGGAAGTCTTTAATATTAAATGAACTGAGAGTCTAGCGGTGATAAAGTAAATAAATTATCCAATTATCTCCAAATAACAAAGACATAAAATAAAATAATTTAATCAATTACATCGTCTGAATAATTCAAAGAAAAACTAATCGAAGACGCATGAGTTGCACTCGCATGACGAATCATGCGACTCCATTATAACTTCGACATCCATCGTCGCAGCATGCCCGTATATCAGAGCATTCATATAGTCTTCTATAGTGATACCTACATCATCAACTAAAAATATTCGACGTCGAAAAGGTGAGCACACATCATGGCTCAGTGAGCAAACAAAACAATGCAACAAACATATGCATGCATTCAATTCATATCTTTGGTCTTGTTCATAAGTTTGCAATGTACAATAGAAATGATAGGTGGCTGCCGCACCTCTATACACGAGTTTGTAAAGCTGCCCAAATGGATCAAACACCATTATTGTCCCACATGCACCCACCATGGAATAGGGATAGAGCTAAAGTGCTTAGGACCGCACCGCATCACACTTCCCCTGATGCCCTACTCATACCAACACGTAAGCCCCTATTGGCAAGGCTTGCAAACTGGGCTCGCAACTAACCAATCCTAATGTCAAACAGTGTATCTAAGGCCTCACCCCAGCATCCCTCAATACGTCCATAGAGATAGAGCTAAGGTCCCCAGGCAGAGTCAGAGACTACACGGTACGAGACCACCTCCCCTGATGCCCTACGACGTAATAGTTCTGCTAAGGTAATGGCGATACGACGATGTCAGTGGACAAGACTTGAGTAGAGATAGAGCTAGAGTCTGGTGACCAGGATGAACCACAGTGTCACGTCCTCCCCCTGATGCTCCACTCGCATCAAGTACACTAACCACACACATACATTCACATGTTTATTCCTAGCATCATCATCATCATCATGTTATAAATAAACAGAATTAAATATGCATGAACATTAATAGCAGGAATATTGGATGATATGTTAAATGCACATTACAATCATATAAGCATAGAATCATTCATGGTATTGGACTCAATAAATAAAAACAGTTTATTATTAGTTAATTAATTTAGGTCTTGTTCCCTCACCTTTGATTGCTAGTAGATCCTCGTTCAGGCTTTATAATTCACTTTTAAGTCACTGAAAAACCTAACAAGTCGATAGATTTTAATTAGAAATAAATTCCAATACGTTTAGACAAACAAAAGATGAGGGGTCGCAGGTGGGGTAGCACCTGGGGTCTCAGTTTCTGCGACCACAGGGGTAGGGTTGCAGGGTAGGGTAGTACCTGGGGTCTCAGTTTCTGCGACCCCAGGGTGTAGGGTCGCAGGTGGGGTCGGATATTATTCGACCCTACGTGCGACCACACCCTCCTTGGAACTTCCCGATGTGGTCTCGTGGGGTCGGATATCATTCAACCCTACGTGCGACCACTCGTATTTTTGGTCGACCTTTCACTCTTAAGTCCATTCCTTCATGTTTGAATCCTTTGGCTTACCATTACAGTCCTTCCTATGATCGTTCTATGGCTCAAACTATAATTTTTATACACTATCCATTGTCCACAATGATTTCCTCCATGGATTCTCTTGGAATTTGTCTATGGATTGATGATTTGGGTTTCTCCTAATCATATATTCTTCATAAACTATTCTAGGCTCTCAATTTAGGTAGGGATTTAGGTTTATACCTTGGGTTTACTGAGATTCAGAGGTTTCTCTGAACTTCCTCCTGTTCCTTAGTCTTCTTCTTCAATTCTCCTTCTCTTCCTTCTCTTCTCTCTCTCTCACTTTCAATTAGGGTGCTAAAGGAGTAGAAGAGGATAAGGGACGTCCTATTTATAGAGGAAAACCCTCCAAATATGCCCTAATGAGTTTAGGAAAGAACCCCCTTCGGATTAGGAAGGTTTCCTAAATTCGGTTTCTGACTGGGTTCCGTAGGGTCGAATGCAGGGTCGCAGAATCCTTCGACCCTACGTTTTTTAAGACATGCGACCCCACGACCAAAAAGTCATGGGTTGGACTCTTTTGAGGTGGGGTCGGTCACACCTGTTTAGGCATGCGACCCTACCCTGGTCTTGTGGTTTCTTCATGCACTTGGTCCACTTGGCTCGACCATGATAGGTAAACCTAACCAGCCCTAGCCAGCATGGTCGAGGCCCGTGGCACTAGGCCAGTAGCAAGCCATGCGCACAACAAGGCTGCAGGCCTTGCCAGCAAGCCAGCAGCACAAGGCCACCCACTGGCAGCAGGCCCCAGGCCTGTAGGCTAGCAGGCCCACAAGCCAGCAGGGCTTGCCCTGTGCGTGAGCGCATGGCTCCCATGGCTTACACAGCAGTAGCTCCTCACTTGTTTAACACATTGCGGGGGAAGAGAAAACCCTACTGGAACTCCCCTAAGTATCAATTTTGATAAACAGGCCGGTTACAGAGGCCATTTCAAGGTTTCACAGGGGTATTTTGGGATTGATAAAAAGGTTTGATTCAAAATAAAGGGACAAGATGAAGCCACGTAGCATTGATTCTAATCCGGCGGCTTAAGAAAAGGCGGGCTAACATGTAACACAGTCAATGCTCCGAGATGCTCTCGCAAGCTATTTTATTGGCTGGATGCAATTTATTAAAATGCTTTGTATCACACAAAAGTGGATCCTTGATTCGGTGTGGCCTCTCTATGGTGCATCTGCCATACAGATCCCAATCGCACGACCAGATGCAATTCCGACACCGCCTGACTCGATTATGATGATCTAATGGTTGACAGTCATTCCCACTTTTCATCGACAAATCCGATGGTCATTTTTCAAAGATTCCCTTTCCGCCAATCGCTTCTCTACAACGTCTCCTATGGTGTCAGATGGCGGCGGCTATGGTGCTTCGCAGGAGCACAAATCTGTTTTCTAAGATTCTATTTAATCTAATCTAAGTGGCCGAACTTCAGATGATGATATCTGAGTCGTCCGAACTCCGATCCAGGTGATTCAAGTTCCCCTGAACTCCATTTTCGAAGTAGAACACACTGAAACAGAGCTAGAAAGTTTTTGGAAGAGAGGAAGATTGAGTTTCATTGAAAATCCATGTTTGGAGCACTTTTGTGAGTTTATGTGACTTCTATCTGCTTCCATTTTGCCATTAATGCTCTATTGGAGTTAGGGGAGAGGACTGAGACGATGCTCTGAGTGTCCGGTGAAGTTGTGGTTGTGGAAAACACACTGGGAGAGTGACAAAACCCCTACTTTTTGGTGAAGAAGAACACCCACCACCATTGGAGAGATTGGGAAGCTTACTTGGTGAGCTCTACACACATTGTGATCACGTTGGGAAGGTAATCACGCACACGAACCTTATGTTGTTATGTTTATGATGTATGGGAAGGGTTTGTAATCAATCCACTTAATATTCATTGTAACCTGTCAAGTTGGTGCTTGATAGATTGGGGTTGTTGCCCAAATCCCAAGTTGTAGCTTGGATTGCATTAGTGTTGTAGCACTTGAGTTGTTGTAGCAGCAGAATCCTTTTGGAGTAGCGTATTGGGTATAATACGAAACTTTGATTTAGGGTATTGTCCTTTGGACTAACCATCATACATCGTATTTGGTGAATCACGTTACATACTGTATCATGTGGATGTGCCTTTGTGTATTATAGATGTGAAGTGAGTGGTTTGCAAGCTAGGTGTACATACTAGGTAGGTCATGCCATAGGATACTGTTGTCTGTGATTGTGTGGCATATTATGTTACACGAAATGTATTTATGAACAAATGTCGGCGGGGGGGGAGAGTATTTATGAACAAGTGTGAACAAGCTTTCTAGTCAGGTTAAGGCAATAGAGGTAATTGTGTGAGCAGATTTACCTTTTGAAAAGGATTTTTAGAGATGCCTGATTCGAAAAAAAAAAAAAAAAAACTCCCATTGTCAACTGGGAATCGCATACTTGGAAGTTGAAAAATTAGTGAGAAATTCACAATTTGTAATCACCAGAGGACATAAATTAGTGAGAAATTCACAATTTGTAATCACCAGAGGACATAAATTAGTGAGAAATTCAACAATTTGTAATCATCAGAGGACATGGTGGGGGTAGTGGTCATGAATCGTCTGCGACTCATGAGGCCTCCTTCGACCATTACGTCCTCCTTGCTGCTGCGAAATTGTCACCCTTGTTCAACCTTTCCGTCTCCACATCTCTGTGGGAAGCGTGCTCGTAGATTTTCTGCCACGACTCTCTGCTGCTCCAAATCTGATGGACTTCTCGAGGTACACAAATAAATTTCAAACTCCGCACTCTTAACGCGTTTCACCTTTCTTTTTTCTTAGGACTGTTTTGTATGGTCTGCTTCATCATTTTTCTTAATAAAAATATCAATTGAATTCACTATCCATCCATATTGGTTTCGTCCTTTGCCTTGCCAAACAGAGCTCAAATATTTCAGGAGGTTCATCTATAGTCGGGGATCTTCTGGATTACCTGAACGAGTCTTGGACCCAATTTCATGCCACGGGTATGTCCACCTTTGCTCTTCGGTTATTACGTACTTTCTTCTAATTGATTTTCGTTTTCTGACTGCAAGACTAGACCTCTACGCATTGTTTTGGCATTTCTTCATCCTTTTTTGTTTTCATAGTCTGTAATGCCACTACTGTAGGAGCTTTAGGTACCAATGTTTGTATTCAGAATGACTTGGTTATTGCTTTAAGTTTGATACAAGTAACTTCTCTAGTTCTTGTGCTTTTGAGAAGTTACAGGGTTCAGACAGAGTAAGCCCCTCTCTCTCTCTCTCTCTCTCTCTCTCTCTCTCTCTGAAGAAATTCAGCTAGTGAAGGGGAACAATGAGAAAAATGAATTTAGAAGAGCATATATTCTACAGGGCAGCAACCTTAGTTTTTCATTACTGTACCCAAAGAAGTATGCACAGCTTGTGGCAGTTTGATTACTCCGATATATTGTATTCTAAATGATCAATGAGTGTGGTAGTGAGCTTGTGAGCAATTTGATAACAATGATTACTATTTGAATTCAAAGGAAAAAAGAAAAAAAAATGTTGACTATTTGATGCTTGAATGTCATGCTACACATTCTTTTATTGGAGATAAAAGGATTATATTACATGCCATTGCTTTATTGATTTTGAAGAGTAAGTTCTTGACTTGTTGTAATCACCATCTATCCATTTTTTCAGCTGAAGCAAAACGGTTACTTATTGCAGCTGGATTTCATTTGCTAAATGAGAATGACGAATGGGACATAAAGCCTGGTGGGCGTTATTTCTTTACACGGAACATGTCTTGTTTGATTGCTTTTGCCATTGGCGAAAAGTGAGTGAGTGATATTCTTGTCTTCTAACTTAAAATTTACACCTCAAGCGACTATTTACTTATCTCTTTGGAAACTGTGCTTGTTCATTAGGAGACTAAATTGAGTCTGAGCTTTATAATAACCAAATTAACAAAATTAGTTATTGACATCAGAACCAGTGTTTCTTTTTTTCTTCCCCCCTCCCTCCTGGAGGTGAATGCTGCCAGCCCTAAATCTGGATAATGTAGGGTTTCGTCATGTTGGTCACTCATATAAATCCCTAAGCCAAGTCCATGAATCAGGCTATGCTCATGATTAGTGAATGCCAGGGATAAAGAATTAACCTAAGTAGTTGTTTCCTTCATCAATTTCGTTGTTCTTTTTTGTTTCAGTCATCTGCCTCCTTGTGGAAGGGGGAACGATTGTTACCATCTCTGCTTGAAGTCTTGTGTTGCAAAATTTCACTCACTTCCATTTCTTTTTAATTTTTACAATGTATGAGAAACCCTGAATCCCTCTTCTCATTATTCCAACATTGGTCTTGATAATCACCAACTTCATCTCCTGCCACTTCTGTGCCTTCCTATGTTGGTTATTTTCTAATGTTTCTTAGTGACTCAATAAATTTCTAATGGGCTTTCTTTTTGTTTTGCAGGTACAATGTGGGTAATGGTTTCCATGTGATTGCTGCTCATACTGATAGCCCATGCCTAAAGCTAAAACCCAAGTCTGCTTCATCAAAATCTGGGTACCTTATGGTCAATGTACAAACTTACGGGGGTGGTTTATGGCACACATGGTTTGATAGGGACTTAAGTGTGGCAGGAAGGGTTATAGTAAGGACTACTGATGGGTCCTTTATGCATAAGCTAGTCAAAGTGAAGAGACCTTTGTTACGCATACCAACATTGGCTATTCATCTTGACCGGTTCGTCATTTAGTTACTTAAAGACTCAGTTGCTTGTTTTCTATTAGATTTTATGGTCTAAACTATAATACAAATGCATGTCATATCTTTGTAAACTCTCTGGACAACTGGTGTCCACAGTCTTTCTTAAATGAATAGTAATATTTATTTATTTTAGAGTAAATTACACCTGGGGTACCTAACATTTAGAGAAATTATGCCTAAGGTAACCTCAAGTTTGATATAATTTTTTCATACTTCCAACTTTGCCCATACCATCACCTCCAAAACTCCTTCCCACCACCACCTCCGCGGGTGGAATGGACATTGCGACCCTTGCATCTCTCCATCTCATACCCCAGCCCTTTGTTCCCTCCTGCACCCTCCCTCTCTCTATCTCTCTCCCGCACCCTACCCTCTGACCATGTGTTGAATGCAATGTGCTGAATTGCTGATGCAGGTGGCAAGTGGCAATTGTTGGATCTGGAGAGTAGAGATTAGTACCAGCATAAACCCTAAACCCCCTCCCACTAGTCGGGCATCTCAGACTCTGCTAGAGGTCCTTTCATACTCTGGGTGTATTAGAAATTAGAACTATAGAGTTAAAATTGGATAACCACCAATGCCATGCGTGGCTTTGTGGTAATAAGACTTTGAACAGTGGCTTCCACTGGTGCTCGCAGCACTGGGTTTGCTCTCCAATTTTGGGAACCTTCCTCATCTCCCCCAAAGCCCTCCCTCCCTGCAGCACCCCCTTCCTTTCCCTCTATCTCTATCTCTCTCTTCCTCCCCACCCCCTCCCCCCCGGGGCTCCTTCACCCCACACCCTGCATCCCCCTTTTGGTGCAAGGCTATGGGTTAACAAGAAATATAGGCCTTAGCCTTACAAATGATCTATATAACCAGAGTACCCGACCTAATGGTAGGGTTCTAATAAATAACAATCGACACCAAGAAGTAATTCTAAAATAGTTACTTTTGAATTTAGAGACTGTTGAATTAGAGAATGGGAGAGAATTATGATCTCTCCACACAACCTTCTTATTTAAAATAAAGTCATAAAAGACAAATTACAAATATACCCTTAGGAATAATGTTGGAAAAGAAATAAAGAAAAAACAAAATAAAACAAATACAGAATTACAATTCCACCCTTATATATAATTCGATACTCCCTCTCAAGTTGGTGCATATATATCATGCATACCCAACTTGGACAAGATCATGTGAAACGGTTTCCCAGGTAAACCTTTAATAAAAATGTCTGCTAGCTAATCCTCTGATCTGACAAATGAAATTGGAATCTGACCACTTTCTATCTTCTCTTTGATAAAGTGACGGTCTACCTCAACATGCTTAGTCCTATCATGAGCTATGTTGGTGGCTGCCTTATTGTCACAAAACAAAGTCATAGATTGAGGACATTTAACTTTCAAGTCTCCGAGTAAGCCCTTCAACCACAATAGTTTACATATTCCTTGAGCCATTGTTCGAAATTCTGCTTCTGCACTGGAATGGGCCACTACATTCTGCTTATTGCTTTGCCAAGTGACCAATTTCCACCTACAAAAGTATAATATCCTGAAATTGATTTCCTATCTGGATTACCTGCCTAGTCAGCATCAGTATAAGCCTCAACTCTGAGGTGATCATGTGGTGAGAGTATAATCCCTTTCCCTGGAGCAGCCTTTAAATAGTGTAGAATCCTATAGACTGCCTCCATATGTGATGTATAGGGATCGTGCATAAACTGATTCACCAAACTCACTGCAGATGCAATATCAGGTCTGGTATGTGATAGATAAATCAGCCTTCCAACTAATCATTGGTATCTACCTTTATCTGTCAGTGTTCCATCTTTCTCCCTGAGCTTAGTATTAGGATCCAGAGGAGTATCACATGGACAACATCCTAATAATCATGTCTCTGTTAGAAGATCAAGGACATACTTTCTTTGAGAGAGAAAGATGCCCTTTGTAGAACGAGCAACCTTAATCCCAAGAAAGTACTTGAGTTCGCCAAGATCCTTGATTTCAAACTCCTTCCCCAAGAATGACTTCAATTTTCTAATTTCATCATCATTATTTCCTATAACAACAATATCATCCACATAGACAAGGAGTGCAGTGAAGACACTTGTGTTATGCTTGATAAACAAAGTATGATTAATATTACTCTATACATAATCAAATGCTATCATAGCTTTGTAAAATCTACCAAACCATGCTCTAGGGGACTGTAAGTCCATAGAGAGAGCGTTTCAACTTGCATACCTTTCCATCAATGCTTGCATCTGTAAAATTAGGTGAACAATCCATATAGACTTTTTCTGTGAGTTCCCCATGAAGAAAGGCATTCTTCACATCAAATTGTTGTAGATCCCAGTTATGATATACTTACTGCACATGCCAAGAGAACCTGGACTGTTGTCATCTTGGTTACTAGGGTAAAATTTTCTTAGTAATTAATCCCATATGTCTGGGTGAATCCATGGGCAACCAGCCTTGCCTTATACCGATCCACTGTGCCATCAATTTTCTACTTAACTGTGTAGACCCATTTACTCCTTACTGGTCTCTTACTTGGTGGGAGAGGAACAAGGTCCCACGTATCATTTTTCTTTAAGGCTTTCATTTCCTCCATCATTGCAACTTTCCACTGCTCATCTATAATTGCATTTTGCCGTTTCTAAGGAATAGATACAGAGGAAAGCAAAGACACAAAAGCACGGAAGATAGAAGATCAAGAATTATATGAAACAAAATTGGAGAATGGATGATGTGTGCAAGACCTAGTACCTTTCCGAATGGCAATGGGTAAATCAGAGTCAGAAAGAGGAAGTTCCTTACCAGGAGAAAATTGAGTCTCTAGATCCAAGGCTGACGAAGGGACATGCGAAGTTGTGTTGATCGTAGTGGTCCTTCCTTGCTTTCTTTTGGTACGACTGCGGCTGTAGACTTACAGAGGTTTGGCATTAGGATTGGTTGTTGGAATAGGTAGCTATAGGTGTAGAAGGTGGTATTGTGTCATGGTCTGATGTTGCATCTATCTCTAGAACATTCGAAACTGGAACTGGGTCCATGACTCTTTCTTGGACTCATTCTGGTTCCTCTGGCACATCTTCAAACATAGGTACATCTTCGAATTCATCACTATCCTATTCCCCCTGAAGATGTGATGGGTAATACATTAGATGCTCATGAAAGAGAACATCTCGAGTAATATAAGTCTTCTGGGAAAGAGGATGGTAGCACTTATAGCCCTTCTGTGTGGTAAGGTAGCCAATAAAAAATACACCGGAGCCCCCTAAGATCAAGTTTGCCAAGAGATTGATGATTACAGCATACAAACACAACCAAAAGTCTTTGACGGTAGAACAAAGGATGTATTGCCAATAAGTAGATCCAAAGGGGCTTTGTTGTTGAGAATACTTGAAGGGAGCCGATTGATAAGAGACGCGGCAGTCATAACAGCAGCACTCCGAAAACAAACTGGAACATGGCCGTATAACATGACAGCTCTGGCGGTCTCAAGAAGGTGACGATTCTTTCTCTTAGCGACCCCATTTTGAGCAGGCATGTCAATACAACTCGTTTGATGGACAATGCCATTGTCGGACAAATATTGCTGAAATGTGCCATCAAGAAATTTTTTTCTGTTGTCACTGCAAAATACCTTCAGTTGAGTTTAGAATTGAATCTTTATCATGTTGTGGAACTGGCGGAAGCATTGAAACACATCACTTTTATTATGCATGAGATAGACCTACGTAGTCCGCGAATAACAATCAATAAAAGTTACAAACCAACGATGACCAGAAATAGAGGAAGTCTTAGCAGGACCCCATACATAAGAATGCACTAAATTAAAAAGACCACTGGATCTATTAAATGAAGGGGAATAAGTTGTACGAGCCTGCTTAGCCAAAACACAGGCTTTGCATAATAACTCGTTTTTATTACAATGTTTGGGAATAGACACAGAAGACAAAGTGGAGACAAAAGCAAGGTATGATGGAGACAATGATTTATAGGACAAATACTGAGAGACAGGATGCTGAGTACAGGACCTAGTACCCTTATGAAGAGCAATAGGTAAGCCTGACTCAGAAGAAGGAATATTACCAGATTGGCGGATCTCATTTTCTGACATAGTTTCTGGAACCAAAGCTGGGGAGGGGATGTGTGTAGATGCGTTGATGATGGTGGCCTTTCCTTGCTTGAGTCTGGTACGGCTATAGACTGTAAGGGAGGTGAAGAAATGTCTGCTTTCTCCACTGCTTCTGGGCTAGGAATGTTTTCAGTAGAGGGTTTAGCTAGGGGTTTAGGAGACAGTGATGTGTTCTCCCCTTGAACTGGAAGAGGGGAGGTCATAGGTATGATAAGAGGTCCATCTTCTTATAGATTTGGCTCCCCATGAAGATGGGATGTTGGGTAGTAGGAAAGATGCTCATAGAAGAGAACATCCATGGAGACAAAAGTGCTGCGGGTGGGTGGATGGTAACATTTATATCCTTTCTGGGTTGGAGAATAGCCCAAGAAAAGACAACGGAAACCACGTGATGCAGGCTGAGATCCACTGGATTGGAATCTCTAGAGGATTTTATTTTAATTGGGATATATTTGTAATCTTTTTATTTTGAAAATTTTAATTAGATTTGTTAGGATTTTTAAGTCTTAGAGTTTTGTTAGGAATCCTTATTTTCAATGACGTTTTAGGTAGTTTTATTATTTATTTTTATCTTAAATGTGGGTCCCAACATGGAGTCTTTTGTTTTATTTTCTATTATTGTGGGTCTCATCCCCCTTACATGTAGTTAGTAATTGAGTTGATTTAAATTTTTAGTTTTTAAAAGTTTAGTTTTAGGTAGTAGTTGAGTTTAATTAGGACTCTTATATTGAAGTCATATTTGAGTTTTAATTGTGTTTTTTTAGAGTTTCAGTTAAATTAGGATTGTAAGTTTATTTAAAGACATTATTATTAATGAAATTAGTAGTTAATGATTATTGGAAAGAAAAAAGAAAAGAAGCTAGAGTGCTCTCACAACTACTCCCTCTCTCCCCTCACGTAAGTCTCTCTTTCTTAGCTCCCCTCCCTCCATTTCTCTAGGCGGTGATCCCTTTCTCCATTGTTGTTTCGATAGCTTTTTTCTCCTCTCTATATCTTTCTCTTTCTTGGTTTTCCTTCCCTATACCATAAGGTATATTCCTATATCTCTTTTGTTTTAATTCTTTATTTTGACTCCCTATAATTATTCCACCATCCCAATAATTATCCCTAAAATTATCCCACATTGCTATTTTGGTTCCCATCCCTTTTTCTCCCTTACCTGATAATGGTGTTTTTGATATTCTCCATTTTTGCCCCAATCATGTCCGCATTACTACGGGGTTTAAATTTTCCTGGAGATCTATGGTTGCGCACATAGCATACACAGCCAAAGATCTTATGAGGAATAATATGGGAGGCATCACTGAGAAGAAGGGTTAAAAGTGAGTAATGATCCGAGATTGGGGTTGGGAGGTATCCTGAGGTAATGATGGCATCACTCCAATATTGTGGTGGCACATTACGAGCAAACATCAAAGCACGAGCTACTTCAAGGAGATGGCGATTCTTCCTTTTGGCCACCCCATTTTGAGCAGGAGTATCAACACAATTAGTCTGGTGCAAAATACCATTATCTGTCAGATAACATTGAAACTCTTTCTCAAGGTATTCTTTGCCATTGTCACTCCTAAGAATCTTTAAAGAAGCTTGAAATTGAGTCTTAATCATTTGGTGAAACTGACGGAAGCACTGAAACACTTCATTTTTATTTTGTAAAAGGTAAACCCTATTTTGTAAAAGGTAAACCCAAGTAGTTCTAGAATAACAATCTATAAATGTGACAAACCAACGGTGATCAGTAATTGAATTAGTTCTGGCTGGTCCCCAAACATCGGAATGAACCAAATGGAAAGTAGTACTATTGCGTTTAAATGAAGGACTATAAGAAGATTGAGTTTGTTTAGCCAGAATACAAGCTTTGGAAAAAAACTTGTTTTGTTTACATTTATTTGCTAAAGAAGGAAAAAGACTCGCTAAAACTTTAAATGAAGGATGTTCGAGCCACTGGTACCACTATTGAAGATCAGAGGATGCCGAATAAAGATGATGTACTGGGCTTGGGGAAGCTGAAACTGACTTTGGGATACCTTCCTCAAGCAAATACAGACCACCCTGCATCCTACCACATCCAATTGTCCTCTCTGTTTCCAGATCCTGAAACAGACAATAAGAAGGAAAAAACATAATTTTGCAGCTTAAAGCATATGTAATTTTACTGATAGACATAAGATTGATATTGAATTTTGGAACATGAAGAACAGACTACAAAGCTAGAGGAGTGCATTGAATGGAACTTTTCCTTGATGCAGAGGAGAGAGTCCCATCCACCACACGAACAGTATTAATTTTAGGATTAGGAAAGTACTGATGAAATAGGCTATGGTTACCATTCATGTGGTCCGTGACACAAGAGTCAATAAACCAAGGATTAGAGACCATTAAAGCACAGTGTCCACTGAAACACATACCTGATCGAGCAAAGTGAGAACCTGGAGTAGTAGAGGCAGGAGCAGGAGCAAACGACGATCCAGAAGCAGAGGATGGCTGGAGCAAACGACAGAGAGTTTAAAGAATGTGATTGTGTTGCAGAGGAGCTGTGGGATCAGCAATCTAATGAGCTTCAGTCTGATGTGCCCGTGAACCCTTGAAGTTCTTGGTTTTCTGCATAATTTTGTCACGTTTGTTGGCTTCAAAGTGTATTGGTTTACCTTGGAGTTTCTAGCATGTGTCTTTAGTGCCAGGGTTTACCACAATGCTCACATTTTATTATATCTCTGGATGCAGTAGGGCCCTTTGTATGGTGGTGTAATGGTCTGGAGAGCTGACCTATCAAGGACAGAAGGTAATAACATGGTTATTCTTCTTTGGTCTTCAAGCTAAACCATGGCATAGGCCTGCTCAAGACTAGCAAAAGGAACCTTGCCTAGGATCTGTGAGCGGATAGGATCAAACTCGACATTCAGTCCTACCAGAAAGGTATAAACTCTGTATTTTTCTTCCCGCTTCTTAAACAGTGTAGCATCTTCTTCACACTTGGCATGTATGGAATCATAAAAGTCGATGGCTTGCCAATGACTCCTCAACTAAGTTTAATATTGAGACACTGTTAATTCCTTTTGGGTAGTTCCATGAACCTTTTTTTTTTGCAGAGCTTAAATTAATACATCATTCCCAACCTGGGAATATGTGTCCTTTGTAGACTTCCAGATCTGTGCAGCGGTATCCAATAATAAGTATCCCTCGGCTATGGCAGGTTGTATGGAATTAAGGAGATATTGCATCACTAAGGAATTCTCAGCATTCCATTTGTCCAGAGTAGCATCTTCAGTAATGGGCTTAGTTTTGGCTCCTGTGAGATAGCTAGATAATCCTCGAGCAGTGATAGAAAGTTGTGTGGTACGAGACCACATTAAATAGTTACCACTATCAAGTTTTGTGGTATTTGTTGGAATGGTGAGATTTTCCATCTTATAAAAATCCATTCCATCAGAGGTTACGTCAGAAGACATTGTAATCACAAGAAGAAATAATCTCGATTTGGGTATTCAGAATAATCCCAAACAAAACTATATTGAGAATATGCTGGAAGTAAAAATAAACCGTTAGCTGGTAATATTTCTCAAGCAACCATACCAGATAAAGTGAAAAAGAATCGATCTCTTTAACAGAGAGGCCGTGTATCAATCCTCCGGGACCAAGAGACACATCTGCAGCAAATTTCAATCTTCATATATAGGTAGAGAAGAATTGATCTTCAAAAAATTATCCCAGCAACAAGGGATACACAGGAATTGAGGGGAACAAACTTTGTGAAGATATTTAGTTCATAGAGATGAGATTTGAGAGAAGAACAAAGGGTTGGGGTGAGGATTTAGGGACTGGTAGGAAGGTTTTGATGTTTTAGGTTGATGTCGATAACTTTACGTGAGCTGCGGTTGGTCTAGAAGGGTAACCGGGGGCTGGCAGCAAGTCTCTTATGGCCTTCGGTAGGTCTCGGAGGATAAACAGGTGGTGGCGGTAACCTTAGGTAAGTCTGGGATGGGATCCAGGGGCTGGCGGTAAGTTTTGTAGCAGGTGGGGGCTGGCGGTAGCTCTAAGAAGAAAAGAAGGGCTGGCGGCAGGGTTTTTTCAGGTGACGAATGGCTGGCGGCAGGAAGGCTAGAGGCAGGGAAGGTGGCGGTAGCTCTAGGAAGAAGAGAACGGTTAGCAGCAGGGTTTTTTCAGGTGAAGAATGGCTGGCGGCATGATTTAGGGAAGAAAAAAGAAGAGGAGAAGAGAGGTGGTGCGGTAGAGCTATGTTAGCTCTGATACCATGTTGACTCAGACAAGAATGGGAGAATAATGATCTACTCATCCTACCATCTTATTTATAATGAAATACCAAAGGGCAGAATTACAATAATATTCCCAGTGACAATAGAGAGAGAAGAAATAAAAGAAATAACTACTAACTACTAAATTACTAAACTACCCCCATAATTAAATATCGACATTCACAACATTTAGAGACTTTAAAATATTGATGGAAATTTGGAGAATTTTTTGTAGACCATGAAATTTGTGTATCCATACTCATTGAGCACAAATGGAGTTACTTATTTACTGGCCAAATGTGTACTCATGAATTGTTGAACATTTGAGGTGCCTTTTTGCCCCCATTTTCCATTTAATCCATGCCATGGAGCATTTTGGAGTGTCCTTAGAGGTTTTCAAATATTGCTGGCAATTAAGGGAATTTATGTAGACTGAAATTTTGTGTATTTGTACTTGTAGAGTGCAAATGGAGTTACTGATTCACTGATCAAAGGTGTACTTTGAACTTGGTAAACATTTGAAGTGTCTTTAGGCACCACTCTTTTTAATTAATACCGTGCCAATCACTTTTTATTTAATAAGTAAATGAATAAGAGGCATCAAGAAAGTCAACAGGATTAAACTGAAATAAAAAGTCACCCCTTAAGTTTTCTGAGTATCAGTTTTTCTGTAGACCTTTAGACTAATATTTTCCCGATGTGAGAGAATATATGACATTGGGATTTCAGATAATTATGCCATGAATCTTTTTTTTTTTTTTTTTTGTAGAAAGGAATTTATTCATTAGATCGTGACGTGCACATGGATTGTGCGACACACGACATACAACCATGGAGTACATAATAACCAAACTGTTAGGCACGACTTAAATAGGGCCAGTGAAGCAAGAGAGGTAGCAATGTTGTTAATCTCCCTTGAAATATACCTGAAAGTTTAGGATACAAAATAATGAGAAAGTGAGCGGGACTAAAGAGACAACATCTAGAGGCAGCCCCTGATCCCTATTTTGGACAAAAGAAATCAGAGACTTGCAATCACTCTCCACAATTAGATGATCAATGCAATTCCCTATCACCTATAACAACCCACTTCTCATCGCCAAGCATTCTCTTTGCAGAGCTTAACCTAACCGCGAAGGTACTGAAGCTGCAAAAATTTACGATCCTGATGAATATCGGATGATATATCCGAACCTCCTTTAGATTCCGATTGTATAAAAGATGCTTCGGAATGTAAGGTAAAGGAACCAAAAGATGGAGGTAGCCAACAAGAATCTGTTTTGTAAATATTGGATATATATGGCATTAAGGGGAAATTCAACTGAATTATATCTTTTCTTTTGAAGATAGGTCTTTGATCCACATAGGGTACTGTCGTGAATATTGTAATAGCGCTAGTGCTATTACTTAGCGCTAACGACAGGATTGGGTAGTTTCTATTTTTTGGTTATTAGCTTTATTTCCTTCTTATAGAGGGTATGATTGTAATCTTCCTCTTATGTTTTCATTATAAATAAAAGCTGTGTGGAGAGATGAATCAATCTCTACCATTCTTTTCTTTCATCATGGTATCAGAGCCACCCTAGGCTCTATCGATCTTCTCCTCTCCTCTCTTCTTCTGTTTTTTTTTTTTTTCCCTGGCTTCTACGACTGTGCTGATAGCAGTACAAGCTACCGCCAAGCCCTTTTTCTGGTTTTTTGTTTGCTTACCTCCTGAATCCATATCCTGATCCCCTACCAGACCTGTGGTTACCCAGAAATCCTATCGACAGTACCTAAAACCTTCCTGGTAGTATTCTTCCTAAACCTTCCTGATCTGAAACCTAACTGAAACCTTCCTAAACCTAACCGTAACCTTCCTAAACCTGCCTACAGTCCCACCGTAACATATCTCAGCCCTCTTGCAGATCTATTAGACCCTGTTTTACCCCAGATCTGTCTACTCCTCTCACAGTCCTAATTGAAACCAGAATTGTGTTCTGATTTTTAGTATCAGATTTTTGCTTCCAAGAATTCTATCTTTGGAAGGGATGAACTAAATTAGTTCAAATAAATTTTTTATTATGCATTGCCGTGTATCCTTTGTTGAAGGGATGTACTTAGAAGAGGTCAACCTGATAGCCAACCTCGACTCTTCCATGCAAATTTGAAGGTTGAAAAATTACTGCATATGTGTCTCTTGTTCCCATACGACTAATACACGGTGTCTCAATTAAAGGTATTTTAATTTGTTGAGTACTTATTCCCATGACAGATCATTCTGAGGTTCTTCCCCCTAATATGGAGAACTCTAAGATCGAATTTACTTCCATTCCCCTTAACCTACTTAAGTTGGATGGGACCAACTACTTGATGTGGTCCAAAACAGCACTTATGACAATATCTGCTAGAGGACTCTTGGGTTATATCAATGGTCAAAAGAAGGCACCTGCTCTGACAGATAAACTATATGACAAGTGGGCATCAGAAAACTCTATTGTGATGGCCTATTTGATTGGTTCAATATACCCTAACATTGGTCGAGGCTATGTCCTGTTACCTGATGCTACAGAGATCTGGAAGGTTGCCAAGGAGACTCATTCCTAGGTAGGAAATTATGCATTGATTTATGACCTTCAGGTGAAGATTGGTGCCACAAAGCTACGGGATGTTACTGTCTCTCAATACTACCATGAACTTTGTAGCTTGTGGCAAGAACTCAACTACTATGACACCTTCACAGCTGAGTGTGCTGTTAATGCTTTTGCAATGAAGCTTGCAAAGGATAAATTACAGTTATACAATTTTTTGGCCGGTTTGAATGTGGAATTTGACTAGATCCGAGCTCACATTCTTAGTAGAGAGCCTCTTCCTTCTCTAAAATAAGCTTATGCACCGGTTCAGTCTGAAGATATGTGTCGTACCTCTATGATGCCTCCACTTCCTGTAGAAAGATCAGCCCTCCAAACCACTCAGTTGGGTGCCTCTATAGTTAACAAACCAGTATGGTGTGAT
This sequence comes from Protea cynaroides, assembly GCA_028583415.1. Classification (NCBI taxonomy): domain Eukaryota; kingdom Viridiplantae; phylum Streptophyta; class Magnoliopsida; order Proteales; family Proteaceae; genus Protea; species Protea cynaroides. The sequence goes on along the minus strand of CM053276.1, from coordinate 32,468,844 downwards.
TATTGTGGGAAAGAGCGCCATATGAAGGATACTTGCTGAAAATTGCATGGCAAACCAGCTGATTTTGAGACAAAGAGGCGTGAGAGAGGACCTCAGAGATTCAAGAACTTCAGAGCTCCACAGGAAAATCAGACAGAGACTTACGCATCTACTGGCACCCCAACTATGCTCTCCACATAAGAACTTCAAGCTGTCAAAAATCTTCTCCGGCAATCTATTGCAGCTACATCGCTATCTGTCACTCCAGGTTCTTATTTTGTCCAGTTAGGTATTTCTCATGATGGCCACTGTGCTTTCTCTGTTCCTAGCCCATGGGTTATGGACACTGGAGCCACTGATCACATTACCGGTTCAGCCAGTTCCTTCTATCTCTATTCTCCCCCTTCTGGGAAAGATACAATCCGAGTAGCAGATGGATTTCTCTCTCCTATCTCTGGAAAGGGGTCTATTTGTTGCTCCCCTAGTCTTACTTTGCAATTTGTTTTCCATGTTCCTAGTTTTTCCACAAATTTGTTATCTATTAGTAGCCTTACCAAATCTTTGAATTGTAAAGTAATTTTCTTTCCTTCCTCGTGTATAATTCAGGATCTGGTGAACGGGAAGACGATTGGACATGGTAGATTGCATGGTGGTCTCTACTTGCTTGAAGATGGTCCTTCAGCACACACATCATTATTACCTTCACCTTAGCCTATACCTCAGCAGCTTTCCACAGTCGTTAGCACCCTCCAACAATGGCATAAGCGTCTTGGTCACCCTTCTCCCGTAGTTTTATCCCAGTTATTTCCCTCTTTATTTAAGCATTGTAATCGCACCAAGTTATTATGCGAAACCTGTATTTTGGTTAAGTAGGCTTGAATTACCTATTCTCCTTCTAATATTAAAAGTAGTGTTTCTTTTGATTTGGTGCACTCTGATGTTTGGGGTCCATCTCAGACTCCTTCTATTTCGGGCCATCGCTGGTTTGTAACTTTTATTGGTTGCTATTCAAGGACTACGTGGGTCTATTTCATGCATAATAAAAGTGAGGTGTTCCAATGCTTCCGCCAATTCCACAACATGATCAAGATCCAATTTCAAGCTCAGTTAAAGGTCCTTCGCAGTGACAATGGGAAGGAATTTTTTGATGGCATGTTTCAGCAATATTTGTCCGACCATGGCATCATTCATCAAACAAATTGTGTTGCCACACCTGCCCAAATTGGGGTGGCTGAGCGGAAAAATCGTCACCTTCTAGAGACCGCCAGAGCCCTTATGTTTGATGGTCATGTTCCAACTCGTTTTTGGAGTGATGCTGTTCTCACTGCTGCTTCCGTCATCAACAGGCTTACATCTCGCATCCTTAACAACAAAGCTCCTCTGGACCTTCTTCTTGGCTCCACTACTTTTGTACTTCCACCGAAAATTTTTGGTTGTATTTGTTATGCTCGCAATCATCACTCTTCTGGAAAGCTTGATCCTAGGGGGCTTCAGTGTATTTTCATTGGCTATCCTGCGACACAGAAGGGTTATAAGTGCTACCATCCTCCTACCAAGAAGACATTTATCACTAGAGATGTTATCTTTCATGAGCATCAGATGTATTACCAGCCACATCTTCAGGGGGAGCTAGATGATACTGATGCACCTATGTTTGAAGATGTGTTAGAAGAAGTTCAAGTTCAAGCTAGTGTACCAGTAGTCTCGGTTCAAGAGGGAGATACATCAGTTCTAGACTCAGTTTTAGGACACTTATTTCGGTTCAGGAAATAGATGAACCTTTTATACCTGTCCCTGTCCATGTCCATGTTCCCATCAATTCTAGTGTTAAACCTTGGCAAGTTTATAGCCATAGCCATGCCAGAAGCAAGCAAAGAAGGACCACCACCATTACAACAACTATACATGTCCCTTCGTCCGCCTTGGAACCAGAGACTGAGCTATCACAAGTTAAGGAAGTTACTTCCTTTGACTCTGACCGACCCATTACCCTTTGTAAAGGTACTAGGACTTGCACCATTCACCTTATTTCTAACTTTGTGTCATATACTTCTTTATCCCCTGCCTTCCGTGCATATGTATCTTCGCTGTCCTTTCCTCTGTCTCTATTCCACAGAAATGGCAAGAAGCAATTATAGATGAACGATAAAAAGTTGCAATGATGGAAGAAATGAGAGCTTTAAAGAAGAATGATACATGGGATCTTGTTTCTCTTCCGCCTAGGAAGAAACTAGTACGGTGCAAGTGGGTCTATACGGTCAAGCAGAAAAGTGATGGCACAGTTGATAGATATAAAGCAAGGTTGGTTGATCGGGGATTCACACAGACATATGAGATATATTATCAAGAAACCTTTGCTCTAGTAGCCAAGATGACGACTGTCAGGGTCCTTTTGGCATGTGCTGTACATCACAACTGGGACTTGCAACAACTTGATGTGAAGAATGCCTTCTTCCATGGGGAGCTCAAAGAGGAAGTCTATATGAATTGTCCACCTGGTTTTACAAATGCTAGTACTGAAGGGAAGGTATGCAAGCTAAAACAATCTCTTTATAGACTGAAGCAGTCTCCTATGGCATGGTTTGGAAGGTTTCATAAAGCTATGATAGCATTTGGGTATGTTCAAAGTAATGCCGATCACACCTTGTTTATCAAGCATACTTCCGGAATCTTCATGGCACTCATTGTATATGTGGATGATATCGTTGTTACTAGAAATAATGATGATGAAATCATAAAATTGAAGCTGTTTTTGGGAAAAGAGTTTGAGATTAAAGACCTTGGAAAGCTCAGGTATTTTCTTGGAATTGAGGTTGCTCGCTCTATAAAGGGTATTTTTTTTTATCTCAAAAGAAGTATGTCCTTGTTCTTCTCTTAGAGATAGGTTTATTAGGGTGTCGTCCGTGTGATACTCTTCTCGATTCCAATACCAAGCTCAGAGAGAAAGAAGGAACTCCAATAGATAGAGGTATGTACCAAAGATTGGTTGGGAGGCTATATACCTGTCACACACCAAGCCAGATATTGCATTCACTGTGAGTTTGGTGAGCCAGTTTATGCATGATCCCTATTTTACTCATTTGGAGGTAGTTTATAGGATTTTACATTACCTAAAGGCTGCTCTAGGAAAAATGATTCTTCTCTCTCCACATGATGACTTTAGGGTGGATGCTTATACTGATGCTGATTGGGCAGGCAGTCCAAATCAAAAATCAGTCTCGGGTTATTGTACATTTGTGGGTGGAAATCTGGTTACATGGCGTAGTAAGAAGCAAAATGTTGTCGCTCGTTCCAGTGCAGAAGCAGAGTTCCGAGCAATGGCACAGGGAATATGTGAACTCTTGTGGTTGAAAGGCCTACTTGAGGATTTGAAAGTTAAGAGTTCTTCAACTATGACATTGTTTTGTGATAATAAAGCTGCCATTAGTATTGCTCATGATCCAATTCAGCATGATAGGACCAAGCATGTGGAGACTGATCGTCATTTTATCAAAGAAAAGTTAGAAAGTGGTCTGATTCAGATTCCTTTTGTTCGATAAGAGGATTAGCTAGCTGACGTCTTCACGAAAGGGTTACCTGGGAAATAGTTTCACAATGTATTGTCCAAGTTGGGCATGCATGACATCTATGCACCAACTTGAAGGGGAGTGTCGTGAATATTGTAATACCGCTAGTGCTATTACTTAGTTAGCGCCAATGACAGGATTGGGTAGTTTCTATTTTTTGGTTATTAGCTTTATTTCCTTATTAGTATTATAAAGGGTATGATTGTAATCTTCCTCTTATGTTTTCATTATAAATAAAAGCTGTGTGGAGAGATGAATTAATCTCTACCATTCTTTTCTTTCATCAGGTTACAAATGCCTTGTGGAATGTGCATCATATATGGGTTGTTGAGGAGTTACACTTTAAATCTATTCTCTACACCTTCACTATGCCTGAAAACAGTCTTCTGTCAATTTACTTTCTATTGAATCCTCTTTATGACAATAAGAAATTCCTATTTTCCTTTTAAATGAGAAAACGGAATAATCTTCCTTCTGTTTTGAAATGATTTCTTTTTGTTTGTTATCAGAATGTTGCTGGATTTCCATCTTATTCCACCATGAAAATGGCTGGCAAATAATCATTTGAAGCTTAACTTTTAGTGTTAGCAAAGCTGCGAGCCTGGTTATTTTGAGGTAGTGTAGGTGTAGTTCAATCAGGGACTGCCCTTCTGTTTCCTCTCTTATCTTCAAGACCTTCATGTGATGCAGAATAAAAATTTTCCAATCCTTCCTCTTACATTATCAAGTGGGACCAGAGTGATTCTATTCCTTAGAAGCTTTTTCTAGACTTCGTGCATTTTCACTTCTAGCTGCTTGAGATTTATGCTTAATGAAGTGCTTTCTTTCAATGTTTTTAGGCAATTGGATCTGCGGTTAGCTGTCCAATTATAGATTAAAGTATAATACATTCCGATATTTTTCAAAATGAAGAATGGAATTTTTGTTTCTTATCATGGTATATGCTATGGATCAATTTGTACTTTTATCATCCTTATGGAGAAGGATTATTTTGTGTTTTTCTCTGATGTCTGTTGGTAATATGTCTATATGCTGACCCAATCAACCTTGTGTCTCTTTCTTTTAAATTTTAGCACAGTGAACAAGGATGGATTTAAACCAAATCTAGAGACTCAACTTCTTCCACTTCTTGCAACTAATCTTGAGGAGACATCTATAGAGTCCAAAGGAGAAAGTCCTGAGTCTACTAAGGCTTCTCATCATCCACTGCTTATGCAGGTTTGACCTCTGGCCATACAAATAATAAGATCAGAGGTATCCTCAATGTGGACCTTAAAGAAAATTTACTAGGCATGGTGCTTCACCTAGAGAAGTGAAGACAGATGTAGTTGAGATTGGAAATATCCATGCTTTGGGTCTTTGCTACTCTATTTTATGTTCTCTCTGATCAGAGAGGATCTACTTTGTCGACTCACCAGATTGGGTATCTCCCCTGCACATATGCTCATGCACTATTATGTTGTGACAAACTGCTATGTGGGGCCTACTAATTTTTTGCTTGAGATCTCTTAACTAAACTTGAGGCCCGCTTAGTACATTAAATCCTCAGCCTAAAGTTATAGGGTTGTCTCAGTCCTTTCCTGGACATTAGATGATTGTATTGTAGTTTTCTTGATTTATTATAGCTCTCACTCTCAGGTTTTGTCAGATGAGCTCAATTGCAGCATTGATGACATAATGAGTATTGAATTGAATATTTGTGATACCCAACCTAGCTGCCTTGGAGGTGGAAATAATGAATTTATATTTTCTGGAAGACTGGACAATCTTGCTTCGAGTTATTGTGCTCTGAGAGCTCTTGTTGATTCATGTGAGTTGCCTGGAGATTTATCAAGTGAACAAGCTATCCGGATGGTTGCTTTATTTGATAATGAAGAGGTAAGTTTTCTTCTACTTAACCAGAAACATTGTGTCATGAACTCATGATGGTGCTTTTACTTCTTTTCCTCTATTGATATGAAATCATTTAGTTTTTCATGCTTGAAGGAGGTGCTTGAATGTAGTCCTTGAGGTTCTTTCTTCCCTTTTATCTCTCAGTAAGTTTCATTAATCTTTTTTTTTTTTTTTTTTTGGGGGGAGAATTTTAGATAGTTTCTATTTATTATTTTTCTGTTCTGTTTAGTTTCCTCTTATTATTAGAAGAGGCTATTGATGTAATTTCCTTTTTTAGTTCTCATTATAAGTAAGAGATGTGAGTGGAGAGATAGTCTCTTCAATTCTTTTCTCCACATGGTATCAGAGCCACCTTAGGTTCCAACGACATTCTCCTCTCTTCTTTTCTTTTCTCTTTTCTTCTCCTTTCCTTTTTTTCTGCAAGTTACTGCTGCCATCTCTCCTCTCCTCTTTTCTTTTCCTTTTGGGTTATTGCTTCTCCAAAACCTAGAGTACCTGCTGCCGCCGCCAACAACTAGCCTCCCAGTCCTTCCTACCGCCACTGACACCCAGCTGCTCAGCATATTACCACCACCGACAGTAACAGAATCTACCTCCACTCATCTGTCCAGAGTTTTACCCCATAAAACCACCCTATTGTCATCGTTTTTCCCTTCCTCTCACCTGTATCAAGTCCCTGATCCATTTAAACCTGTTTTTTTTTTTTTTTTTTTTTTTTTTTTTTTTTTACTGATTTTACAACCCCACATCTACCCCTTGTTTCTGGTTTAACCAGAATTTTAACATCTGTCTCTGTTTTTTTCTCTTACCAAAATTCTAAAACCCTTATTGATCCATAAGATTTTCTGTTCTCTTCCCTCTATTGAAGAGATGACTTAAACCAGAATTCAAAATACTTCTATTGTCCATTGCCGTGTATCCATTATTGAAGAGAACAACCTGATAGCCAACCTCGATTCTTCCATGCAAGTCTGAAGATCGAAAATTGCTGCATATGTGTATCTCGTTCCCATAAGATTAATGCACTGCATCTCAGTTAAAGATATTTTACATTGTTGAGTATTTATTTTCATGACTGATTACTCTGAAGTTGTTTCCTCTAACATGGAGACCTCCAAGATGGAATTTACCTCTATTCCCTGAACCCAATGAAGTTGGATCGGACCAACTATTTGATGTGGTCTAAAATGGCATAGATGGCCATATCTGCTAGAGGTCTTTTGGGTTATTATATCAATGGTAAGAAGAAGGCCTCTCCTCTGACAGATAAATTATATGAAAAGTGAGCGTCTGTGAACTCTATTGTGATGGCCTATTTGATTGGTTCTATGGATCTTAAAATTGGATGGGGGTATGTTCTGTTACCTGATTCTACAGAGATTTGGAAGGCTGCAAAGGAGACTTACTCTCAGGTTGGAAATTATGCCTTGATTTATGACCTTAATGTGAAGATTGGTGCCACAAAGCAACGTGATACTACTGTCTCCCAATACTATTTTGAACTTCATAACTTATGGCAAGAACTTGATTACTATGACACTTTCATTGTTGAGTGTGCTGCTGATGCCTCTGCCATGAAGACTGCAAAGGATAAATTACGAGTATATAATTTTTTGGCCTGTTTGAATGTAGAATTTGATCAGATTCTCAGTCAATAGCCTCTTCCTTCTCTAGAATAGGCTTATGCCTTGGTTCAGTCTGAAGATATGCGTCGTAGCTCTATGATGCCTCCACTTCCTGCAGAAAGGTCAGCTCTCCAAACCACACAATCAGGTGCTCTCCCACTCAGCTAGGTGACCCTACAGGTAACAAAATAGTCTGGTGTGAATATTGTGGGAAAGAATGCCATATGAAGGATACTTGCTGGAAATTACATGGCAAACCAATGGACTTTGAAACTAAAGGGCGCGAGAGAGGATAGCAGAGATCCAAGAACTTCAAAGCACCACAGGCAAATCAGACAGAAACATGTAACCCTATTGGACCTCAAGCTATGCTGTCCACAGAAGAACGGCCCTCAGAAATCTTCTCCGGCCATCTACTGTAGCTAAATCGTCGTCTGTCACACTAGGTTCATATTTTGTCCAGTTAGGTATTTCTCATTATGGTCATTGTGCTTCCTCTGTTCCTAGCCCTTGGGTTATGGACACTGGAGCCACTGATCACATGACCGATTCAGCTAGCTCCTTCTATCTGTACTCTCCCTCTTATGAGAAAGATACAGTTCGAGTAGCAGATGGATCCCTCTCTCCTATCTCTGGAAAGGGCTCCATTCGCTGCTCCCCTAGTCTTGCTTTACAGTCTGTTCTCCGTGTTCCTAGTTTTTCTACTAAGTTGTTATCTGTTAGTAGTCTTACAAAATCCTTGAATTGTAAAGTAACCTTCTTTCCTTCCTCATGTGTAATTCAGGATCTCGTGAACGGGAAGACGATTGGACATGGTAGACTGCATGGTGGTCTCTACTTGTTTGATGATGGTCCTTCAACATACACATCATCTTCACCTTTATCACAGTTTACACCACAACAGCTTTCCATAGCCATCAGTACTCTCCAACAATGGTACAGGGCCTACAGGCGCCTTGGTCACCCATCTCCAGTAGTTTTATCTCAATTGTTTCCCTCTTTATTTAAGCATTGTAATCCAACCGAGTTATTATGCGAAGCCTATACTTTGGCTAAGCAGGCTCGAATTACCTATTCCCTTCTATTAATAAAAGTAGTGTTTCTTTTGATTTGGTGCACTCTGATGTTTGGGGTCCTTTAGGACTCCCTTTATTTCTGGCCATCGATGGTTTGTAACGTTTATTGATTGTTATTCACGAATACTTAAGTCTATCTTATGCACAACAAAAGTGATGTGTTTCAATGCTTCTGCCAATTCTATAACATGATCAAGACCCAATTCCAAGCTCAGATGAAGGTCCTTTGTAGTGACAATGGGAAAGAGTTTCTTGATGGAATGTTTCAGCAGTATTTGTTTGACCATGGCATCATTCATCAAACCAGTTGTGTTGCCACACCTGTCAAAATGGGGTGGCTGAGAGGAAAAATCACCACTTTCTGGTGACAGCTCGAGCCCTTATGTTTAATGGCTATGTTCTTGCTCGTTTTTGGAGTGATGTTGTTCCCACTGCTGGCTCTCTTATCAACAGGCTTCCATCCCGCATCCCCAACAATAAAGCTTCTTTGGACCTACTTCTTGGCTCTACTACATTTGTACTTCCACTAAAGATTTTTGGTTGTGTTTGTTATACCCGCAATCATTAATCTCTTGGCAAGCTTGATCTAAGGGGGCTCCGGTGTATTTTCATTGGTTATCCTGCGACACAGAAAGGTTATAAGTGCTACCATCCTCGTATTCGGAAGACTTTTATCATTCGTGATGTTGTCTTCCATGAGCATCAGATGTACTACTAACCACATCTTCAAGGGGAGCAAGATGCTACTGATGTACCTATGTTTAAAGATGTGCCAGAGGAAATTCCCATTAATGTCAGTGTCCCAGTTTCGGTTCCAGGGGGAGAAACAATTTCGGCTTCGGAGGAAGATGATATTGATACTACCCACCCAAGTTCGGTTAAGATAGATGCACCTCCTTCACCTGGTCCTATCCCTATCAATCCTAGACATCTGCAAACTTACAGCCGCAGTCGTGCCAGAAGCAAGCAAGGAAGGACCGCTACCATCAAAGCAACTATACATGTCTCTTCGTCTACCTTGGATCCAGAGACTGAGCTATCACCTGGTAAGGAAGTTCCTTCCTCTGATTTTAACCTTTCTATTGTCCTTCGTAAAGGTACTAGGTCTTGCACCACTCACCCAATTTCTAATTTTGTGTCATATACTTCTTTATCTCCTACCTTCTGTGCATTTGTATCTTCGCTTTCCTCTGTCTCTATTCCACAAAAATGGCAAGATAAAATTACAGATGAACGATGGAAAACTGCAATGTTGGAGGAAATGAAAGCCTTGAAGAAGAACGGTACATGGGATTTTATTTCTCTTTTACCTGGTAAGTGACCAGTAGGGTGCAAGTGGGTCTACACGGTCAAGCTGAAAAGTGATGGTACAGTTGATCGACATAAGGCAAGGTTGGTTGCTCGTAGATTCACCCAGACATATGTGATAGATTATCAAGAAACCTTTGCTCCAATAGCCAAGATGACCACCGTCAGGATCTCTTGGCATGTGTTGTGCATCACAATTGGGATTTACAACAGCTCGATGTGAAAAATGCCTTCCTTCATGAGGAACTCAAAGAAGAAGTCTATATGGACTGTCCACCTGGTTTTACAGATGCAAGCACTGAAGGGAAGGTATGCAAGCTAAAACGCTCCCTTTGTGGTCTTAAGCAATCTCCTAGAGCATGGTTTGGACGGTTTCACAAAGCTATGATAGCATTTGGATATGTTCAGAGTAATGTTGATCATACTTTGTTTATCAAGCATGCTTCAGGAAGCTTCATGGCACTTTTTGTATATGTAGATGATATCGTTGTTACTGGAAACAATGATGATGAAATAAGGAAATTGAAGCTGTTTTTGGAAAAAGAGTTTGAAATCAAGGATCTCAGAAAACTTAGGTACTTTCTTGGGATAGAGGTTACTCGCTCTACAAAGGGCATCTTTCACTCTAAAAGAAAGTATGTTCTTGATCTTCTCTTAGAGACAAGATTATTAGGGTGCCGCCCATGTGATCCTCCTTTGGACTCCAATGCAAAACTTAAGGAGAAAGAAGGAACTCCGGTTGATAAAGGATGGTACCAGCGATTAGTTGGGAGGCTGATATATGTATCGCATACCAGACCTGATATTGCATTTGCAGTGAGTTTGGTAAGCCAATTCATGCATGATCCCTATTCCATTCATTTGGAGGCACTCTATAGGATTCTTCATTACCTAAAAGCTGCTCCAAGAAAAGGGATTCTTCTCTTACCACATGATCACTTGAGAGTAGAGGCTTATACAGGTGCTGATTGGGCCGGTAGTCCAGATAGAAAATCAATTTCAGGATATTGCACATTTGTGGGTGAAAATCTGGTTACTTGGCGCAGCAAGAAACAAAATGTAGTGGCTCGTTCTAGTGCAGAAGCAGAGTTCCGAGCAATGGCTCAGGGAATATGTGAACTCTTGTGGTTGAGGGGTCTTCTTGTGGATTTGAAAGTTAAAAGTTATTCAACTATGACTTTGTTTGGTGACAATAAAGCTGCCATCAGTATTGTTCACGATCCAGTTCAATATGTTAGGACCAAACATGTTGAGATTGACTGTCACTTCATCAAAGAGAAACTAGAAAGTGTTCAGATTCAGATTCCAGTTGTCTGATCAGTGGATCAATTGGCAGACATCTTCACGAAAGGGTTACCTGGGAAACTATTTCATACTATATTGTCCAAGTTGGGTATACATGATATATATGCACCAACTTGAGGGGGAGTGTCGTAATGGTAACAGCGCTAATACAAACAGTGCTAATAGTATTAGTTCTAGTCTATTTTGGATAGTTTTTAATTATTATTTTTCGTTCTGTTTAGTTTCCTCTTATTATTAGAAGAGACTATGTTCTCATTATAAATAAGAGGTGTGAGTGGAGAGATATACTCTCTTCAATTCTTTTCTCCACACATTTCAAGCTCTGAGGGAGACTACAGGCTTTTGTGGTTAAGTCTTTACAATATTGTTGTTTTATCATTTTGTTTCAGCTGTATTGGAAGTAATTTGGAACTAATGGATATTTTGCAAAGAACAGGTAGGGTCCAATTCGATACAGGGGGCTGGGGCACCTACCATGTTTCAGGCCATGAGACGTATTATTGACTGCTTAGTTCATGAGTATGTGGGTGAGGGTGCTTTTGAGCGTGCTATCCGCCAATCATTTCTTGGTATGACGGTTTGGAATGTAGTTCATCTGTCAGTCTTTTTTGCAGCCTATTTTTTGTTTATGGATCTTTATTTACATTTTATATATGGGTTGATTATGTAACATGAAATATATGATGTCTTCAGTGGCATAAATGTGCTCAATTTCTAATTGAAAGAAGCATACATCTATGGAATTTTGCATGTAGTCAACATCAGTGATTCTAAATATCAAAGAGTATCTGTATTTTTGTAAACTTGAATTTTAGGAGACAAAATAAAGTGTTATATATATATATATATATATATATATATATATATATATATATATATATATATATATATATATATATATATATATATATATATATATATATATGTATGTATATATATATTTTTGATTGAATGAGAAAGAAGATAAATGAAAGGAAGGATATGACCAAAGGAATCACTAGCAATGTCTTAGACTAGAATCACCACCAGCCAATCTGCTGAATCTCCCCAACAGGGTTGATACTGAATCACCACAGCATCAACTTAGATCTGAATCACCACAAAACCTGCAAAAACCAACTTCATTCATTACTTTCATGTACCTTACAAACTGGTTACCTCTTTCGTCTAGATTCCATATCCGCGGTCCTCGATGCTGATAGACCTGCAGAAAAAATAGAAGGCAAAGGGGAGGTGGGCCTATGGCCTTGGGTCCACTCCGATGCCTAAGTTAGGGATCTATGAACAGTCAATGGGCTCGGCATCCGAGCCCACTTATAAATTTATGGGGTAAGTGAGGGATTCTCAATCCAAGGTGTCAGAGTGATAATCCCTAGGAGAGTGAGTATCAAATGAGATGTACCTTAAGCTTTGGGATTCGTGGGCTATTTATAGTGAATAGTGATTCTCGGTAAAGTCGCTTTTACCCTTGCCTATGGCGGGAATAGACGGAAATAGCCTTCGAGATTAATGTAAAGTTGTCTTTTTCCTTGTCTTTAATTCTTTGTGGATTGTGTTATTCCCAATCTTGCATTCATTGTCTCTATTTTGTTTTTGGCTTTTACTGCAGTGTCAGCTGACATGGCTCATGGGGTTCACCCAAATTTTATTGACAAACACGAAGAGCTCCATCGCCCGGAAATGCAAAAGGGGCTCGTCATCAAGCACAATGCTAACCAACGTTATGCCACCAGTGGAGTGACTGCTTTTCTTTTCAAAGAAGTAGCAAAAATGCATAACCTTCCAACCCAGGTAACTGCCATATGTCAGGTTAGGACAGTTCACAGAATACAGATCTGTGCGCAACAAAGCCTTATCTCAATGACTTTTGTCTGCTGCGTGAATTGTGTTCACCACTCCAGTTTAAAAGGGCCAGCTCTTCCATTGTATTCTTGCGAAGTCATGGGTAATGGCAAAGGGGCATGTTAAAATGGTTATATACCCTTTTTCATTCCCATTCGAGCAGGTCCAGTAATTACTAAGTCCTAATTGGGTTTTGGGTTGAGTTCAGGCTTCATTTGGTTGTCCTGTGGTAGGTTTCAGGTTATGCTATATATGACTTTAGTAAGGGCATTGAACATTTATAGCGTATAGCTCCTCTCTTCTATTTTATTGCTTTCTTATTGAATTTCTCCACATTCATGTCCCAACCCATCCTGCCCTTGTCCTTGTATTTCATCACTCCATTTTTTGGGCCCTTGTTCCTGTCCTTCAGGATCCCATTCTTTAGGTTGGTGATGCTCAGCTCGAGGTTAATGAGGTCAGATTCAGTATAGGGAGCACTTGTGAAAATGGATTGAATTAACAATTAACCATGATTATCTGGGAGGACCCATATACTTTAAGACTTATCTTCTCCGTTTATGTTCTTTTGATCAGTGTTTATTGAACCTGTATCCTCATGGCTTAGTTGCAAATGTCAACCAGCTTTCGTTTGCCCTTTTCACACCAACTGTCAAAGCATCAAATGTATGGCCTCCAGTGCTGCAAGTCATTGCATTATTAATGTCACTTCCTGGTGGTGGTTTGTGACCTGACCTGCCTATGCAACTTGAATCAGCCTTCTTATTTCAGTTTGGCCGGAATTTTACAACACTTTATTTCAACCATTAGCGATCTGACATCTTTCTGGTTGGAGATCTGAATCGATGTGGTGCACCTGAATGAACCCATCAAATACTTTTAATTTCATGTCAGGCTTGGTTTTTCTTAAAACATCTTCTATCCTCTTTCCAACTGGAATGTAAATTGATCTGATCTGCCCCACCAAATTTTAGCTCCCTCTAATTATTTGGCTGATTTAAGGATCAAGTTAAGATGAGTGGAGTGAAATACTTCAATTGCTTCACCTCAAAGAGAGATCCATGATGATGAAGAAAGACCAGATGGATTTTATATATCAACCTTGATAAATGCCTCATGTGACAAAGTAGTTTCATGGGAATGGGAGATTTAATGGAAGATTTTCTATCTATTGATTATCTTTGCTTTTGAATTGTAAGGAATGGTAAGAATCTAGAAAATTCAATAACTCACTGATGATTATGTAGGAATTTGTAGTGAGAAATGATATGGGTTGTGGTTCTACCATCGGTCCCATACTTGCTTCAGGCGTTGGCATCCGTACTGTGGATTGTGGCATTTCTCAGCTTTCCATGCACAGGTAACTCACTTTCTTGTCCACTTGAAGGGTGTATATATATATTTATTGATTTCTAATTTATAGGTATTTATAAACAACATCATGTGGATCATTGCATGGATGATTTACGCTATTCAATGGGGTTACCATTTAATGGTGTCCAACCCAAAAGCCCAAGCTTCAAGGTGGGGAGGTCCTACCTAGGGTCATAAGCCAAGCATACACACGCTCCCTAACCAATGTGGGACGAAACCCTTCCCATTCCTGGCCATGGAGCGCAAACCCCTCCCATCACAGGCCTACAGGATGCATCAACTCCACCCAGTTTTGAACCATGGGCTTCACATGGTTGGTGCATTAACTATCCGCTCTGATAGCAGTTGGCGGCGTCCAACCCAAAAGCTTGAGCTTCAAAATGGATAGCCCCTACATAGGGATATAAGCCAAGCATCTACACACTACTAGACCAATGTGGGACTAAAACCCTTCCATTCCTGGCCATGGAATGCAGGGTTTACCGGCTGCATCACCAACTAGAAATGTTTCGTTCAATGATTTTATGTAATCATCCAAACTATTATTATGTTTCTTTTTCAGTGATTAGGAGAAAAAAAAAAAAGTTGAGAACTATGGATGAAATGGTTTCATTAATTTGTTGGGTTTACTTTTGAGATGAAAAAAATCTGCTGGGACCCATGGAACTATGTTTCCAGCTGTCTTCTGCGTCCTAGGCCATGCATTTACCATCCTTGCAGTTTATAAAGACAAGGCCACGATTCATCCTTTATATTAGTTCATGCAAGTTTGCAAACTTGTATGACGGTATAATTTTCCACAACATATAATCAACTAAGATGTAAAATAGTTCCACTGTTGAGAGGTATGTGACTGTTTTGAAGTTTGTTCTGTTGCCTTTTCTCTTGTCCATAAATATTTGTCGTCGCTATCCTTTTTTTTTCTTTTTCTTTTTTTGGTAAAAGTCGTCGCTATCCTTTATAATAGGATATTTCTTCTTGCTTTTGCATTCGTTTTCTTTTGTATTTCGCTTTCTTTGTCATTCTCCTTGGGGTTTTCATTTGTGGAGTGGACTGGAATTTATTTATTTATTTTTTGTGTTACTAAAGATCTCGATAGGTTACATTGTGCCAACATTGCTTGGGTATTTGGATTCAATAGCATACCCTTTTGGAATATAGATCTTTTTCCACAGTAAATGGCTGTACTTAAAAGCTATTGCAGCCCAGCAAATGTGGGGTCTTGATAAAAGAAGTGTAATTAATTGCATTTCCTTGAGCATCATAACCCCAAAAATTTCACATTTGTACCCGTTGTATGAACAAACTGACCAATTTCAGTGCATTTGGTTGTTATGCAAGCTGCCAACCATATGTGTGCTCTTGCAAGAGTACACGTGTATCATGTCTCATGTGTGAAGACTGAAGTCTGGAGTACTGAGGTGGGTTTTTCCCTCATGATATTATTATAACAATATATTTAATCTGATAAGACGTTTATTTCTTTCATGATGTCTGATGATGGGATGGGGTTGATCATATAAAATAAAAATGGGATGGTGTTCATGGTCAACTAGCATCATGGAAGAGGCTTTACCACAATGTTATGTCCCAGCTCTGGCCCTAAGGCCTATCCATTGTTTCTTATCTCTCAAACTTCATTAACCCGTGTTGACTTCTCTGAATCAATGATGTTACCACTTATTAGATCCTCTGTACCCTTGTATAAAAAAAAATGTCTTCATGGAGAACATGTCTTTATTTTTGTTTAGACTTCAGTCTTTAGACGTGGCTCATCAATCATTGCTTACGAAAAATGGAAAAAGAGATTTTAGCCTGGTGCTGATGACTAGTTAGTACAGCAGCGAACCCTCGCACCCTCAAAATTTTAGAATGACCTATTTCAATTGGTGGGTTTTACTACACAGACCTCTCAGTTCCAGTTTGGTCTCTTTTTGTAATCCATTTATGAGAGTTGGAAAGGATAGAAGTCAAATGTTGCCAAGCTCACCGATGGTTTCAGATTCTTTGCAGTGAATTTTTATAATGGGATATAAACATTCTTTGATCCTTGTTAATTGTTTTGGAATTGGAGTGATGATCCAATCTAAATATATGGAAGTTGATTTTTTTGTTTCTTAATTGCAGTGTGAGGGAAATATGTGGTAAAGAAGATGTAGACATTGCTTACAAGCATTTCAAGGGATTCTACCAAACGTTCTCAAGCATCGACATGAAGCTAAAAGTGGACTATTAGACATTGGGGTTGTTCTATTTCCTTTTATTCCCCCCCCCCCCCCCCCACCACACACACACACACACACACACAAACACACACAAAAAAAGAGTAATTAATTGCATTTCCTTGAGCATCATAACCCCAAAAATTTCACGTTTGTACCCGTTGTATGAACAAACTGACCAATTTCAGTGCATTTGGTTGTTATGCAAGCTGCCAACCATATGTGTGCTCTTGCAAGAGTACACGTGTATCATGTCTCATGTGTGAAGACTGAAGTCTGGAGTACTGAGGTGGGTTTTTCCCTCATGATATTATTATAACAATATATTTAAATCTGATAAGACGTTTATTTCTTTCATGATGTCTGATGATGGGATGGGGTTGATCATATAAAATAAAAATGGGATGGTGTTCATGGTCAACTAGCATCATGGAAGAGGCTTTACCACAATGTTATGTACCAGCTCTGGCCCTAAGGCCTATCCATTGTTTCTTATCTCCCAAACTTCATTAACCCGTGTTGACTTCTCTGAATCGATGATGTTACCACTTATTAGATCCTCTGTACCCTTGTATAAAAAAAAATGTCTTCATGGAGAACATGTCTTTATTTTTGTTTAGACTTCAGTCTTTAGACGTGGCTCATCAATCATTGCTTACGAAAAATGGAAAAAGAGATTTTAGCCTGGTGCTGATGACTAGTTAGTACAGCAGCGAACCCTCGCACCCTCAAAATTTTAGAATGACCTATTTCAATTGGTGGGTTTTACTACACAGACCTCTCAGTTCCAGTTTGGTCTCTTTTTGTAATCCATTTATGAGAGTTGGAAAGGATAGAAGTCAAATGTTGCCAAGCTCACTGATGGTTTCAGATTCTTTGCAGTGAATTTTTATAATGGGGTATAAACATTCTTTGATCCTTGTTAAATGTTTTGGAATTGGAGTGATGATCCAACCTAAAAATATGGAAGTTGATTTTTTTGTTTCTTAATTGCAGTGTGAGGGAAATATGTGGTAAAGAAGATGTAGACATTGCTTATAAGCATTTCAAGGGATTCTACCAAACGTTCTCAAGCATCTGACAGGAAGCTAAAAGTGGACTATTAGACATTGGGGTTCTATTTCCTTTTATTCCCCCCCCCCCACCACCACCACCACCACACACACAAACACACAAAAAAGAGCTTCTGATGTTATTTTAATTATTTTGAGAAGAGGTCTGGGAGAGAGGGAGAGAGGGAGAGAGGGAGAGAGGGAGAGAGAGAGAGGAGTAATCAGAAGCTCAAGATAAAAAAACTGTGGAAGATATATTCCTTTCTATCTGATACAGCTTTGTAGTTCAGATTCTCATTAATCTCAATCCCTTGAAACTTTCAACAAAAAAGAAGCTTAAAACTAAGAGAGATGATCCAACCTAACTTATGTGTAAGTAGGTACTTACTCTGTTGGAACAAAAGATACTAGTGCCCTCTACTGAAACTAGACCTACGATCTTTTTTTTGACTTCTATATAGAGGTTTTACACAAAAAAGGGATGCAAGGCCTTCACCTCCATCAGAATATCAGGGCTTGCTAGAATTGGTAGATTTGGGGTTGAGATGAAGCAACAGTTGAGGTCAGGAACAGTATTCGGGTTAGATTTCGAGTTTGCTTTGGATAGCTTTTGCTTCAGCTCAGATAACAGGGCCTGCTTCTCTTGAGTGGGAAGTTGAGCTTTCTTCCTCAGCCGTTCATTCTCTTGGATTATGTAACAGTTCTGACGGTACAACTTCGAGTTCTGCCTTTCCATGACTGAAACGTTAAGTTCCTGTGCACAACAACAGCAACAGAGAAGCATCTCAGTTACTCATTTTCTTTGCTTCATTATAATTACGTCTGCAAGAAATAAAAAAAAACACAGAAACGATGAAAGTACTGCAATACTTGTTCATTTTAAAAAGGTAAAAGTCAGCCAACAAATCAGAACTTACTTTGAACAGAAGAAAAGAAATAATCAGAGATGATCAAAATTCAAGAACCAACCCAATCCATGAGAACACAAGACCGCCATCAAAGTAGTTTCACTTCTGGTTTGCCAGATGGATTAAATTGGAAGAAGAAGAAAAGACAATCGTCTGAAAACAGTGAAGGACATAAAATGATGTGATCAAAGAGCTTTTGGACTCGTCGAAAGATCCTTGGTTATGCCTGCCTTCATACTCGAGGAAAGAATAAGGGAAAGATCCTTGGTTATGTCTGCCTTCATACTCGAGAAAGAATAAAGGCTGCAACAAGACAGCGTAAACAGAGCTGTTTTATTTGCACAACGTGAAAGACTATTCCTCCTCAATCACCACCCAAGGCAAGGTAGGATGGAAACAAACTACAGCCCAAAGCAGGGGAAAAAAGAAATAAAGGAGCACCTTTCCCTCTGCTTGGTGCAAAGAATAAGCCGTCAAAGGAGAAACGAATTCCAATTCTCTAACATCACTACTATTCCAGGCATAAGGTAGTTCCCTCCCTGCCATTGCATCTTTAGTGCAAAAGAAGAGTATACAATTGAAAATGGTTATAGCAGAAACGCAC
Organism: Protea cynaroides; assembly: GCA_028583415.1. Taxonomy (NCBI): domain Eukaryota; kingdom Viridiplantae; phylum Streptophyta; class Magnoliopsida; order Proteales; family Proteaceae; genus Protea; species Protea cynaroides. Next base: position 32,450,090 of record CM053276.1, on the reverse strand, counting down.
GCTTGCTCTTTCTTTCCATTCCAACTTGCAACATTCAGATCCGTCTATCTATGAACAATAAAATCTCTTTATTTCTTCGTTTCAAGCAAAAACGAAAGCAAGGAAATGAAGAAGCAAGACAAATAAATCTTGAACCATATCTTCGCCTGAATGATTTCATGGGTTTAGACATTTTATAAGATTTTTGTTTTTTCGTATGTCTTTTCACAACCAAATTGTCAATTGTTTTTAAGAAAGAATTGTAGAAACCTGGGTTAAGTTTCTTTTTTAATTGTTTGGTTGCCCTGGCATCTAAACAATGATTAACGAGTTGTCTAGGAATATAATTAATTTGATTTCTTAAAGTATTTGTACTTCCAGTGTTTACATAGTGTTACGGTTGGAAATCGCCCGTCGATCCGTGCTCTGAATGACCTGCAATCACAGAGATGAGACAAAGGAGTGGGCGCCTAAGCCCCGGGTACACTCCGATGCCTAAGTTAGATTCCCAAGGTAAACAGTCAAGAGATAGCAGAAAGCTATCTCCAGTTTAAAGAGTGGGACGACGAGAGAGTTTGAGCGTGTGAGAGGGATGAATAATAATAGCTTGTAACTTCCCGTTTACCTTGAGGGATGGCCTCTACTTATAGATTGGGAAGAGGCATGGAGGCACCAGGACTCAGGGAAGTAGATCGCCAATATGATTGCCACGTGTCGCTCTGTGGGAGATTCATGTGGTAGACTCCGGGTAGGAGTCGGAGACCTTAGCCAAGGAAGCTGTGGTAGACTCCGAGTAGGAGTCGGAGACCTTAGCCAAGGAAGCTAAGTCGGTCAGCTCTGGGACTGACACGTGTCAACGTGTGGGTAATGGCCGACCGGAATAGTCGGTGTCGTATCAGACCGGGAGAAGGACTCCTCGGAGGTGGCATAATCACATTAGGACTAGTTCAAAGCTAAGAACCGTAGCCGAGTGGGACTGTAACTCCGAGGGCTACCAGAGAGGCCGAGCGCATGAGAGGCCGGATGCATGATAAGCCGAATACATGATGCCGAATGCGAGACACTCCGAGCGCTTAGGCTTCGAAGGAGCAGGCAGACACGTGTAAGATTTTAAATGGAGGGATTTTTCCCTCATAACAGATGCCCCTTGTGCTGTCGGATGCAACGAATTCGATAGTGCAATAAGCCCAAACCGTTGAGAAAACCTGCGCCTATGAGGCCGATTGTCAGATTGATGGCTGCATTGATTGACACCGGGTGCTCCAGAGTGGAGACGGTTACGCCAACCATCCGCACGATTGATTGAGGCATGGGGCTCGAGGCGTTAATTTCGGATTCCGCAAACATGTTCGTCCGTTGATCTTTTGATTTGACACGGATCGACCCCTGATCAGACAGCCATCGAGAGGCGGTGCGCCTCGAGAAAGAGCGTCATTAAATGTCGCTCGTCTTCGAATCGACTGAGTGCATCGAATGACTAAGACTGAAGCGACATGGATCGACATATTGATCCGACGGCTACCAACAGGCGGGGTGCCTCGAGAAGAAGCGCCATCATTACGTATGACGCCAGACCGTCACGTCGCGTCCGGTGCGGCAGACGACGACCAATGGGGCTCAAGCACGTGTCCGGAACCCGAAGAGACGGTTTACGGTCACAGGACCTATAAATACTCTTTCACTTCGTGCATTCAACCATTTGCTTCAGTTGCCATCGGAGTTCTATCAGAGCACTCAGAGTCCAGTCGATCATCCCTGTTTTTGAGCTTTGCTACTGTAGTCGGAGTTTAATTCCTCCCAACAGTAAGTTTCTTCACATTTCTTTTCCGTTCTTTCATGCTTAGTAGCTTTTCATCCAATAGCATTACTTCTTCTGGTATGGTGAGAGTGAGCGAGAAAATGACCCTGTCCCAAACCTCATCTTCTTCTGAGGGATCATCCTCCTCCGCGGAAGGATGGTCCGCTGCCTCTAAGACCTTCAATCCGGTTTCAGAGGAGGAACTTGAGAAGAGTTCTTCTGAGGCCGAAGAGCGTAGTCGCCCCGCGGGCCCCCCGGTCCAACAGGCTTCTCACCAGAGAGGCAGCCGACCATCTATAACTGCATTTGGCACCGTCCCTGCATGGAAGGTGCCAAGTAAGATCAAAACCGAAGCAGCTTTGTTATTGGTCTGCCGAGCATACCAATTCGCAGAGCCAATGACGAATGTCCGCGCTCGGCTCCCAACCTCCGATGAGCGGGCCTGTACCGTGAATACATCGGAGATCTGTGTGTATGAACACACACTGAAATCTGGGCTCCGGTTTCCCCTTCACCAATTAGCCGTAGAAATTCTTCAAACCTACCGCATCGCCCCCTCCCAGCTTGCTCCGAATGGGTGGCGATGCATATTCTCCTTCATTCTGTTTGTCCACCGACTGGGTGAGACTCCGACCGTGAACTTGTTTCGGTCGATCTTCCAGTTGGCCAGTCTGACCGAGGCCCGGGCTATGATCGGGTGGTATTTCTTCAGCCAGTGGGGCGGAAAGAAGCTCTCGGCTATTTCCCAAAAGCCTTCCTCCATCCACGGGTGGAAGGATAAGTTTTTCTTTGTGGGTCCTCCTGCGGGCGGCCCGGCTCTCCCTTTGTCGAATGTTTGGCTGGTGGTCGACGCCACTGGGTTCAACAAAGTTCCCTTTCTGACGACGGAGGAGAGAAAGACCCAACACAAGATGATGGCCGGGAAGACTGTGCGCCTCTCCGACCTTACGGATCCCGTGCAGTTGGCCGAGCACGGTTTACTCGGTGAGTAATAATCTTAGGACTCAGACTATGAACTGCTGCTATTTCGATTCTGTCGTTAACCATTTCTCATTGCAGTGAACTTCAAGGACGACAAGATCGTTGCCCGGATCATGGGCAAGCGGAGGGCCGAAGTCGCAAAGGGAGTTCAGCCGGCTGGCGGCCAGGCGGGCGCTCCCCCACGGAAGGAGCCGAAGGCCATGGCCGAGGCAAAGGGCAAGGGGCCCATGCCCGAGGAGCCGCCAAGGAAGAAAATAAGGTCGGCCGCGGAGCTCCCGGCCGACATATACAAGACAAGGCCGGCCCCCAGACTCGGCCGCGGAGAAGAGGCAATGGCGGGGGCTGCAGCGAAGGAAGTCCAGCCCCTTTAGGTTAAGGTAGCCAAGGACGATTAGGGCGCGGTGACGCCTGCAACAAAGAGGGCTACCGAAATCCCTAAGGTGGTTGATCTGACTGGGGCCACTGGGGCCTCTAAGGAGGAAGCCGAGCATGTGGCCCACCAGAAGGGCGAGAAACAGGAGGCTCTGAAGATAGCCTTCTCCCCGGAGCTCCGCCTGAAGCCGACGGACTCGGTCTTTAGGAGTACAAGAGTGGCTAGGATCATAGTCACCAAGGGACGCCTCCCGGAGGATAAAACCTTCATGTCCCACATTATGAACGAGGACGTCTTCAACCGGGCATTCACAGCATGCGCCCAGGTATTGTTCGGTGTTTCTTTTTCTTTCTTTGTGGTATCCCCACGTTTATAGTACTGACTGTGGTTCCCTTGGTGCAGGCTAGCAATCTTCTCGCCGAGGTTAGCGAACGAGCATGCCGCGCGTTCTTCGACCTAGACGAGAAGGAGGTCCTGGAGATCTCTTTGCACGAAGCTTTGAAGGCCACCGAGGAGAACCTTGTTAACAAGTCCTCGGAGGTCAAGGGCCTCGTTGCAGAGAAGACAATCCTCCGGACATACCTGGACAAGGCCGAGGCCACCCTCGACGAGGTGCACAAGAAAGTGCATTCTTCGGAGGAGAAACTTCAGACCTCTGAGGACAAGCGGCGAAAGGCCGAGGAGGATCTGCAGGTTGAGGTGCAGGCGAGGCTGGCTCTAGAGGAAAGGCTTCGGAAGGCTGAGGAGGCGTTGAACAAGGCCGAGAAGAATCACCGGGAGGGTTTGGCTTGGGCCGTCGACGAGTACAAAGCTTCGGCTCAGTACGACGAGGACGTTGAGGAGGCCGCCTGCGGGTACTTCGAGAGGGGGGTCATGTATTTGAAGGAGCAACTAATGGATAAGGGGGCCCTCAAGGTAAACTGGTCGACGACCCCGATTGTCGCCCAAATTGAAGGGTTGAGGTCCTCGGCATCCGTAGAAACCCCGCCTGTCGCTGAGGAGGGCCTAGCGGAGCCGACAACAGCTATGGAGGCTGATCCTATGCCAGAGGACGACCTCCCCCCCCTATGAAGTGCCATAGATTCCTCTCGTGGAGTTCCCTGATCTTGCGCCGCCATTCGAGGACCAGCCAAAGCCGGTCGCTGAGAAGAATCGGCCTTGAAGAGGCCTTGTATATTTTTTGCTTTTGCCTTGTATTATATTTGTTGTCTGTAAACTTGTACCACTGCCCTTCTAGGGCCTTTATCAATGAAACATCCTTATTTTTTGTATATCTATTTTCTGTCTTCCGCTTGTCTGCCAATGTCTTCTGCTCCTACCTCGGTAGGCCAAAGTGATCAAAGTAGCCGGGGTTGGTAGTTTATAGTATGGTCAGAAAACGAGCGACGTCGGATCCGACCGCGGACGTTCCTTAGAAAAATGGCAAAGGCATTGTTACATTTGTTGTCTTGACTGCCTCTTACCCCGGAAGTGTTGTCGGCTTGGCGCTTAGGCTAGCCGAGAGCACTTAGATATATCCGGGCAGTTTAATGTTTGAGATACGAGTCTGGTTTGCCCCAGCCGGGCTATTGATGTCCGATCACATTGTTAGATGGATGTCGTGTGCTGCCGGAGTCGGCTTGTAGACTTTGGAGGGCAGGCACAAGCATGGTCTGCATGCTACCATGGTCTGCTTGTGGACCATGGTAGGTAGATACGAGTGTCACCTTCATGCCAACATGGTCTGCTTGTGGACCATGGTCGAAAGGTACGTGCATGATCTTCATGCTACCTTGGTCTGCTTGTGGACCTTGGTAGGAAGATGTCACCTTCATGCCACCATGGTCTGCTTGTGGATCATTGTCGGAAGGTACGAGTATGATCTTCATGCTACCTTGGTCTGCTTGTGGACCGTAGTAAGAAGATATCACCTTCATGCCACCATGGTCTGCTTGTGGACCATGGTCGGAAGGTGCGAGTATGATCTTCATGCTACCTTGGTCTGCTTGTGGACTTTGGTCGGAAGATGTCACCTTCATGCCACCATGGTCTGCTTGTGGACCATGGTCGGAAGGTACGAGTATGGTCTTCATGCTACCTTGGTCTGCTTGTGGACCGTGGTAGGAAGATACGAATATGGTCTTCATGCTACCTTGGTCTGTTTGTGGACCTTGGTAGAAAGATGTCACATTCATGCCACCATGGTCTGCTTGTGGACCATGGTCGGAAGGTACGAGTAAGGTCTTCATGCTACCTTGGTCTGCTTGTGGACCATGGTAGGAAGATAAAGATGGGACCTTCATGCGACCATGGTCTGCTTGTGGCCATAGTCGGAAGGTACGGGTATGGTCTTCATGCTATCTTGGTCTGCTTGTGGACCGTGGTAGGAAGATACGAGTATGGTCTTCATACTACCTTGGTCTGCTTGTGGACCTTGGTAGGAAGATACGAGTGTCACCTTCATGCCACCTTGGTCTGCTTGTGGACCTTGGTTGGAAGATACGAGTATGGTCAATGTTTGACCTATGTCTGTGTGTGGTCGGTTGGGCCGGAAGGAACGGCCATGAAAGAATTGCTGAGATTACCGAACTATATGTGTCGTTCTGTACTAAAATGGAAATAAGCGGATGCCCTCTTGGGGGTCCGGTATGCAATTGAGACTTGCTGGAAAAAATAATTGGAAAAATTCTGTAATGAACTGAGAATATAAACTTGATAATATTTCCGAAGGTTGGCGGCATGCCACGTCCTCGGAATTTCCTCCCGGCGAGGGTGGTTAGCTTATACGAGCCCGGACTGTGATGCCCGGAGTACGCAGAGACGAGCCCGGAGGGCCCACCTTCGCTCGGCTTTTCTTCTGCCCCGGCTTTCTTGTTTCGTCCAGGACGAGATGGACTCGGACGGCATGTTCTGTCGGCCTCCAAGCCTTTCTTTTACCGACACCCTTTCTTTTCCAGCTCCAGACGAGCTTTTGATCGACCCAAACTGGATGGCGCCGACCCATTGTCTGGGGCAGCCGGTACTCCATCAGGGTCTCTGTCGTCCCTCCGAGCGACGTTTTGGTCATCACCAGCATCCGCTCAGCAGTTGTTGGGTTGAGGGTTCCTCGGAGGTGGAGGTGGTAATCCCCGGTCCATCCGATCGGGAGCCAGGGCTCGGTCAGCATTCTGAACAAAATTGCCGTAGTATCCTCGACGGATGAGGTCCTCAATTTCTCCTTTGAGGTACTTGCATTCTTCTGTCTAATGGCCGTAGTCGCGATGGAAGCGATAGTATCGGGAACGATATTTATTCCTCCCGTCGCCGAGGGCTTTTGGAGGAGGTCGGAGGTTCCGATCGTTTTTTATCACTTCGAGAATCTCCGTCACCGAAGTGTTGAGTGGAGTATAATGCTCGAAGCTCTTGTATGGATGTCGGTAGGTTTGATCCTCACTGGACTTTTGCTTCTTGGGGTCGACTGAGTTCGGCACCTTGTCGGCCGACTCAGACCTCTTCTTGTCTTCATGCTTTGGATTGGCCTTCAGATTGTTTACTGTGTTATTCTTTTGAGCCCTCGTCGTCTCGTCTGCGGCGGCGTACTTCTCGCACTTAGCAAGCAGGTCGTCCAGATTTTTCGGTGGCTTTTTGGCAAGGGACCAACAAAGCTCCCGATCTATCACGCCGGCCTGCAGGCTGGACATATGCACCGCAGGCTCGATGTCCTTGATTTCGAGCACCTCGATATTGAAGCGCTTGATGAAATCCCGCAGGGACTCATCCTTCTACTGTTTGACCGTCGATAGATGGTATGACGTCTTCTTGCCCACTCGGCTGGCTTGGAAGTGCGTCAGGAATTTGTTCGATAATTGTTCGAACGAAGTAATGCTCTTCGCGGGGAGATTGTTGAACCACGTGCGAGCGGCCCCCCTGAGCGTTGAAGGAAACATCTGGCAGATGAGGCTGTCGCTCAGAGGTAGAATAGTGTTGTAGAGACGAATGCATCTAAATGCTGCTCGGGGTCGGTACTCCCGTTGTAGGAATCCAAGACCGGCATCTTGAAGTTGTCAGGGGGGTTGTCACACCCCAAATTCTGATCCAACCAGAACGGTGTGAGTGAACCGTCATTGAACCAACGGTTCACACCAGGATCTCGAATAGGCCGTGTCCACCCATACAAACCAATTACACATAACCACAATCAGAATATAAACATACAGCGGAAGACTTTAAATAGAATGAACTGAGTATCTATTGATAATTTAAATAAATATCCCATTATTCAAATTCAAACCCATAAAATAAATATCTATTACATCTCTTAATAACAAACGAAAACAACTGAAACAAATAAATAAAATCCATCACAGGTACACGTAGAAAGGGCACTCGCATGAAGCGTCATGCTCGCCCCTCCCGCCCGTACATCCAACACCGCAGCACCACCATACGCCGGAGCGTTTGCGTACTCGTCCACGTATATCCTGCATCAACATCTAAAAACAATGTATATACAAAGGGTGAGCACACAACACAGCTCGGGAAGGCAATCGACAGCTTCACAAGATTATGCATGAGTAACAATCATTTTATGTCGTGGTCCGGTTTTAAGTTTGCAATGTGCTATAGAAAGGTTTGGTGGCCCCCCGCACCTCTATACACGAGTGTGTGGCGTCGCACAAGCAATCACACAACCACCAACCCACATACACCCATCATGGAATAGAGATAGAGCTAAGGTATACCCGCACCTCCCTTGATACTCTACCCATACCAAGACCTAAGCCCCTATCGGCCGTGGCTCGCAAACCGGGCTCGCAACTAACCAATCCTATATGTCAACAATGTATGCTCTATCCCGAAGACAGCCGCCTACGGCATAGAGATAGAGCTAGAGCGTGCAGGCCGGGCCCGAGACCACCAAAACCTCACCTCCCCCCGATACCCTATCCGCAACTAACCCACTAGGATAGAAACAATACGCAGTAGACCCTATCCCAACACCACTCCCTACGGCATAGAGATAGAGCTAAAGCATCGTGGACAAGGCAGCGACTGAATCCTCGCACCACCCAACGATGGTCGGGACAACATCAATATCGGAGACCAACGTACCACAATCTTCCCCGATACCCCACCCGTACCAAGCATGTTAAGATAGAATACTACAAAAGGTGCCGGGCGAAGAGCGATCCCGGCCCATGCCCCACTCCACACACCAACGAAAAACAATCACATGCCTAACAATCACATCCTATGAATGCATGAACAATAATAATAACCGAAAGTAAAGGATGGCATGTGAATATGCACAAACATCACATCACGGATATTCAATGATTAACAACGATTTATCGTCCATTAATTATTAGGTTTAGGTCGGATTCCCTTACCCGACGCTCATTCGATAACTTGCTCCACGTCGCAAGATCCAAACGATATGTCACAAAGTCCTACATAATATTAGGGTTCCATTAGAATATATTATTTAGGGTTTCATGTTGGTCGGAACCCAACATGGTTACAAAATACCCTCACGGAGCCGACCGGTGGCATGTACCGGTCGCAGCTCGTGGGAAAGACCGGGCGACCGGTATGGTCAGCCGGTCCCCCACGAATAACCTCCCGAGAGGTAGCGATCGCAACATACCGGGTCGCACTATGTGCAACCGGTATAGTCGACCGGTATGTCTCCTGAAGACCATACATGGGTTCTTCGACCGCCGTCGATCATCCTCCACGGATTTTCGGGGTTTCTCCTATCCATCCTAAGTCTAGGCTTTGAGTTAGAGTTATCCCCAACTCATTCAAGTCTCGCTTTCGATGAATATCATCTCGAAACTCGAATCTAGGGTTTGACGGCAACTTAGGGTTTATTGGCCAATTTAGGGTTTTAGATCAATACCTACTTTGCATGGTATTGATCCACCCACATAACTAACATAGGGTAAGAAGATGGATCCAAACACTTACCGTTGACAGTGTAGCGAGAGCTTCACAAACGGTAATGGCGGCACCTCCTTCTTCTTCCTAGCTCCTTCTCCTTTCCAAGCTCTTTCTCTTCTCTAGGGTTTGTGAGAGACAATGGAAAGGATTTGAGGGGTTTAAAGGTGTATTTATAGGCTAGAAATAGGGTTTAGTAACCCTACTAGGATTAGGAAACTTCTAGGATTCGAAATCAGGAAAGCGGGACCCGCAGAGACTAATTTCCAAATTCCCGCACATAGCTGTGCAGGCCATACCGGCCGACCGGTACCATCATCCGGTACCATCGACCGGTATACCTAAAATCAGGTATAATTGGTCGACTTCGGGTCCGATTTCGCACTGCTTGTTATCCGCTTGCCCCGTCCGGCCCCGGTGATGATCGGAAGACCTGTCACGACACAAAACCAAGGTTTAGACCGGGTTTTCGGAGTGCGGGTCTTACAACTCCACCACCTTAAAAGAAATTTCGTCCCGAAATTTACATGTAGGTACTACAACTCCCCCACCCCTTAAAAGAAATTTCGGCCTCGAAATTTGAACGTACCTTGATCGCCAAAAAGGTTAGGGTACTCCTTCCTCATCGCGCCTCTTCTTCCCAAGTAATTTCCTCCACATTTTGGCTTCTCCAATGCACCTTTACATAGTGGATATCCTTGGTTCAAGTTGCTGAACTTTTCGGCTCGAGAGCATTACGTGCACCACTTCGAAAGTTAAGTCTTCAAACAAGTCCGAGGATCAGCGCTCAAGATATGCGATGGATCTCCGACATACTTCTTCGCAATGATACATGGAACACATTATGGACGCTGGACATGGATGGTGGTAAAGCCAATTGGTATGCTACATTACCACGCCGATTCAATATCTCATATGGTCCCACATACTTGGGGCATAGCTTCCCCTTCTTACCAAACCGTTTCGGACCTCGCACCGGTGACACCTTCAAGAACACTTTGTCACCCACTCGCAAACTCCAGATCTCGACGCCGATTATCCCGCATAGTGCTTTTGTCGAACTTGAGCTGCTTTACTCTCTCTTTGATCCGATCAATCACTCGGCAAGTTTCTTCAACAAACTCCGGTCCTACAATTCTTCTTTCCCCCACTTCATTCCATAACAGAGGTGTACGACATTTTCTCCCATAGAGAGCTTCATATGGGGCCATCCGAATTGTAGCCCGATAACTATTGTTGTAAGCAAACTCGATAAGTGATAGCTTCTCATCCCAAGCTCCTTTGAAATCTAATGCACAAGCTCGAAGCATATCTTCCAAAATTTGAATGGTTCGCTCGACCGTCCGTCCGTCCGAGGATGGAAAGCCGTATTGAACTTCAACTTTGTTCCCATAGCTTTCCGTAATCCTTCCCGAATTTCGATGTAAAACGGGGATCTCTCGCCGACACTATACTTTCCGGAACGCCATGAAGTCCGACTATATTATCAACATATAACTTGGCCAGCTTCTCCATGGTATACCGAGGTCCGACCGCAATAAATCGAGCTGTCTTGGTGAGCCGATCTACTATAACCCAAACCGCATCCACCGACCTTGGTGTCAAAGGTAGGCCAAAGACAAAATCCATGGTGATACAATCCCACTTCCATGCAGGTTCCGTAACGGCTGTAGTAAACCCGCGGGTCTTTGTCTCTCCGCTTTAACTTGTTGACAATTCGACATTGGAAACACAAAACGAGCTATATCGCCTTTCATACCCCTCCACCAATAGAGTCTTCTTAGATCATGGTACATCTTGGTACTTCCCGGATGTACCGAATATGGAGTGTAATGAGCTTCACCATAACTCGGCCTCCGATATCGCAGCCTTCGCTCTCGTGTATACATAACCGTCCGCGATACTTGAGTACCTTGTCCCGATTCCAAGGTAAAGTCGGGGTTACACGTACCCTTCTCTAAGTCTTCCCGCACCGTCCCGAGATATGGATCCCGTAGGATTGCTACCTTGACTTCATCAATTAGGCTCGGCGAGATCTTCAATGCGGCGAACATCATAGTGAACTTATGAATCAAGCCTTGCTCAACCGGATCTTCTCGCAGTTTCGATAATATGGTCTTCATCAATTTCCATCGAACTCGAGGCTGCAGCACACAATGCGGCATTTGTACTCGGTCCCGCCTCGGGCTTTCGATGCCCACTTTCCGCTTAAGGCGCCAGCCACCACATTTGCTTTACCCGGATGGTACCGGATGTCGCAATCATAATCTTTTAACAATTCCAGCCATCTCCTCTCTGCCTCATATTCGGATCCTTCCGAGTGAAGAGATAAGTTAAGCTCTTGTGATCCGACTTGATCCGAAACTTCTCACCGTACAAATAGTGTCTCCAAGTCTTGATTGCATGAATAACCGCTGCTAGCTCCAAGTCATGCGTAGGGTAGTTCTTCTCATGCTCTTTTAACCGCCTTGATGCGTAAGCGATCACCCGCTTCTCCTTGCATCGTAACACACCCAATACCCAACCCCCGAAGCATCCGTATATAGAGTAAACGGTATGCTTGGTTCGGGATGGTCGGATAGGTGCGTAGACAAGTCTTGACTTCAAAGTCCGGAAGCACTTCTCACACTCATCCGTCCATATAAATTTCTCTCCCTTCTTGGTCAATCCGGTGAGTGGAACCGCGATCCCGGAGTAATCCTCCACGAATCTTCTATAATAGCCAGCCAACCCAAGGAAACTACGAATCTCCGCAACAGATTTTGGTGCTTCCAATCCTATTATAGCAGCTATCTTGCTTGGATCAACCTTGATACCGTCTCCGGATACGACATGGCCCAAGAAAGCTACTTCCTTCACCCAAAACTCGCACTTCTTGAATTTTGCATAAAGCCTCACATCCCTCGACCGCTTGTAGGGCTGCCCTCAAATGCGCCGTATGAGTCTCCATGTCCTTAGAGTAAATCAATATGTCATCGATGAATACGATGACCGATGTGTCCAACATGTCATGGAACACTCGGTTCATCAGTTCCATAAACGACGCTGGAGCATTGGTCAACCCGAAAGACATAACCAGAAACTCATAATGCCCATACCTCGTCCGAAGCGGTCTTCGGAATATCTCCGGCCTTGATCTTCAATTGGTGATACCCCGATCGGAGATCGATCTTCGAGAAAACCTTTGCACCCCGCAGCTGATCGAATAGATCATCGATCCTAGGCAAAGGATACCGATTCTTGATCGCCAACTTGTTCAGCTCACGATAGTCAATACATAGCCGTACACTTCCATCTTTCTTTTGACGAACAACACAGGTGCTCCCCAAGGCGAAATACTAGGTCGTATGAAGCCCTTATCCAGCAATTCTTGTAATTGGGTCTTCAACTCCTTTAACTCGGTTGGGGCCATCCCGTATGGCGCTTTAGACACCGGAGCCGAACCCGGTATAAGGTCTATCACAAATTCTCGTAGCCCCGTCCGGTGGTAAGCCCGGAAGATCCTCCGGAAATACATCCGGAAACTCCCGAACCACCTCTATATCCTCCATCTTGAGTGACTCGCTGTGAGGTCGACTACAGAATACGAGATAACCCACTCCCCCTTTCTCCAAGCATCTCTTAGTCTTTAGGGCGGAGAGGATCAACTTTCGCTTCCTAGATAGCTTAATTCCAGCGAAACTATATTCCTTTCCCTCTCACAAGAAGCATAAGCTTCCTTTCACCACATAAAAGGACGGCCGAATGATGGCCTAGCCAATCCATTCCTAAAATGACATCAAAATCCGCCATCTCAAGTATTACTAGGCTTGCTTCTAGGTCTCGGCCCTCGATACTTACAGACATGGTCCATAATACTTGGTCAAAGCCACTTCGACTCTAGTGGAGAGCAAACTATCAAGCTTGGGTTCAATTGCTTGATTGGTAACTCCATTCGCTTCCCAAAAGAAACAAAAACAAAGGGAGTGCGTGGCCCCAGAGTCAAATAATACTCCCGGGTAAACCAGCTACATTTACAATTCCCGGAATATATTGTCCCTTAGTTCTATATGCTCATGCAACCGAAAGAATAAACCAAATAGTAAGGGATAAAGTCGTACTCGCTTACCACATCAAAAGATGCGGCTGCCTCTTCAAGGAGGACCGCATAAACTCCGGCTTGTCGGGGAGCTTGCTTCCTAGGTAGCGTGCAGTTCCCGCAACATGTCCCGGCTTGCCGACGCTATAACACTTAATATTCGGGTTGGGTCTGACAATTGTGGCACATGTGGTGCCAGGTTGTTTCGCAGTGTCGAGCAGTCTGCCCCGTATGGGCGGAATGGTCTAGGATTACCGCCACCCGAGCTTTCTCCAGCAGATCTCTTCACTCCTCCCGTTCGAGCGAAGAAGCTGTCCCTCCGACCGGACTCTATCACCCTCGCAACCCGCACCGCCTCATTGTAGGTCTTCTTATCCGGACCCAACAGATGCTCTCTAATGCTTCCACGTAGTCCCATGGTGAACCTACGTATCTTTGTCTCCTCTTCCCGCATACCGACCGGGTGCGAAGAAGAATAGCTCTTCGTACCTCCTGTTGATAAGCATCTACAACTGACCGACCCCGCCGCAGCCGAGAAACTCTCTCTCCATTGAATCCCCCGAAGCTCTTTGGGAAGTATTTGTCGAAGAAAGCCGCTTTAAACACTTCCCGCCAACTAATGTATATTGGTTCTCCAAATATGCCCGTGTGGAATTCCACCAAGCATTCGCGCCCTCTCAAAGATGTGAGTGGCAAATAGAACCTTCTCCTCCTCGCACACGTCATCAACCGGAAGTTCTTTTCCATTTCCAAAACCCACCGTGCTGGCCACAATGGTTTCCCCTGCTCGCCGGTGAATGATGACGGTTTCAACTTCAAGAACCCGTCCACCGACCCGCTAAGATCGTGGCTGTCCCCGGGTATCTGCTCCGTACCATGGTGGTGGATACGGATATGCCCCCCGGATACGCCAGAAGGCGACGGAAAGCGATGCGGTGGTGGTACATTCCGTGCTTGGGCCCTTGGCCTCGGGCTACTCGCACCCGCTGCGAAGACATTTTCTCCGCACCCGGCATATTACCGCCGGGAACGGAACCCGCCGACCCGAGCATCGCTAGCACCTCACCCGAAATTCCTTCCGTTGAGCTTGCATCCGATAGACCAAGTTTGTAACTATGGTCCCGAATCCCCCGTGAGGTGGTCCCGGTAATTCTGCCGGTGCTTCCGGACCTGTCCCTCCTCCTCTTCGTGGCTGGTTTCTCTAACCCGGTCCCGCGCTCGACTTGCTCTTCCTCTAGGCGCTTCCGGCATGATGATGCTTTCTACCCCTTCGACCGCTTTCCACCCGCCATCTCGGACTATTTATTTGGATCCGAGAAGAAGACATAACACGTGAGAATCATCAATAATAGTAGTGTTAGTCTTGAATAATGCAGAGAATAGTCGAGAAGTAACATTTCAATTTGCACAATTTTGTAAATTTTTAAATTTTTCTGGCCTTTTGGGGCGTACCGGTCGCAAAATACCGGTCGCACACCTGTAGAAATATGCTGCGGCCGGTATAGTCGACCGGTCAAAATTAAATTTCTGGCCGAGACATACCGGTCGCATGTCTATGAGATACCGGTCGCCACTCAGAGACGGTGTTGCGACCGGTATAGTCGACCGGTCGCGAAAAATTTTCTGGCCGAGACATAGCGGTCGCGCACACTGGGTTGATACCGGTCGACCGGGTATAGGCATAACCGGCCGACCGGTATGCCCAAAATGGCTTTAAAATCGCGAAAAAGTGAGATTTTCTCACTTTTCCTTCTCCTTCTCTCCTCGTGGCGATTCCTCTCTCGCCCAACCGAGTTGCTACAATCCGACCGGTACTCTTAGAAGCCGATTTCTTCATTCCAAAGCTAGAACATCGTCTCCGTGTAGGTCTCTACCCTCTCTCTCATATTTTTAGAAATTTTCCATATCGTCTTTATGTAGAAATTTAGGTTTTTCTTTGTTCGAGATGTTTTAACCGTAGGGAATTCCTTTCCCGTCGGCTTACAAAGGGTTTAGGGACCCCCAAGAGCAAAAGCCCTCAACTAATTTGGGGTTCCACCGCAAGGTTTTGATAAAAATCGAATTTTTACTCTTTTTGACCTAGGTTTTCAAAAAATTTCAAAAATTTGCTAATTTTTCTTAATTCTTGAAATTTCTTGAAATTGCTTGTTCTAATTGCTTGTGATTGGTTTGTTGAAGAGTGTAGGGGTTACGTAAGTCCTCCTCCCCATGTTTTTGGGTGAGTTCGAGGCTTTTTTCCAATTTATAGCCGTTATGCTGCCAAAATTTTGAAAATTTCTAACTTTTTATCTTGTTTTCTTTTGTTTTACAGATTTTAAATGGCTCCTAGACGCAACCTCGGGAAGCGATCACATGGTTCTAGTTCTCGGGTTCCCTCTCCACCTATCCCCTCGGCTAGATGAGCTATGGTTTCGCTCTTTGGAAGCTCAGGCTCGGTTTTCTTGGTTCGATGACAAGAGTATCGTATCCGGCGACGGGTCAATGTGGGACAATTACACCGGTTTAATGTAGAGACGGCCTTTGGTGCTCTAGGTTGGCTGCCGGTTATTTCCTACACAGAGACCACACGCCCTAACCCGGTCAAGCATTTTTATGCAAATCCGGAGCTCGAAGGGGATGTCGAAGACCCGAACCGGTGTAGGGATCTGCGCATTACCGATACGTCCGGGGTGTACATATCTCCTTCAACACCCACCGCTTGGCTGATCCGCTTGGGGTTCCCAACGATGGAGATTTGGTATAATGCGCCCCCAAGGCGAAAGGTTACTTGACCGAAGATTTGCGCCGAGAGATAGCGCAGCGATACTCAACCCCGGGGGCTCCTATGAAGGCAGCTAGCTTGAGACCTATACCCCGGGTCTACAACCGCATCATCCGAAGACGATATAGTGCCACGGAGCGGTCACTACAATGAGTTGTCTCAGCTCACCCAAGACGTCACTTATTGCGTCCGCACCGAGAGCGGATCTCACTTCCATACCTCATCATCCGGACTATGCATCGAGCGGTTGTGACCGATCGGGCCAGCAACCTTCCCTATGGCCGCCTCGCCACTTTCCTTCTTCGCCGTCCGGGCATGAGTTTCGGAGGAGAGACAGCCGTCGAGGACTCCATGACCTCCGACATCGACCGGGACGCGATAAATAGGATGCGATGATTGACCTGCCCGTTAGTGATGACGAGTTGGAGGCTCGCCCTCGTCCACTTGGGAGAGTAGCGGCGGCGGCCGCAGCGCGGCGGCCGCGGCCAATGCGGCCTATGCGGCGCAGATGGGGGGATGATGATGATGACGATGTAGTTGGGGAAGCACCGGCCTGCCCACGCCCTCCACCCCGTACCACCACCATCCGTTCCCACAACTGGGCCATCTCAGCCCCTCCCGACTCGGTGTTGAGTATGTTTATCGAGATCGTGGGACACCCGCAGGGTCATCCCCGGAGTCTCGCCGAGCGATGGGTCGGGAGTTGGGACGCCCGGCTCGTGGTCTACGGGTGACTCAGGACCAGGTGCATTGGCTTAGGGTCGCATACGAGCGGGACTATGACATAGCGGACCCCATTCCTCCCAGGCCTCCTACCCCATGATTTCCATTCTGCTTTTCATATGACCGTTTATATAACAGGGTAACTTTTCGGTTTGTGGACTGTACCCTGTAGCACTATTACATTTGATACTATTTTTCCATTTAATGAAAGTTTCATGGTTCACCTATCTAGTGTATGTGCACAGATTAAGTTTCACATTTAGAATAGTACATTATTCTCTTTCTTAGTCCGTCTCGGTATCAAACAATGCTTAGGGTGTGTTTGTATTAAGATTTTTAAACTTCCTAACTCGCTTCATCGACCCCATTATTTGTAGAATGGTTTGTTGGAACAGAGCCCGAGAGCTCGATACCAAGTTGTCACACCCCAAATTCCGATCCAACCGGAACGGTGTGAGTGAACCGTCATTGAACCAACGGTTCACACCAGGATCTCGAATAGGCCGTGGTCCACCCATACAAACCAATTACACATAACCACAATCGAATATAAACATACAACTGGAAGACTTTAAATAGAATGAACTCGAGTATCTATTGATAATTTAAATAAATATCCCATTATTCAAATTCAAACTCATAAAATAAATATCTATTACATCTCTTAATAACAAACGGAAAACAACCGAAACAAATAAATAAAATCCATCACGGTGTACACGCAGAAAGGGCACTCGCATGAAGCGTCATGCTCGTCCCCTCCCGCCTGTACATCCAACACCGCAGACCACCATACGCCGGAGCATTTACGTAATCGTCCACAGTATATCCCGCATCAACATTTAAAAACAATGTATATACAAAGGGTGAGCACACAACACAGCCTCGAAGGCAATCGACGCTTCACAAGATTATGCATGAGTAACAATCATTTTATGTCGTGGTCCGGTTTTAAGTTTGCAATGTGCTATAGAAAGGTTTGGTGGCCCCCCGCACCTCTATACACGAGTGTGTGGCGTCGCACAAGAATCACACAACCACCAACCCACATACACCCATCATGGAATAGAGATAGAGCTAAGGTATACCCGCACCTCCCCGATACTCTACCCATACCGGGACCTAAGCCCCTACCGGCCGTGGCTCGCAAACCGGGCTCGCAACTAACCAATCCTATATGTCAACAATGTATGCTCTATCCCGAGACAGCCGTCTACGGCATAGAGATAGAGCTAGAGCGTGCGGGCCGGGCCCGAGACCACCAAAACCTCACCTCCCCACGATACCCTATCCGCAACTAACCCACTAGGATAGAAACAATACGCAGGTAGACCCTATCCCAACACCACTCCCTACGGCATAGAGATAGAGCTAAAGCATCGTGGACAAGGCAGCCGACTGAATCCTCGGTACCACCCAACGATGGTCGGGACAACATCAATATCGGAGACCAACGTACCACAATCTTCCCCCGATACCCCACCCGTACCAAGCATGTTAAGATAGAATACTACAAAAGGTGCCGGTGTGAAGAAGGCGATCCCAGGCCCATGCCCCACTCCACACACCAACGAAAAACAATCACATGCCTAACAATCACATCCTATGAATGCATGAACAATAATAATAACTGAAAGTAAAGGATGGCATGTGAATATGCACAAACATCACATCACAGATATTCAATGATTAACAACGATTTACTGTCCATTAATTATTAGGTTTAGGTCAGATTCCCTTACCTGACGCTCGTTCGTTAACTTGCTCCACGTCGCAAGATCCAAACGATATGTCACAAAGTCCTACATAATATTAGGGTTCCATTAGAATATATTATTTAGGGTTTCATGTTGGTCGGAACCCAACATGGTTACAAAATACCCTCACAGAGCTGACCGGTGGCATGTACCGGTCGCAGCTCTGTGGGAAAGACTCGGCGACCGGTATGGTCAGCCGGTCCCCCACAGATAACCTCCCGAGAGGTAGCGGTCGCAACATACCGGTCGCACTGTGTGCAACCGGTATAGTCGACCGGTATGTCTCCGGAAGACCATACATGGTTCTTCGACTGCCGTCGATCATCCTCCACAGATTTTCAGGGTTTCTCCTATCCATCCTAAGTCTAGGCTTTGAGTTAGAGTTATCCCCAACTCATTCAAGTCTCGTTTCGATGAATATCATCTCGAAACTCGAATCTAGGGTTTGACGGCAACTTAGGGTTTATTGGCCAATTTAGGGTTTTAGATCAATACCTACTTTGCATGGTATTGATCCACCCACATAACTAACATAGGGTAAGAAGATGGATCCAAACACTTACCGTTGACAGTGTAGCGAGAGCTTCACAAACGGTAATGGCGGCACCTCCTTCTTCTTCCTAGCTCCTTCTCCTTTCCAAGCTCTTTCTCTTCTCTAGGGTTTGTGAGAGACAATGGAAAGGATTTAAGGGGTTTAAAGGTGTATTTATAGGCTAGAAATAGGGTTTAGTAACCCTACTAGGATTAGGAAACTTCTAGAATTCGAAATCAGGTAAGCGGGACCCGCAGAGACTAATTTCCAAATTCCCGCACATAG
This sequence comes from Protea cynaroides, assembly GCA_028583415.1. Classification (NCBI taxonomy): domain Eukaryota; kingdom Viridiplantae; phylum Streptophyta; class Magnoliopsida; order Proteales; family Proteaceae; genus Protea; species Protea cynaroides. The sequence goes on along the minus strand of CM053276.1, from coordinate 32,430,925 downwards.
CTGTGCAGGCCATACCGGTCGACCGGTACCATCATCCGGTACCATCGACCGGTATACCTAAAATCAGGTATAATTGGTCGACTTCGGTCCGATTTCATACTGCTTGTTATCCGCTTGCCCCGTCTGGCTCGTGATGATCGGAAGACCTGTCACGACACAAAACCAAGGTTTAGACCGGGTTTTCGAGAGTGCGGGTCTTACAATCTTTCGGGGAAGGGGGGGGTGATCTCCTGCCGGGAGATTATTCGGGAAGGCGTTTGCAGGATCCACCCTCGCTCTTGGCGGATGGGCCGCTTGCGGAGCTTCTGGTGGCGGATTCGGTGCCGGGTTGGGATTTTCTCCTCCCGCTACCGAACTGCTTGCTCGAGCCCCTCTCAAGACTCTCGCAAGCTGCTCGATTTGCTGCTTTAGCTCATCAAACTACTGACGAGTGACGTATTGGGGAGGAGGTTGCGATGGTGTTACCGACGGCGTGTGGCTCGGAGCTGGCGCCGGCGTCGGCGGTAGTATTGGTGCTGGTTCCGGTGCGGGTGCATGTTCTGGTACAGGTGCGGGCGCATGCTCACGGTTTGCCCTCGTCGTGCTTTCGGTACTACCCATATGCACCGATGTCTCAGAAGGGGCGTGCGACGCCCGTGCTCGAGTTCTTCTATTAGCCATTGAAATCAGAGTTCCCACGTGCTAGTCTTCAAACTCAGTCAAAAGAGGCCCCACGGTGGGCGCCAAACTGTTACGGTTGGAAATCGCCCGTCGATCCGTGCTCTGAATGACCTACAATCACAGAGATGAGACAAAGGAGTGGGCGCCTAAGCCCCGGGTACACTCCGATGCCTAAGTTAGATTCCCAAGGTAAACAGTCAAGAGATAGCAGAAAGCTATTTCCAGTTTAAAGAGTGGGACGATGAGAAAGTTTGAGAGTGTGAGAGGAATGAATAATAATAGCTTGTAACTTCCCGTTTACCTTGAGGGATGGCCTCTACTTATAGATTGGGAAGAGGCATGGACGCACCAGGATTCAGGGAAGTAGATCGCCAATAGGATTGCCACGTGTCGCTCTGTGGGACATTCATGTGGTAGACTCCAGGTAGGAGTCGAAGACCTTAGCCAAGGAAGCTGTGGTAGACTCCGAGTAGGAGTCGAAGACCTTAGCCAAGGAAGCTAGGTCGGTCAGCTCTGGGACTGACACGTGTCAACGTGTGAGTAATGACCGACCAGAATAGTCGGTGTCGTATCAGACCGGGAGAAGGACTCCTCAGAGGTGGCATAATCACATTAGGACTAGTTCAAAGCTAAGAATCGTAGCCGAGTGGGACTATAACTCAGAGGGCTACCAGAGAGGCCGAGCGCATGAGAGGCCGGATGCATGATAAGCCGAATACATGATGTCGAATGCGAGACACTTCGAGCGCTTAGGCTCCGAAGGCGCAAGCAGACATGTGTAAGATTTTAAATGGAGGGAATTTTTCCCTCATAACACATAGAATTTAGGATAATTATCTTTGCAAATTGTATCATAAGGCGGGGGCAATTTTACAAAGAATTGAGATAACCAGTGTTTGGTTTTATCAGCAGGTAATAAATGGTAATATTGTTGAAATGACTTAGCAAATTCTTCAAAACTATTCATATTACTGAATATCCTCCCAGTGGTTGTCCTTGAGATGTATGGAGATGTTGAAAATGGACTAGGATTTTAGCACCATATTCTAACTGTTGTGGAAAATTGGTATCGAATTGTTAACCAAATTGCTGATTATAATTACGAGTAAGATATCCATAATTTTGTGGACAAGTTCCATGCCATTTTTGATTTGGAAAGTCTGGATCAATGATTCTGATTCCACCTCTTCGGGGATTAGGAAAGAAAGGTAGTGTTCTTTTTTGGGTTTGGTTGGTTGAACCAGTGATTTTTTACTCGACTCTTATCAAACCTATTTGGAGGTTTACCAGACATGGCGAATCAGATTATTGACCTTTGTTAATCGATACTACTTCTGTTTTCTTGCTAAGAAAATCAACTAAAATATTGTTAGTGCCTTTGATATATTCAATCTCAAAAGGAAATTGGCTTACAAAATTAAACCAATTTATTCGTCGAGGATTTTCTTCTCATTTTTTGAATTTAAGAAAATCTATAACAGCCTGATTATCCGTTCGCATAAGAAATTTATCAGATGCTAAGTAAATTTTGAACCATTTTAATCCATTTGTAATAGCCAAAATTTCTTTTTCGTAGATAATTAATTAATTTTAGTAGGTTTGAATTTGCCAGAATTATAACTATAAAGCTCTTCATTTTTAGGGTTTTTTAGTGGTTTGCATTTGAAAACTACTCCCCAATGTTCATTGGAGACGTCAATTTCAAGTATCATATGATCTCTAGTTTTAGGAAATAAAAAGGAGGTAAATTCTTAATTTCCTCTTTGATAGATTGGATAACAACGGTTTCGTTGGAAGTCATTCAAATGGTTGATCTTTTTTGAGCAACCTTTGCAAGGATTTTTCTTTTTTAAAGAGATCTTTATTAAAATGTCGACCATAATTAAGAATTCCTAAAAAAAACTTTGTAATTTTTTTTTTATCTACAACTGTATTAGGAAATTCTTTTAATTTTACAAGAATATGGTCATGTAATTGAATACCATCTGGATTAAGGGTTAATCTCGAAAATTCGATAGTAGTTCTTTCTACTTTGATTTTCTTTAGAGAAAGAATTATTCTATGGGCATAACCATCCATTGGTAGTGCTTGCAGTATGGTGTGCTAAAGGCTGTCAAAGGTTTTAACTCTTTTATTAATTTTACCTGCCAAAATCCTGATTTACAGTCGAATTTGTTGTAGATACTGGCATCTCTAATTTTTTTAATCAGAATATCTTTTCGGGGAATAAAATAACCAAAAAAATTAAGATGCTTGTTTAATATCTTATAGATAATTATCATTCGAGTCTTTCCTCTTTTTATCTTAGCATGATTCATACTAAAAACACTGGACAAGAATGAGGGCTTGATGTGAGTTCAATAAACTTTTTATCTAACAATTCTTTTATTTGAATGTCAAATTTTTGAATATCCTGAATAGTGTAAATAATAGAATTAACTCTAATTACCCTGGTTGGGTCATTGAGTTTTAATGAGTAGTATCTAGGAGGGTTGTCCCATAATTTGTAGAGGATTCTTGCTAAAGTTTTATTTTAATTTAGGAAAAATCCAATGTATTTCATTTAGAGTAAATATCTCATATAGGAGTGAAACCCATTTCACATTTATGAATATGATTTGATCAAATAGAAATTTTTATCCTTTTATCAATGGTTAATATTATATTATGTTTGTGCAATTCCATTGGAAAGGTAAAATCTTGTAAAATTATTTCCTAAGATTAAATCTCCATGCACGAGGGGAAAACAGAAGATCTAAGGAATAATAAAATTTTAATTTCCTAGGATAATAGCAATGTTTTATGTTTATATTCTAAATTGTGGAACGGCCATCAACTCCATTAGTTGGGATTCGTCTTTTCATTTTTATCCATTGTTTAATGGGTAAAGCTTGTCATCTTTCATAGGATGTTGTCGTATCAAGTAACACATCAAAAGTATATGGTTTATAGTTTTAGAAGTGAAATTTTTTTATATATAAATATTTTTCCTTAATTTGTTTAGCAGAAAAAAATATATTTGCAGTTTGATGATAAATGATTAAGATTTTAGCTTCTTTAGTATCACCAAGAACACCTTTGTCTTTAAAGGAGTGAGAACTGGTTCCTAACCTTATAGGTATCTGAATGGTTTTTGTTGCCCTGACATCTAAACAATGATTAACGAGTTATCTATAAACATAATTAATTTGATTTCTTAAAATATATGTACTTCGAGGGTCTATATAGATTTTGGATAATTATCTTTGCAAATTGTATCTCGAGGCAATAAAGAATTGAAATAACTAGTGTTTGATTTCATCAACAGGTAATAAATGGTAATATTGTTGAAATGACTTCACCAATTCTTTAAAATTATTTATATTACATAACTTGATATGAATAATTACAAAGAGGTGCAAACCTTCTTAGGTTTTTGAGAAAGATCACCTTTTGGAGTTGATTAGAGAGCTTCGATTGCGGATGTTGCTAATGCACCTAAAAGTAGTAAAAAGGAGGACTAATCTCTTTAAAGGGATGACAGTAGATTGTGTGGAGAGTGGAGACCCAATGCAAATATATATTAGAGGGGGAGAGAGATCCCTCTTCTGCATACCAATCATGGAAGGTGTGAGCATGGAAGATGATGTGAAAGAAGGTTTTGAATGACGTCATATAATGATGGCAGAAGGATTTTCTTCTGGCAGAACATCAGTTAGCCAGTTCGCCACAAATGATGGTGTTGTCCGCCGTCCAGAGATTCGCAATAATGATTGATTGGTTGGATCCGACACAATTATGGTTTTAGCTAGGTATCGAAATTGGATTCTTTTTATCAGTATCTTATCACCAGTGATTGATATGGGTATCTTCATAGGGAAATCTACGCGACTTTGCCTACATCGGCTCCATGGGTAACTAAACTATGTAATCTCTCACCTACGAGTTTTGCACAAAAAAAACCTATCAAAGAACTCACTTGAAGATTCTTCTCCATTGGAATCAATACTTTTGGACTTGAGAGGACCCGAGTTGAGAAGCCATAAAGGAAAGAGCTGCAATCTTTCAGATAATATTCAATGAGAGAATATTGTTTATAGATGCTTTACAAGTGCTCTGGTTTTTCATTCCGCTTCATGCGTGATGTTTCTTGCTAAGGTTCACTTCCATGCGTGTTTACCCTGAGTTCCTCATTATCTGACATCTCCTTTACTCATCCTTGCTTCTCTTATTAGTCTTTTTTCATGCTATTTTGTTTCTGTCATGGAGAACAAATTATTAACCCTCTCTAATCCATCCAATTCCCACTCTCCAGTTCCTAAAGAATTTAAACTAGTGGAAACCAGGAACACAGAGAGTGCAAACAGTGAAGACTCCTCCATCCAAGCTGGTGACTTATTCATTATTGAAGATGATGAAGACCCATCTACTCGGTTTTCTACTATTCTCACTTTAGTCAAGAAGATCTTGGCAAGAAAGCAGTATAGAAAACAAGTAGTGACCGAAGGATTACCAACGGCGTGGAATCTTAAATATGGTGTTTAGGTATCTTTCTTTGCCACGGATTCGATCTCTTAAGGGTGCTTACAGATTCTGGAAATGTGGTTGTTTTGGAGTGGTGGAATGACAGGAAGGAATGGGCTTTTGATTGCTTTAGTATTTGGATCTAAATACATGGTATCCCAGCAGAATTAATCACTGATTCAATGGCACCAAAATTGCTTCCAATAGCAGCTCCCACTTCTAAAGCCATGTTAATGAATGGCTTCTTCGTTGGGAAAAGGGTCTCATACTTGAGAGGTTGTTGTATCAATCTTCTTATTGCCCAACCCCTGAGATCCTCGTTCATTATCAATAGGAAGATACTATGCAGATTAAGTATGAAGGGCTTCCAAACTTTTGTTACTTCTGTGGAAGAATACGCCATGAATAGTGATACGGGAGAATGCAATCAAGTCTCGACACGTACAACACTAGGGCCCTAAGCCCTCGTGGAAAAAACCCTCATAGTTATGACCAATCTTAGAGAAAAAGCCTAGCCCAAATCGCCATTTTGAGGGCCTCAACGCCTCGCCATCATAAAGGCCTCGGAGCTTCATCATTGTGAGGGCTTTGACACCTCGCCATCATAAGGGCCTCGGAGCCTCGCCATTGTGAGGGCCTCGACGCCTTGCCATTGTGAGGGCCTCTACACCTCGCCATTGTGAGATCCTAGATGCCTGGCCATCATAAGGGCCTCAGAGCCTTGCCATTGTGAGGGCCTCGACGCCTCGCCATCATGAGGGCCTCAACACCTCACCATTGCCATTATAAGGGCCTCGGAGCCTCACCATTGTGAGGGCCTCGATGCCTCGCCATTGAGAGGGCCTCGATGCCTCGCCATTGAGAGGGCCTCGACGCCTCACCATCGTGAGGGCCTCAACGCCTCACCACCACGAAGGCCTTAGAGCCTCACCAAAGACAAGTTTTGGAAATAAATTTACACATTGTGCCAGTTGGATGATAACGCATGATTGGGGGCCCACCTTGAAAGACCTAAATACAAAGAACAAGATTTTTCGGATACCGCCATGGGGTAATCAACGGAATCTTGAAATGGAGCTCCCACTGTCCAATGACTTAGCATAAGATCACCTGATTTCCAAATTAGCGGGCATAACTCACGCTCCAGGGGAGGACATTTTGCCACGACAGAAGATGCGCCAAGTTTCCATATTTAGGTCACTCCTAGCCTATAAATAGACAAAGCAGACACAGGTCAAGACATGAACAATTTGAAGCTTTTGAGTTCAGAGCAAATGAGCAATCCGAATCCCCTTAATACAAAGGGACATTTTACCTTATATGTCCCATATTGCTACTCGACCATCACTGTGGTGTATTTTCTTCCTTGTACAGGAAATTTGATCGAGCTAAAGACCAGTCCAGTTTGAGAAGACAACAAATAGGATAATTGCGCTTCATTCTTCGAAGCTTACAATATTCATTGCAACCAACATGGCTGTAACATTGAGGGGTAATGTGCTTTAGCCCTAACTAATAAGTTCAATGCAGAGCTAAGAGGAGCAGTTCCTTTGAAGAGGCTGATTCACACTTTGCCTGCATCATGCCCTCTGGTTTTTCTTTCTAGGCAACGATTCACCCCTCACTGAGTCGGAATAGATTCAAGACATCAAACCAAGAGACACAACAAAATCAGTTCAGAAGCTCAAGGGTCATCAGAATCATTTGTTCACTCAAATAGCTACACAAAAGGCAACACAAGTGGCAAACGTTCATTGGACCCCTCCAAATCTACCTCAAATCTTTCATATCCTCAAGGTACGGTCACTATTCCCAATTTTCAGAAGCATCCGTTTCATGAGGTAGTTGCTAAACCCAATAATCCAAGTCTCTTCCAATTCAATGCTGGCTCTACTCCTAGTAATAAGCCCCTTACAACTCAACATAATATTCATTGCAACTCTTCATTCTCCATCCCACCCAACCAAAGCACTATTACCCACATCCTACATATGGCTTTCTTTGACTACTTTTCGAAAAACCAAGATATTGCAGAAGGTCTCATAAATATAGTCCCTTAACTCTCTAACATCTCCGTTTCCCAATCGCAGCACCAGCCTAACATCGGCCCTAATCAATAAATATAGTCCCTTAACTCTCTTAACAGATGGCTTTCTTTGACTACTTTTTGAACAATCCTTGGATGAACCAAGCCACCGAGTACCCTCATATCAGATCTTCAAATCCCCTAACCTTTTCCTCACATATGCACCCACCTTCCATCTTAGCATCCACCGAACTATTCCATGGTCATTACAACTGTTTCAAATCCAACGTCATCTGACATTTCACTCTTTAGACCATCTCAGTCGGCTACATCCAATCACTTGCCAGCCAAGTGAGCCCGTACGTCCTACCAGGTCATCTTCTGAGGTGGATTCTGCTAATAAAGCCAGTCATTTTTTTTTATCATTTGGTCCCATGGTGGTTTGGGGAGAATCAGTCGCACCGGTTACAATGAAATTTTTGGGGTTGCCTTGACAATTCGTTTTTTTACAGACCCAATTACAACAGAAAAAACCTGATATAATCGTTTAGGGAAAATATTGCGTATTAACCAAATAATTTAAGAAACATTACCTACCATTCTGTTTCTGAAATCATCAACTGCATCCCACTAATTGATGGGATAGAGTTAATTTTTTCCTAAACATTTATATCTTTTTATTTTAAATTAAAAAATATTAATTTATATTAAAATTATTAACATGACCTTCAACAGGAAATAACCCATTTATCGTTTTCCGTAGAATACTCTTGAAACCTTGTTGCAACAAGCCCCAATATATCCCCGAAATCCCTGAAACAGATCCCACCGACCTCTTAACAAATCCCACCGCCACGAATCGCTAGAGTGGTGATGTGAGAGCATAGTATCGATGGTTCTATCAACGTCAAGCTTGACGGTTGTGTATCTCTCAGCCTTTGGCTTCTCTCTCCCCTGTGCACTCTCTCTCCATCCCTGACTGTCCCTCTGCAAGATGTTTCTTTCGTCTTCAAATGAACTCGATTGTATACGAGACCCTCATAAAAAAGAAATCAAGCATTTACATCCGATGCTCTGTTTCTGTAATTTGCAAAACAAACTGAAATAGCTCGATATTTCAGGTATGAACTTCGATGCTCTGCATCTATTGAAACAAACTGTCATTGCCTGCATTGGAGATGGAAGTTTCGACTTTTTTTGGCTTTTTTTTTTTTTTTTTTTTTTTTAAATGTTCACTTGTTTGTGACATATGGCGCTAAACATGAGTCACGTGACATAGCAGTATGAAAATGATCAACCGTTTACCTTCAAAAGTGAGGTCATGTTGGCATCTGGCAGCTTCGAACCTTCACCCTTTCCTTCTTCTTTACTCTTCTGGAACTCAGAATCTATCATGGCGGACGAGATGGTTCTCGGGAAGTAGAGATTCGATAGTGAAGCTGCTGCTTGACTCGTGAAAGAGCTTAGAACCACCTTCGCTTCTGGCAAGACGAAGAGCTACGAATGGAGAGTGTCGCAGCTAAAGGACATTGCCAAGTTGGTTGCCGACAAAGAGAATGAAATCGTAGAAGCTCTCCACAAAGACCTCTCTATGCCTGAAACCGAAGCTCATGTCACCGAAGCCTTCTCTTAATTCTTTAGTGTGTTTCCTCTGTTTTTGTACCAGGATGATGCTCTCATGCTCTCCTTTGCATTACAATAAAAGTAGATTTTTCTAGGAATTTAAGAGAAGTACTCACCTCGTATTCTTGTAATTGTTTGGGAAAAATAATAGTAAATACGAAATCTGATCGTTGGAAGAGAATTTAGGATGATTCTCGAGAGAGGGATACATGGTGTACATCCAAGGGATGAGGTATGAGAAGAAAAAAATGACGGACAATGTCAAAAGGAACTCATGTTCGACCCCTTATGCTAACTCAGATAAGATGTGACAGATTGATATGGATAGTTGGGCCATTAATGGTTTGTCACTAATACTCATAAATGCTGACAACAACCATAAATGCAACGTATACTAACTTGACCAGCCAAGTCATCATATCATGGGCCAAAAACAACATGAAGCCAGACCATTACTTGATAAAAGTGTAAGGACAGAAACAGACATCAAAATGTATGGACGATATAGTTCAAAGGGGGGAGTCGAAGAAGATCAAGGGGGATCGTAAGCGGCTGACAGGACGTCCTAGCATTGTCCTAGGGGGTCGTAGCGCACGTACCTACTATTCTCGAAATAGTAATAGGTATGGAGGAGCTTGCTGATGAAGCCTCTTATTGAACCTATATATGTAACAAGAGGACATCAATAAAAAGGATTGGGATTTACTCCATCACCAAGAAAAACTTCTCATCTTTGGGTTATAGGCACTTGTTGTTTTCCATTTTTTCTTTCAGTTCCTATCTCAGCGGAGGGGAAGATTATTGCAGTGCCAGTATCTCAGGGAACCCTTATTTCTGAAGGACCTCTGATGTTTCACTGAGAGTTCCATATTGTATGTCTTGGGAAATCTAGTCATATAGATTCCATTGACAATAGTTTGGCGCCCACCGGGAGGCCTCGATATACTTTGTCTCTTGAAGTCTTTCCTTTCCCCTGAACTAGTTCAAAAGAAAAACCTCTACTACTCTCTTCTTCCTTTTCTACCTTACTTCCCTTCAAGTCACTCTATACTTTTCCCCCTTGGCATACTTTTATAGATGGCACCAACAGGAAAAGTCGAAAGTTCCTATAACCTACGAAAAACTCAAGCCCGTCGTACTGAAGCGAATATATCTCGAGAATGGGTGCATATCCCTATGGGTCCGGACCTACAAGACGTTCTACCGAAGGAGCCTTCTATCGAAGGAGCAGGTGGTCCCAACCCTGACCCATCACAGTATGTCACCAGGGTACAATTTGATAGACTGGCCTAGCAATTGTATAGGAACAATTTGGTTTTCTCTGTGATTTTTGCATGAGATGATAAAAATGATGAAAATGGAATGGAATCGCCACCTAGATAAGGTCTAGGACCTATATACGATTTCTCATATGAGAAATACTAATGACTCACGTAGGGATTAAGACTTAATGGTCAAACCAAAGAAATAGTGGGTAAGTGTCATATTACAATTTGGGAAGGTGTTAGGCACCCAAATTGCCTAATCCAAAGATTAGTATCCATATACTATCATTTCCTATCCTAATTTAAATTACAGGCAATGGCTAAACAAATTTTAATAGGCACCAAACCTAGGTTCTAGATGAATTTAAATCTAGGAGCAAGCCATCAATATAACAATAGAAAAAAAAATTAAAATGTGATATGGATCAGAAATAAAATGATTTGATGACGGACCAATCAGTCAATTTTGGATGACAAGTGTACCACTCAACATACTGACAGACAAAAATCATTTTTCAGTTATTGTGCGTAGTCCAAAGTTCAGATGCAATGATTTTTTGAAAGAAATGAAAGAAATGAAAGTAAATTAAAAATAAATTAGTTTAGGACTGAACTTGAATGATAAACACTCAAGCTACCTACGTATCTTAGGACAAGCCTAAGAATCAAACCCAACGTAGTTCAACCATTTGGGTTGATAAGACGGTAGATCCCTATAGCCACTAGTCAAACTAATAGGTCATCTAAGTTTAGGATATTGAATAGACTCCTATAGTCACTAGTCAAACTAGTAGGCCATCTATATAAAACATCGAATAGACTTCTACAGCCACTAGTCAAGCTGATAAATCTTCTATGTAAAACACATCGAATAGACTTCTACAGCCACTAGTCAAGCTGGTAGATCGTCTATGTAAGAGACATCGAATAGACTTCTACAACCACTAGTCAAGCTGGTAGACCATCTATGTAAAGCAATTGAATAGACTTCTACAACCACTAGTCAAGGTGGTAGACCGTCTATGTAAAAGACATCGAATAGACTTCTACAGCCACTGGTCAATCTGGTAGACCGTCTATGTAAAGTAGGGTTTGAAAGGGACTTCCATGCGATGATGGAATGCTTGCCCAAGATTGAAAGGGACTTCCATGCGATGATGGAATGTTTGTCCGAAATTGAAAAAGGACTTCTATGCGATGATGGAATATTTGTCCAAAATTGAAAAAAGACTTCCATGCGATGATGAAATGTTTACTCAAAATTCCATGCGAAAATGGAGAATTGAAATGAAGTTTTGAAATTTGAAATTTGAAACTTGAAATTTGAAATTTGAATTGAAATTGAGTTTGAAATTGAAAATAGAATTGAAACTTGAAATTGAAATAGAAATTGAATTGAAATTGCAATTGAAACTGGAATTGAAACTTGAAATTGAAATTGAATTGAATTTGAAATTGAAATTGAAATTAAAAATTGAATTGAATTTGAAATTGAATTTGAATTTAAAATTGGAAATAGAGTTGGAATTGAAATTGAAATAGAAATTGAATTGAATTTGAAATTGAAAATAGATTTGGAATTGGAATTGAAATTGAAATTGAATTGAAATTGAATTTGAAATTAGAAAGATATTTGGAATTTAAATTGAAACTGAATCCGAAATCGAATTAAAATTGAATTTTTGAAAATTGACTTTGAATTTGCAATTTCATTAAAATTAGAATTAAATTGTAATTAAAATCGAAATCGAAATAGAAATTGAAATGGGAAATTGAATTTAGATTTGGGATTAAATTGAAATTGAAACCGAAATTGAATTGAAATTGAATTTTATTGAAACTATGCAGAACAACTGACATGATAAATTTGAAAGATTATAATTTTTAATCAATGTGTAAATGCATTATGATGCAACTTGGGTATTATTGCAACCTTCATTGCAATTGGACTGAACTTGAGTAATGGATTCCCAGGCAGCCTACGTATGTCGGGTTGGAGTCCGAGAATCAAGTCCATACGTAGTTCGAATGAACTACGCATAAAAAATAAAAACAATTTTAATTTGTCAACATGTGAAAAGGTACTCTCGACATTGGACAATAGGCATCGATGCCTCGCTTCATTCATACATACATTCACATCTATATTTGCGCATCACAAGCGCATGAGTCCGCATTGTACGAAAATAGTTACAAAATTCATAAGAAATTCTTATGGGATACATAAGTGGGGATCGGGAATCAAAACTATTAATACATTTCTTTTCACATTCGTGGGATACATTGAAGGGGTAGGGAACGTCCTAGTTTATCCCGCCCGTCACTATGCTAGGGATGGCAAGTGCCGCATGCATGTCGTGTTACCCACCCGCATCGAATAATTATGGGTGCACGATGGCCGAACCCATATACCACATAAAATAAAGACATAGAGTTAGGGACGTTACCTGCCTCAGGTGGACGCAAAAGGGTGATCTTATGTGCTTCTCTAAAATACTTTCCCACTGGTGGAGTAGATATAAACCACAACAGATTGCAAGACAAACCAACGGAAAAGGAAAAAACCAAAGATAAGGTCATCAGAAATCAAACGGGAAATAGGAAAAAAAATGTTAAATCTCGTTACAAGATACCAAAGTACACAAACCCGGACAATCAAAAGACAAGTAGTAGGGAAACCCAACTAACACAGAATCTTTAAAAGATCGAAGATCCAATACAAATACCAAGAAATACCGGAAAAGGTTCAAATAATATCTCAATCGAACGTGAGATCTCAAAATAGAATTGTTCAAAATAGAATTGTTAAGAGGTCCATAGAACAGCAGATCAAAATAGAATTGTTAAGAGGTCCATAGAACAGCAGATCAGCTTGATGAGAAAGGAAAGCAAAAGACAACAACAGTGAAAGAAATAAAGCACTTCAAAAAAAAAAAAAAAAACAAGGAAACAAACAATAACAAAAATTCAACCTCAACGGCTTAATGAAATTCCTCTCAAACAAGAAGTTAAGTGTAATAAGATAAAAAAAAATAAAAAAATAAAAATGGAAAGAACTGATGAAAATACCTGAGAAGGAAGACAAACGTCTAAGGGAAAGAAAACGAACATCAATTTGTAAGTTTTTCCGTATACTTTCTTTGACAATCACAAGATGATTAAATAACAAAAGTAGATACGAAGGAGAATTTGATTTCCCAAACATGAATAAATCTGAAAATCAGAGGTGATAGAGATGAAATTTTAATCCAAACAATCAACCACTGATAAAATTTCTTTAGAGTCCATTTGGGAAAAACTCTGTTAGATCTCCAAACAAGAACATGAGCACATACGGTAAAATCTAAAGGTAAACACAACAATAAATGCCAAAATATACAAAGAGAAAAGCAACAGATGAAGTAATCGACATAGGCATGCACATCCAAATTTGCATATCTTGCCGGAAAGATACCTTGTTTGTAAACTATTAGACTAAAGATCTCAAAAAAAAAAGAATCTATAAGGTTCACCGGATCAATGTTATATGAACCGAAATAAATAAATAACAGAACAGCTTGGGATCGAAACTTCAGACGGCAAGAATAGGAAAAAAAAAATTCAAGAACTTCAAGAATTCCGAATTGCAACTTCAGATCAACCGAATGATAAAAAATAAAAAAATGAAGAATCGATGAACAGAGATTCCTTTGGAAAATCAAAGAATCAGAAGACTAGAAAATTTTAAAGAACATAATGAACATCTAAACCAAAAGATTAAACTAAACCAGATCTGAAATCTCAGATCTGGTTTTTTTCGGAATACCTGGAGACCCGTCGAGCGTCGTTGTATCTCTGCTCTACCTCCGTCTAACCACCATTGTCGAATTAGGTTTCAGAAACATACTTCGAAACTTTGAGGATTGTTGGAGAAGAAAGATTAGGTTTCAGATCCAAAAAAATCAAATCGAAACCGCCATTAGAGCTTCTACCGCCGCTGTCTCGTCACTTCAGATCGCCGTCGCCTTCGCACCGCTGGCGTCGACGTCGCCGCCGCCGCTGCTCCAGGTCGTCGTCGACTTCTTCCTCAAAACCCCCTTCTGTTCCTTCTTCTCAAACCCCCGCCCTTCTGTTTCTCCGCTTGGAACGCAGAGATAAAGATAAAATCCCTCTGCGTTTCCTTTCTTTATATATATATATATTATTATTTTATGTTTATTTTATTATTATTTTTTTGGTTTTAGTTCTTTAGTTTTTTATTTTTGTTTTTGACTTGATGACGTGGTTGGAGTTCCATTCTCCAACCACGTGAGCACTTTGTTTGTTGTTTTTTCATTTTTTATTTATTTTTTTCATTATCTTATGTATAAATTTTATCATATTTTATTTAAAAACAAACTAAAAATATATTTTGTCATAATTAGTTTATTTATTTATTTATCATCATTTATATTATTATTTTATTTTTATTATATATATTTTTTTATTTATCATTACATCTTGCTTACTTATTTATTATTTATTTATGGTTATTATTATTATACACTATTTATTTTTTTATTTCTTATTCCCCTGAGCTATGATTTAACTTCCTCGACAAATTTGAAGCGTTTACAAGTTGGTAGCCTTGACGGAGTTATTGCAATAGCGACCCACAGGTGTACCGACTACTTCAGCACTTCCAGTTGATGTCCCGAAAGTCCCCCAGAGATCTCGACAATCCAGACGCTCTGCACCACAATCTGTGCCCCCTAGCCCACGGAGGGATAGTCCTTTGATTGATTCATATCACAGTAGAGGTTGAAGCAATCGTTGGGGAGAGCTTCAATCTCAGTATGTCCCAGAAGTCAATCCTATTGAAATCATCGAGAGCAGCCATGAGTCCCCGGCTATCTCTTGACGATCATCTATCTCAAACAGGTTGGGGTTGAGACAGGGAGACAGGTGGGCCAGAGGCAAGATGTACACGGAGGCGGATGTGACGCGGGAGGCACAAAGGAGGGTCGACGAAGCCAGACGTGCCCGAGATGCCCAGGCCAGGGTCGACGCTGCTCGACAAGCCCGAGAGGAAACCCAAGTGAGGGTTAAAGAAGCTAGGCGAATCCAAGAAGAAACCCAAGGAAGGGTCGACGCTGCACGAGGAGAGAGAGCAACGGCTATCCCATTCGTTATAGCACCTTCGCCAGTTGTACCAGTGGCAACCGTTCCCTCGGTAGGTAGCACTCCCACGGGCGATGAAAATACAACCCGCTTAGAACGTCTCGTGAAAGATTTGATGGATCGGGTGCAACATGTTGAGAGGGGGGTCGATCTGGTGGCCCTCCAAGAGTATGCTACAGAGATTGCTTTGACAGATGAGGTTATGAACCATCCTCTACCTACCAACTTTGCCCTCCCAAATGTTGGATGGTATGATGACAAGATGGATCCAGAGAAATACTTGGATAATTTTAAGTTGGGAATGGTCATCTACGGCCACCATGACGCTTTATGTAGAGCTTTCCCCTCCACTCTACGAGAAGCTGGAAGGACATGGTTTAATAATCTTCCCCCTCAATCGGTGGGGACTTTCAAGGGGCTCAGCAGTTTGTTCCTCTCCCACTTTTAGGGGAATCGAGCTCAGAAGAAGAACTTATCCCATTTGATGGCGATCAAATAAGGCGAGGGGGAGCCTCTTCGACCCTTCATTACCCGTTTCTTAGGAGTAGCGGGAGAAGTTAAAGACCTACAACCAGATGTGGTCCTGTCCAAAGCTTGTCGGGATCCTTAGTTGGTATTTTTTCTTAACAAGAAACGTCCTAGAACTCACGCGGAGATTTTTCAGTCGATGCGATCGATATGCATCAGGAGCAGAGGTTGTGGCAGAGTTACCTGGACAAGTGAATCCGTCTCCTCTAGCTGTAGAAAGAAAGAAGAACGAAGCTCTGGAGAAAGCTCCTAAAGAGGGAGAAATGAGCAAGAAAACTAAAGTGGCCAAGGAACTGTACCCGGCCCGCCTTGCACCTGAGTATACCCCTCTTAACCAGACCATGATTGAGATACTAAACATCAAAAGAGGCCACGCCTTACTGGTCCCTCCATCTAAGATGATTGCCTGGCCTGAGGAGAGCAACAGGCGGCTATATTGTGCACATCACCAAGATCATGGCCACGACACCAACTCATGCAGACATTTAAGGGGCTTGATTGAAGATTTGATCCAGCACGGGCGATGGACAGAGTTTGTAGGTCCAAGACCAACACCACCCCCTCCGCTTGCTTGGTTGAAGATTTGATCCAGCACGGGCGATGGACAGAGTTTGTAGGTCCAAGACCAGCACCACCCCCTCCGCTTACACCTACGGTGGTGCTTCCCCCACCTCCTCCCATGAGGGCTTCGGGGGGGAGGGAGAGGGTCGAGCATAGGCCTCTACCACCCCTAAGGTCTCCCCCAAGGGGATTCATGGGCCAGATTGTTCTGTGCTTAGAAGGTTGACAAGAGAGGATGAAGGAGTACCTAGCCCGGGGGGTTTAATCTGTTCGCGAAAAGAGTCCCCCATGGAGTTATTGGCAAAAGCGGGCCTGAAACAAGATCTGGGGCTGAGCGATGATGAATATGTGACATTAAGTCATTCAGAGTGTATGACAGTGACTGTCTAGCCAAAACATATGCGGCGTGAAGTACTCCCGATCGTGGTAGAGCTTGTGGAAGAAGAAGCAACTAAAGAAAAGCAAGCCCACAAAGGAACAAAAGACATGGGGGGGTCATCCTCCAAAAAAGTCAAGTATGAGGGGTATATTTATTTTGGTGATGATGACCTTATTGATGTTGTTACCCCTCATGAAGACCCCCTCGTTATCAAGATGGCCATTGGAGAAGAATGGGAAGTAAGTTGTATATTGGTTGATACTGGTAGTGCTTGTGAGATCCTCTACTACGCCACCTACTGGAGATTGGGCTACAAGGATAAATAGTTAAGACCCATTAGATATTCTCTTTTGGGGTTCAATGGCGAAGGAGTATGGGTGAAAGGAGCTATTCAAATCGATACTCGCCTAGGGACTTATCTAGCGCGAGTTAGTATCAATATGAAGTACATGGTGGTAGACACCCGTTCGAGCCACAACGGTATCCTCGGTAGGACTGGTCTTAACAAGCTACGGGCTTGTCTGTCAACCTATTACCTGCTATGAAGTTTCCCATTGAATGGGGGGTTGGATGCTATAAGGTTGACTAGTCAGTGTCAAAAAGGTGTCATGCAGCCCTTGCTGCCATCGAGGAAGATCAACCCGTTCAGGTAATCCAGCTAGATGAATACCATGACGACTTCCCGATGGAACGGACCACTCCAGTCAAAGACCTCATTCCGGTGCCTTTTAATGATGACCATCCAGAAAAGACATTCCTCATTAGATCGGTCCTCCTAGAAGATCAAAGACAAGAGCTCATAAAGTTTCTAAAGGCGAACTCTGACATTTTTGCTTGGACTCCTGAAGACATGCCCATGATTCCACGTTCGACCATGGAGCATTACTTAAAGATAGATCCGCACCAACGCCCTATTTGATAAAAGAAAAGAGTTGTTTCGGTAGAGAAGCAAGCGATCATAGATCAAGAGGTCGAAAAGCTGTTGAAAGCTGGATTTATCCGAGAAGTATATTATCCAGATTGGTTGGCCAATGTTGTACTAGTGCCTAAGTCTGATGACAGCTGGCATGTATGTATCGATTTTACTGATCTTAATAAAGTCTGCCCAAAAGATTCCTACCCCTTGTCTCGGATAGATTAGCTCATCGATGCCACTGCAGGGCACGAGCTGCTATCCTTTCTGGACGCATATTCATGGTATAATCAAATAAAGATGGCCAAAGAAGACGAGAAGAATACATCCTTCAACACCAACAAGGGCACCTACTGTTACACAGTAATGCTCTTTAGATTGAAAAATGCAGAGGCGACGTACCAGAGGCTCGTTAACAAAGTCTTTGAAAGACATATTGGTTAGACCATGGAGGTATATGTGGATGACTTCTTGGTCAAGACAGCTCGAGCGCCAGATCACCTGACGAACCTCAAAGAAGTCTTCGATGTGGTGTAGAGAAATTCCATGCGTCTCAATCCCTCGAAATGTACTTTTGGAGTACAGTCTGGTAAGTTCTTGGGGTTCATGGTTTCCCAGAGGGGGATTGAAGCTAACCCCACGAAGATCGAGGCGATCCAAAATATGAAATCTCCAACTACACCAAAGCAGGTCCAAGTGCTTATAGGACAAATTACTGTCCTCGGACGATTCATGTCCAGGTCTGTTGATAGATGTCTCCCATTCTTCAAGACTCATAAGGGATCGAAGACTTTCGAGTGGACGACCGAGTGTGAGGAAGCGTTTCGCGGTCTTAAGAGATACCTATCTTCGCCCCCATTGCTAGTGAAGCCAAAGACAGGAGATATGTTACTACTCTACTTGGCGGTCTCATCATGTGCGGTCAACGGTGTATTAGTCAAGGAGGTTGATAAGGTGCAACATCCTGTTTACTACGTCAGTAAGGTCTTATTAGATGCTGAGACCAGGTATCAGCCTATCGAGAAGTTGGCTTTAGCCATGGTGGTTTCTGCCCGTAAACTATGGTCATACTTTCAGTCTCACTCCATCACCATATTAACAGATCGACCCCTGAATAAATTCTTCTCTAGAGCAGATGTATCAGGGCGTTTGATCAATTGGGCAGTCAAACTAGGGGAATTTGACCTCAAGTTTCAGCTACAGACCACCATCAAAGCACAAGCCTTGGTGAGTACAGCTTCACAGCTAGCCATACCCCATATCCTTGTGCAATCAGGTATGCCTCCATCCTGGCTTTTCATACACTGTAGTTGGAGCCATCAAACATGGGAATCCTACTGTGCCCATGATGTTCTTCATTTGTAGTCATATCTCTGTCTCAATGCACTATCTGTATCCGAAGCTGTCAGACTTCTTTCCTTGGGAATCTTGCTCTGATACCAATTGTTGATCCCAGGTAGTCACTGAGAGGGGGGGGGGGATGAATCAATGCCCTTAAAAATCTTTCCACTATAATGATTTGGCCTACTACTTCAGAAATTGCTACCAAGAGCTGTTGCTCATTATGTGCTGTCTTGAGCTATCAACTGGGTTTATCTCTCTGTCAATATGTCAAACACATTTCGAGCACACACCAACCACACACCCATAGATATCCATACCAAGGCTTGGCCTGCCAAGTGTGTACACCCAGACCTGCAATACACAAACTTCTATTCCATACTCATAAATAGAATCAAACACATTCACGACATAGGATGTAACGTGGTTCACCAATCACACACTGTGATGGCTAGTCCACGGGGTAATATCCTAACCAGGGTTTCGTATTATACCCAATACACTACTTTAATGCTATGGTTGCACCTACAACCCCAATGCTACAACATCAATCGCATTTACAGCTACAACTGTGTCCTAGGCAACAACCCCCCACTCCAGTCAAGCCCCCAACTTGACATGTTACACAATATTCATCAAATAGTGATTACAAACCCTTCCTGTATGGCATTGATACAAGTAAATAGAGTTTGTGTGCGTGATTACCTTCCGGTCTTGCTCATAGCTGATGTAAGACTCTTAGTGCTAGCTTCTCGACCTCTTTACTAGCTATGCATGTCATTCTTCACAACTTTGGCTCCATTGGACTCTCACGACTTTTCCAAGCATTCACCCTAAGCTTCAATGAAGCTTTAATGGCCTCACACAGAGAATAGGAGTTATTGTATAGCTCCTAGAAGCTGCAATGAGGAGTTTGCCACAAAATCATCATTTTTCTTCTTCTTCTCAAGCTTCAACTTATTCTAAAAGCTTGATCTTCAAAAAACCTTCAGTTTGATATATTACAGGCTCAAAACTGAGATCGGACGGCTGAGATATGCCCTGAAGAAGATCAGCCAACCAGAATATTTAAAAGGGAATCTTCTGGGCTGATTCTATCCGCCACGAAGCACTGTAGCGCGGCCACCGCTGACCCACCGTATATTGTTGTCGAGCTGTGATTGGCGCAGACGGTATCATTGATTTCAGACCGCTGGATCGGTCAGACAGACGCGGGATTTCATATGGGCCTTAGGATTGACTTCATCACGTCAGCGGGACTAGGCGCAATTGATAGCCGTCAGATGGGAATCCAAGACGCCGACATACACTACGTGCGCTACACTGAATCCTGGATTCAGTTCCATGCGGCGCGGATCATGACGTTAAGTTGCATTCCGCCAATCAGATTATTCACACAAGCACCTTGACGCGATTAGAGAGAAACACCATAGCCCGCCTTGATCTTAGCCATTGGATGAGCATCTGAATGGCGTGGCTCAATCTGGCGCGATGATTTCGGATCTTCTTCTTTTTCTTGGACCAAAATACCCCTCAAGAAAGTGTGGTAATGCCTTGTATATCCAAAAAATTCCAGTAAGGTCTTGAGTCGAGGTTTCACTACGGCATTTCGTTGAACACTTGATATGCATGCGCGGCATGCCTTGCGGTGCGATGCACTGTGTGCGGCATGCCTTGCGGTCTTGCTGGCTTGCTGTGTTGCGACATAGTCGTGCCGGCATAGGTGTGTGCGGCATAGCTGCTGTGTGCATAGCTGATGTGCGCATAGCTATTGTGCGCACGGCATGCTGCTGTGCGCACGGCATGCTGCTGTGCTGCTGCCTTGGTGTCGCGATTGTGCATGGTGGGCTTGCTGTGTGCTGCTGGCATCGACCATACTGGCCAAGGCTGGCTGCCATGTTGGCTTGGGCCATGCTGGCCTGGCCACCCCAGGTGGGACCCACATGGTCCCCACCCATTCTCTCTCCTCATCTTCTCTCTCTTCTTTCTCTCTCTTCATATTCTTTCTTTAATCTCTTTCTTTATGCTGGACTTGATCATCAGCTACTGTCAGTGCACTAAACCAGTCACCCTGTCTGGCAGTGGGTCCTATAAACACTCTCTTTCCTCCATTAAGATTGCCAACAATGACAACTTACACTGTACTGACTGGGCAAGGTTTCAACAATCTCCCCCTTTGGAATTGTTGGCAACTTACACAAGATGTCTCTCTCAATGTAACACAACCTTTTTCTCCCCCTTTGACAACAAGTCCCAAAGGACATATAAAAAGGAAAACTCCCCCTTCATAGGTACTCCCCCTTCATCTGAGCTCCCCTTACATAGCCTCACCTGTAG
Source organism: Protea cynaroides (assembly GCA_028583415.1). NCBI lineage: Eukaryota > Viridiplantae > Streptophyta > Magnoliopsida > Proteales > Proteaceae > Protea > Protea cynaroides. The sequence continues at coordinate 32,409,650 of CM053276.1, read as the reverse complement.
GAGTGCCCACCGCAACTTTCCAATCCTACAGATAAAAAAATGATGCTATGTAGGCATCAACTCCCCCTGCACATGAACCATATACAGTGTGCTAAGAGTCACCACTCCTAGCTGATCTCTGAGTTTCTCAAAAGAGTCATTTGGAAGTGCCTTGGTGAAGATGTCTGCCACCTGGTCTGCTATAGGAACAAAGTCTAATCTCACTTCCCCTTCAAGCACTTTCTCTTTCAAATAATGATATCTAATATCAATGTGCTTGGTTCTTGAATGTTGCACAGGATTCTTGGAGATATTTATTGCACTCATATTGTCACATTTAATGACCACTAGCTCTTCACAGATAATACTGAAATCTGACATCTGTCTTTTCATCCATATCACCTGAGTGCATGTAGCTGCTGCTGCTATGTACTCTGCCTCTGTTGTAGATAAGGAGACAGACTCCTGTTTCTTGCTATGCCATGCTACTAAACTCTTCCCCAAAAAGAATGCACCACCACTAGTGTTTTTTCTGTCATCAATGCTACCAGCCCAGTCTGCATCAAAAAATGCTGTCAATGTGAACCTTCCAATCTTGGGATACCACAGTCCATAATCTGTTGTGCCTTTCAAGTATCCAAATATCCTCTTCACTGCCATTAAGTGAGACTCCTTTGGACAAGCTTGAAATCTGGCCACCAGGCACATTGCTTGCAGAACATCAGGCCTTGAAGCTGTCAAGTACAATAAACTGCCAATCACTAACCTATATAGTGTCTGATCAACTGTTGGTGAATCATCTTTTGAGCTCAGCTTGATATTCACTGTCATTGGTGTCCCCACTGGTTTACAGTCCTCCATCACAAATTTCTTCAACATCTCTTTGATATACTTCATTTGAGAGATGAAAATGCCATTTTCTTTCTGATGAATTTGCAGCCCCAGAAAATAGGACATCTCTCCAAGCATAGACATCTGAAACTCTGTCCTCATCTTCTCAGCAAACTGCTTGCAGAGCTTCTCACAGTTTCCCCCAAAGATGATGTCATCCACATAGACCACAACTACTAGTTGACTGCTGTCTTCTGTCATGACATATAGTTTGCTGTCCACAACTCCTCTTCACAGACCCAACTTATGTAGATATGTGTCAAGTCGTTCATACCAAGCTCTTAGAGCTTGCTATAACCCATATAGAGCCTTCTTCAGCTTGCAGACCATATCTTCATTATTACTGAGTTGGAGCCCTTCAGGTTGCTCTGTGTACACTTCTTCTTCTAGATTGCCATTCAGAAATGTTGATTTTACATCCATTTGATACACCTTGAATCCTTTGTGCACAGCTAATGCTAAGAACATTCTGATAGACTCCAACCTTGCCACAGGTGTAAAAGTTTCATCAAAATCAATTCCTTCAACTTGAGCATAACCTTTGCAAATAAGTCTGGCCTTGTTTCTCACAACTTGGCCTTCTTCATTTAAATTCTTCCTGAAAACCCACTTTGTGCCAATCATATTTTTGTCTACTGGTCTAGGAACTAGCTCCCAAGTGTTGTTTTTCACAATTTGGTCAAGCTCATCATTCATAGCTTTCAACCAAAATTCATCATTGCTAGCCTCATGTACAGTCTTAGGCTCTACTTCAGACAATAATGAATAAGTAGCAGCTTTCATCCTTCTGGTTCGTATTCCTGCATTTGGATCTCCTATCACTTGATGATTAGGATGAATTTTCAACCATCTGTTGTCTTTCGGTCTGCCATCTTTCTACATTCCAGTATGAATCTCTTGCACTTCAGATTCTTTTTAATCCTGCTGCCCTTTGTTGACTGATAGAATGTTATCTTCATCAAGTTCTTCAAGAATGGAACCTCTTGGTTCAGCTCCTTTTTGGTTCCCTATATTCTCATCAATTTTCACATCTGAACTCTCAATAATTTTTCCTAGTCTTTTGTTGTAGCACCTGTATGCCTTACTTTTGAAAGAGTAGCCAATAAATATACCTTCATAAGCTCTGTCATCAAATTTGCCCAGATTTTCTTCCTTTCGCTTGATGTAGCACTTAGAACCAAAAACCCTGAAATACTTCACTGTAGCTTTCCTTCCAAACCATAATTCATAAGGTGTTTTGTTCTCATGAGGCCTTAGTAGACATCTGTTGGTGATATGCACTGCAGTATAGATGCCTTCTCTCCAGAAATGCTTTGCTGTGTTATTTTCTGCCATCATAGTTCTAGCCATTTCTTGTACTATTCTGTTCTTTCTTTCAACCACTCCATTTTACTGAGGTGTTTTAGCAGCTGAATGTTGAATTCTGATTCCACTTTTACTGCAAAAGTTTGAGAATTCATTCCATGTAAATTCTTTGCCTTGATCAGACCTTAAACACTTAATTGTGTTTCCTGTCTCATTTTCCACTCTCTTCTTGAATGTTTTGAACTTGTCAAGAGCTTCAATTTTGTCCTTCAGAAACATCACCCAGATCATTCTAGAATACTCATCTATCAACAGAATGAAGTATCTCTCATCTCCTGTGGCCTGTGTTCTCATAGGTCCACACAAGTCTGTGTGTATCAAGTCAAGAGGTTTACTTGAATGGTACTCCTTTGATTTGTAAGTGGCTCTTGCTTGCTTACCCTTCTGACATGGACCACACACATGGTTCTCTGGAATCTTCATCTTGGGAAGATCTCTCACTGCTTGTTCCTTGCTAATTTTAGTTAACTTTTTGAAGTGAATGTGTCCCATTCTTCTATGCCACAATCAGTTTTCATCTTCTTGAGTTATCACTTGTTGATGGCATCTATCAACACATATAGATTTCCAACTGTTCTTGCACCAAGGCCACTGCCTTTCCTATTCCAACCCTATGGATAACAAAATCTTCATTGTTGAAAGTGATCTCATGTCCTTGATCACATATCTGACTTACACTGAGTAGATTATGTTTCAACCCATTTACATACAAGACATTGTGAGACTTTATCCACCCATTGTTGATGTTCACTGAACCTCTTCCTTCAACTCTGGCACCTTCATTGTTTCCAAATTTCACTGTTCCTCCTTCTGCAGCATTGAGACTTGTGAATTTTTCTTTGTTGACAGTCATGTGTGTAGAGCATCCACTATCAAGAATCCATGGAGATTGCTTACTTTTGATTACTTTAAGTGCTGCTTGCACCATCAAAGACTTGGTTCTTTTCTTCTGTGGTTTTTCCACCCACATAGCCTTGTCTTTTACTATAATAGGCTCTCTTGTATTTCTTTCCTTTTCATTTCTCTCTTCTCTCTGAACTGGTTTTCTTGGAGGATCTTTTCTTCCCTTCTTCTCAGCTTGCCTTGGATATGAAAACATTGTTTTGCAATTTCTGGCAATAATGCCCAAGTCTCTCACATCTATAGCATATTACTCTCTCATCAGCTAGAGGAGCAAATCTGTTTCTGTCAATAAACACTGGAGATCTCTCTTGTCTTCTACACTCTGCCACTCTATGCCCATAGGCATTGCAACCATAGTAATATCCTCTGAACCTGTTTCTCTGAACCTGTCTGTTTCTCTAAAACTGATTATTCCTATGAAACTGATATTGTTTTCTCTGTCTGCCTTGCCTGACTGTCTTGAAACCCTCTTCATCATTCTTGCTTTTTGTAGCTCTCACTGCCAATGATTCCTTCTGCTTTTCTTTCACAAACACAATGGGATTATCTATAGACCCTTTTCCCTTTGTCTTCTCCGATAGCTGCTCAGAGTATCCAAATACAGATTTAATGTGAGAGGATCTCTAGTAACTCAGAATCTCATCAAGGATGTTGTCTTCCTCCTTGTCTTCATCTCCAGAGCTGTTGGTTTCTTCAACTTCCTGTAGCCAGACATTCTTCTCTCTTGACTCTGGAATTGTTACATGGAGAATTTTTGCAGTAGCTTCAGCATAACTCTTCTTCTTTGTAGACTTGGTTAATTCTGCCTCAAGTCTTACAACAACTTCCTCAAGCTTCTTACACTCAGAAGTTTTTAGTGTAAGATCATTGTCAAGCTCATCAACAATTCATGTCACACCCCAATTCGGTCTATTCAGAATGATGTGATGAACCGCTAAATAACCAACGGTTCAACCAGGATCTCAAATAGGCTATCCCCGCATTATCCAAACTTACACACATCCGTAATCATAATCAGAGTAAATACACAATAGCGGAAATCTTATAAATAAATGAACTGAGAACTAAGATGATATCAATAACTTAATAGCAAATTATTCTGTTTCCAACTGAGACATAAATATTTAAATATCAAATACAAGTCTTTATTAAATTCAATAAAAAAAACTTATAAAAATATCTAATCAAATACACACGAGTTGCACTCGCAAGAGGAGTCGTGTGTATCATCTTCAGCTCCAGCTTCCATAGCTGCCACGTTCCCGTACGCACACGCACCCATGTAGTCTTCAATCATATAGCCTGCATCATCAACTAAAAATATTCGACGTCGAGGGGTGAGCACACATCACGGCTCAGTGAGTAGCCAAAACAATGCAACAATACATATGCATGCAAAAAGTCAATTTATATCTTTGGTCCGGTTTAAAGTTTGCAGTATGCAATAGAAAGGTTTAGGTAGCCAAAGGTCGCGTTTATTGACTCCGCCTCTATACACGAGTGTGTGACGTTACCCGAAGATCACGTTTATCGTCAACTCACATGCACCCAACCATGAACATTATATAACAAAGGTTACGTTTATTGCTATATAGTGCCATACCAACACGTAAGCCCCTGTTAGCGAGGGCTGCAAACTGGGCTCGCAACTAACCAATCCTAATGCCAAACAGTGTATCCAAGGCCTCACCCCAGCATCCCTCAGAATGCCCATAGAGATAGAGCTAAGGCCCCCGGTAGAGTCAGAGACTACAAGGACCGAGACCACCTCCCCTGATACTCTACGACATAATAGTTCTGCTAAAGTAATGGCGATACGACGATGTCAATGCACAAGACTTGAGTTAGAGATAGAGCTAAAGTGCTGAGACCCGCCAAAGGTTAACGTTTATTGACGTTCTCATCACACCTCCCCTGATACTCGCTCGCATCAAGCACATCAACCACACACATACAAGCACATGCCTATTCCTATCATCATCATCATCATCATGTTATAAACAATAAAGTAAATATGCATGAACAAGTAATAGAAATATTGGATGGCATGTTGTATGCACATTACAAACATATTCGCATAGAATCAAACATAGCATAGGACTCAAGAAATAGAAAACAGTTTATTATTAACCAATTTAGTTTGTTTGGGGTTAAGGTTCCTCACCTTAGCTTGCTATAAGATACTTTTCCAAGCTTTAAAATCACCTTTACAATGTTATTATATTGCTAGAAGACCTAACAAAATCGATAGAATTTAATTAGAATAAATTCTGAATTTAAAAACCATTCTGTCAACTGAGGGTCGATACTAGGGTCGATGCTAGGGTCGATGGGTCTATCGACCCTCCCCTCTTTCTGGACTTCCCGAATGCTGAGGGTCGATGGTCAGGAATACCTAGGGTCGGATGGCCTATCGACCCTGGGTGTGACCCTCGGTGCACTCTGGTCCAATTTCCACTTTTTAATCCATTCTTCGTGTTTGGGGTCCTATGGTTTGCTTCTACATTCCATTAAACATTCATTCCATGGTCTGAAACCATGAATCATCCTCCTAGATGGCTTTCATGCATTCTCTTAGGGTTTTCCATGAAAACCTAACCATGGATGGATGGTTTGGGTTTCTCCGAGATCACTCTCTCTCCAATAACTATCCTAAGGTCTGTAGAAACTTATGGAATTAGTATCCATACCTGAGAAGATTAATCTTTCTCTGCAATTCTTCTCCTTTTTGCTAAGCTCTCTTGCTTGCCTCTCTTCTTCCTCTTTTCTTCTCCTCTCTTTCTCTCAATTCAATTAGGGTTGTGAAAGGAGTGAAAGTGGCTTAGGGACGTCCCTTAAATAGACTAGGAACATCCTAAATAAGTCCCATTGGGATTTGGAAAGAATCCCAATCGAAAAATATAGAAATTTCCTAATTTCTATATTCGGCAGAAACCGAAGGGTCGATGGGAGGGTCGATGATCCCGTTGACCCTAGGGTCTTAAGCTGTCCGACCCTCCCTCCAAAACCGAGGGTCTGACTTTCTGTTTTGGGAGGTCCGACCCTGCTTAGCTGGGTATGCGACCCTTCCCCTAATTTAAGTGTTTTTGGGTCGATTTGATACCTGGGATCTCGATCTCCTTCACGCCCTTGGTCCATTTGACTCGACCATGATGGGTAAACCTGGTTCAAGGTGGTAAGACCGGGTTAGATTGACACGGGTCTTACAACTCCCCCCAACTTATAAAAATTTCGTCCTCGAAATTGTACGTACCTTCTGAATCAAATAAGTAAGGGTATTGCTTTCTCATCGCATTTTCTTCTTCCCATGTAATTTCTTCCATGTCTCTACTTTTCCATGTGACCTTAACATAATAGATATCTCTGTTGCGTAGACGTTGAACCTTTCGACTAGTGATTTATGTTGGTGTTACTTCAAATGTCAAATCATCAGTCAATTCCAGCAAATCCACTGTCAAGACATGTGTTGGGTCCTTGACATACTTCTTCAATAGGGAAATGTGAAATACGTCATGTACACTTGACATAGATGGTGGTAGTGCTAACTGATAAGCTACTTTTCCACGCTTAGCCAGAATTTCATATGGCCCGACATATCTTGGACTTAGCTTCCCTTTCTGTCCGAACCTCTTCAATCCTCGCATAGGCGATACCTTCAAAAATACTTTATCACCTACGGCGAACTCTAGATCTCTTCGTCGAGTGTCTGCATATTGCTTCTGACGGTTCTGAGCTGTTCTCACTCTTTCCTTGATGATGTCAACCACTCGACAAGTCTCTTCAACAAATTCCGGTCCAACAATACTACGTTCTCCAACTTCATTCCAAAACAAGGGAGTTCGACACTTCCTGCCATACAGTGCTTCATAAGGTGACATCTGTATGGTAGCCTGATAGCTGTTATTGTAAGCGAACTCGATCAATGGTAATCTTTCATCCCATGATCCCTTGAAGTCAATTACACATGCTCGTAGCATATCTTCTAGAATCTGAATTGTACGCTCTGACTGTCCATCTGTCTGTGGGTGGAATGCAGTACTGAACTTCAACGTTGTACCCATAGCCTTTTGCAATCCTTTCCAAAATTTGGAAGTAAATCGTGGATCTCTATCGGACACAATACTTTCTGGAACACCATGTAATCGAAACAATATTATCCACATACAGCTTCGCTAACCTTTCCAGTGTATACTGAGGTCGTATAGGTATGAAGCGAGCTGTTTTAGTCGAGCGGTCCACAATCACCCAAACTGCGTCAACTACTCGAGGAGTCAATGGTAGTCCCGTCACGAAGTCCATAGTGATGCAGTCTCATTTCCATGCTGGTTTCGGTAACGGCTGTAACGGTCCTGCGGGTCTTTGTCGTTCGGCCTTTACTTTCTGACAATTTAGGCATTGAGACACGAACTTGGCTACATCTGCTTTCATTCCCCTCCACCAATATAGTTTCTTTAGATCATGATACATTTTTGTACTTCCAGGATGTATCGAATAGATGGTGGTATGGGCTTCTTTCATCAGTCGGTGTCTAATGTCCATACTTTCTGTTTCAGGTACACATATTCTTCCTTTGTATTTCAGTACTTTCTCGTCATCCAAGGTGAACTCAGGGTTAGTCCTACCTTTCTCAATATCTTCTTGTACTGTTCTCAGATAAGGATCTGCTTCGATAGCTGTCTTCACTTCGTCCACTATATCCGGTATAATCTTCAATGCCGCGAACATATTTGAAAACCGATGAATAAACCCTTGGTTAGCTGATTCATCCGTTGTATCTATCACATACTGCTCGTTGTCGTGATTGAATACCATTCCGGTAGTACACATTGCTGCAGTCGTGCTGACTTCTCCTTGAGATTGGATCATTGCTTTTCTGCTCAATGCATCTGCTACCACGTTCGCCTTTCCCGGATGATACTGGATATCACAATCATAGTCTTTCAATAATTCCAGCCATCTTCGTTGTCTCATATTCAACTCCTTCTGATTAAATAAATAAGTAAGACTTTTATGGTCCGACTTAATCTGAAATTTCTCTCCGTATAGGTAATGTCTCCATATCTTGACAGCATGTACTACTGCCGCTAGCTCCAGATCATGAGTGGGGTAATTTTTCTCATGTACCTTTAACTGTCTTGAAGCATAAGCAATTACTTGCTCTCCTTGCATAAGCACACATCCTAGTCCCAGTCCCGACGCATCGGTGTATAAAGTAAATGTCTGTCCTGGAACGGGAATAGTCAAAATCGGGGCAGATATCAATCTGGTCTTCAGTGTCTGGAAGCTCTTCTCACATTTATCCGTCCACACAAACTTTTCACCCTTCTTGGTCAAACTGGTGAGAGGTACGGCAATCCGAGAATAGTCTTCTACGAATCTCCGATAATAACCAGCTAGACCCAGAAAACTTCTGATTTCGAAACGCTCTTTGGTGCTTCCCACTTTACAATATCCTCGATCATCCCACTTTGATTCCTTCAGCGGATACCACATGGCCTAGAAATGCGACTTCACTTAGCCAAAACTCGTACTTTGAAAATTTGGCATATAGCTTCTCTTTCCTTAAACGCTGTAGGGCTGCGTTTAGGTTCTTGATATGGGTTTCCTTGTCCTTGGAATATACCAATATGTCATCAATAAATACTATAACCGACGTATCCAACATATCATGGAAAACTCGGTTCATAAGTTCCATGAACGTTGCCGGGGCATTGGTTAATCCGAATGACATGACCAGAAATTCATAATGTCCATATCTGGTTCTGAATGCTGTCTTCGGAATATCACCTTCTTTAATCTTCAACTGATGGTAACCCGATCGAAGGTCGATCTTAGAAAATACTTTTTCTCCTTGTAACTGATCGAACAAGTCATCGATCCTGGGTAGTGGATATCGATTCTTGATTGTCAGTTTGTTCAACTCCCGATAGTCGATACATAATCGAGCGCTACCATCCTTCTTTTTCGCGAGCAGTTCCGGTGCCCCCCATGGAGATATCTTTGGGTCGAATATAACCCTTGTCCAGCAGTTCTTGTAATTGCACTTTTAATTCCTTCAGTTCGGTAGGAGCCATTCTATAAGGTGCTTTTGATGCGGGTGCGGCTCCGGGTATCGGGTCTATCACAAACTTCGTGGCTCGGTCGGGTGGTAATCCAGGTAGTTCCTCCGAAAATACGTCGGGGTAATCCCGCACGACGTCAATGTCTTCCATTCGTGGTGCTTCCTTGGTTAGGTCGACCACTGATACTAGATACCCGACTGCTCCCTTCTCAAGGCACTTCTTAGCCTTTACTGCTGAAAGTATGAGCTTGCGTCTCCGGGGAAGTTTGGTTCCCGAGAAACTGAACTCTGCCCCTTCCTTGTCTTTGAATGTTAGCTTCTTCTCGGCGCATAACAGATTTGCAGAATGCCGAGCTAACCAATCCATTCCTAAGATGACATCGAAGTCTGCCATCTCAAGTCGTATCAATGTTGCATCTAAAATCTGTTCCCCAATGAGAACTGGACATGGTCCATAACCTTTCTCTAGTTCCACTTCTAACCCCATCGGTGACCGTACAAGTAATTTGTAGTCTAATGTCTTGATGGGTAAGTTTATCTTCTTTCCAAATGACACAGATATAAATGAATGAGTAGCTCCGGAATCGAAGAGTACTCTGGCAGGTACGCCATTTATAGGTACAATACATGTGATTTATCTTTACTTAGTCTACATGCTCATTCAATGTAATTTTAACTTTAAAAGTTTCAGTCATACCTGTGACCACATCGGGTGATGCGGCCGCATCCTCGGACGTAACAGCATATACACGTCCCTGATGGAATTGTTTCTTGGGCTTTGGGCACTCCCTTGCCATATGTCCCGGTTGATTGCAGTTAAAACACTTCAGGACTTCAGAATTTGGCTTTGGCTGAGGTTGAGCTGCTGGAGTAGTCTTGGTTGCAGCAGTAATATTCTGAGGACGGAAAGGCTTATACGTCCTGTTATTGCCTCCGTTGTAGGAGTTTCCGGCTGGCCTTTTGATGCCTTTGTTCTGAGTAAAATAACTCTCCTTCTGGCTCGATTCTATAACTCGAGCAATCTGGACAGCTTCATTATAAATTCTCTTTTCTAAGCCCAGAACGTGTTCTCTGATGCTTCCTCTTAGTCCCGTGACAAACCTACGGGTTTTAGTTTCTTCTTCTTGCATACTCAGTGGTGCGAAGAAAAACAGCTCTTCATAACGTTGTTGGTACGCATCCACTGACATCTGTCCCTGATAAAGACTCAGGAACTCCTTCTCCATCGAATCTCTGAAGCTCCGTGGAAAATATTTCTCAAAGAAGGCTTCTTTATATATAGCCCATGTCAGTAGGGCGTGCTTGGTCAGTAGATAGGTCTTCGTGGATTTCCACCAATGGTGTGCGTCGCCCTTGAGCATGAAGGTGGCGCATAGTACTTTCTCTTCCTCTGTAATAGTCATCATGAGGAAGTTTCTCTCCATTTCGTCTATCCAGTGTGCTGGCCACAATGGATCAGACGGCTTGCCGTTGAATTCTCTGGGTTTCATCTTCAAAAATCTCTCCACTAGTCGGGAGTGGTCCAGCTGATTTTGGGGGTTCGCCTCAAACATATGGGGTGGATACTGGTAATTCCCTTGAGCTGCTTCGGAAACCGCCCCTGGAATCTGTGCGGCCGGTTCTTGAGGTGTCCGAGGAGCTGGGTGGTTACCCACCGGTGCTGCCCCGGCTTGTCCCGTGTGCATGGGTGCAGCCCGAGTGGCTTGAAACATTATTCCCATGGCAACCTGCATCCGAGCCTGCGCGTGTTGCATCTGCTGCGGCCGCTGTGCCGGATTCATCACCCCCTGTTGCTAGCTCGGGTGGTGGAGGTGGCAAATTTGTAGGGTTTACCGGTTCCGGATTTCCGGCGCATGGTTATTCTCTTGACTAGTCTCCTCCACGGGTGGTGGTGGTGGGGCTGTGTTTCGGGTCTGCCGGGTCACTCTACGTCCGGACATAATTCTTTTCTGTGGTTGGTGGTGCCTGAAAATCATCAAAATAGGTGAGAAGTCATTTATAATTCATGTAGGCACGCTAACCAATAATCGATTCCAATTCCAGCTCATTTTATAAAAAAAATACTGGCTTTTCTATGCAGGGTCGATGGTGAGGGTCGATGGTGTGTCCGACCCTTGGTATCCGACCCTGGGAATGACCTGTTCTTCCCGAGAGCCGAGGGTCGATCGCGGTCGATGGGTATCCGACCCTCGGTGTCCGACCCTTAGTTTCTGACGGATTACCGAGGCCGAGGGTCGATGCGGGGGGTCGATGGGTGTCCGACCCTCGGTTCCGACCCTTAGTTTTTCGTCGGGTTCCCGAGCCGGGTCGATGGGAGGGTCGATTCGGGTCGATGGATCCGGTCGAATTGTCCGAGCCCTCGGACCAAAAATCAGATTTTTAAGATCCGATTCTGGGTCATTTCTTATTATTTCCCTCCCGTTTCGACTCGCCTCTCCACTCCCGAGTTGCTCACGGTGCTACTCTACCGTTTTCGATCGATTTGACTCCGGGTTTCGACGTCCACGTCATCCGTACAGGTATGTTCTCTCATTTTTACCTGTTTTTAGGTTTTCTTTTCTAGGTTTTTGTCCATTTAACTTGTATTTTTCAAATTAAACTTTTTCCAACCGTAAAAATTCGATTTTTATTGGGGGCTTTTGTTATTGGTGTCTCGAGGAACGAAAGCCCTCAAAAATTTTTGAGTTTCATCGGTTGGTTATCGAGAAACTTAAAGTTTTCTCTTTTTGCCCTAATTTGTCGACATTTTTTATTTTTCTTGAATTTCTTCAAATTGAGCTTCGTCAGTTAAAATTTCCTACTGTATGTGGGTTGTAGGATATGTTTTAACCTACGTAAGTTCTCATGCCCACTTGAATGGTGAGAGATGGGGCTTTATGGTCAACTTACGTCGTTATTACATCAAATTTTGGATTTTTATCCTATTTCCTTGTTTCCTTTCTCTTTCTTATTTTGCGAGATACTATGGCTCGTACCAAGGTACCCGAGTGCGTGATCCACTCCGCTTCCGTTCGAATGAAGCCGAGGCGCAGTATGCTGACTATGCCCGTAAGAAGGTTGAAGGGGGTCGCATGGTGAACTTGGCGGAACTAGCCTTGTTCAATGTAGAGGGAGCATTTGGTGATATGGGGTGGCTCCCTGTCATCACATACGACGCGTGCACATGTCCAGATTTGGTGCGCCAGTTCTATTGTAATCTCCAGGTGGTGGGGAATTACAATGACGTTGAGCATGGTCAGGAGTTGCGCATAACCAGTTACGTCAAGGGGGTGCACATTTCCTTTGATTATCGGCAGCTGGCCGATCCGTTGGGCATTCCCTATGATGGCCCCATGGTGTAGTGTGTGCCGGGAGAGCCCCGGTTTGTTGAGATGGAGATGAGAGCGAGATCGACAACCAGTTGCTCCGTCCCGATCGTTGGCGGATGAGAGCTTGTTATCCGCGTCCAGCTCCCCGGGTCTTACGCAAGATTATCCGGCATAATCTGATCCCGCAAAGTGGGCACTATGAGAGGGTCTCTCGGCTGACACGGGTTCTTGATCTATAGCATCCGCACTCGCCCGCCCGTGCGCCTTCCATACATCATCATGCGGACTATGATTAGTGCTACATTGGCCGGGCATAGGGGTAATCTACCCTATGGGCGCATGATTACGGTCCCTCCCGACCCGTGCGGGGGTGGATCCGGTAGATGAGAAGATCCGGGAGAAGACCTTCTCGTCGCCTCTAGATTGGGAGGCTATCCGCAAGATGGGGCTGCGAGATGCTGAGGTTAGTGATGAGGAGAGGACGCACGATGGTGCGCCCTCACCCACACTCGGGTCGAGATGGCCGATCTTTGAGGCTGCTGCTGCTGCTGCTGCTAGAGCTCGTGCGGATCCGGTCGACGATGACGATCGTATGTATATGGACGTCGACTCGATACCACCGCCTTCACCTACACATGCGGCTGGAGTTGGTACTTCTTATGCGGCGGCTCCTGCTCCTGAGGCTGGTCCTTCCCATTCGGCTGATCCTTCACTTCCACCTTCAGCCATGATGGAGATGCTACAGGAGATCAGGGATGCTCAGCGCAGATCTGATCTGAGGATGGATGAGCTATTGGCTGCTCAGCACGCCATCGGGCGCGGATGGGAGAGCTCCTAGAGGTGCGGCGTGCGGCCGATCGAGAGGATAGCCGGTCTCACGGCTAGTCTACGGGGCGACCCGGACTCGGATAGCCTTGGTTGACTAGAGTCTATCCTGAGGACTACGACGGGAGATCGTGAGGCACCGCCTCCTCCTTCGCCTCCGGCTTCCCGAGTGTACTTTTATTTTCTTGTACTACGGAGTAGCCGCCCGGGTTGTGGACTGTACTCTGCTTTAGTTATGTATATACGTTTTTTTTCTCTCACTCGTTGTATGTAACTTGTTTCCCTTTTATAGATGCATTATTCTCTTTTTAAATTTGGTCTCAATCATCACTTGTGCTTACAATGTGTTTGTATTAAAGCTTTTAGTTTATCCTATCTCAGTTCACAATCTTCTCGAATGTATGTTAGTCGGCGGACAAGGCCTGAGATGCTCTGATACCAAGTTGTCACACCCCAATTCTGGTCTATTCAGAATGATGTGATGAACCGCTAAATAACCAACGGTTCAACCAGGATCTCAAATAGGCTATCCCCGCGTTATCCAAACTTACACACATCCGTAATCATAATCAGAGTAAATACACAATAGCGGAAATCTTATAAATAAATGAACTGAGAACTAAGATGATATCAATAACTTAATAGCAAATTATTCTGTTTCCAACTGAGACATAAATATTTAAATATCAAATACAAGTCTTTATTAAATTCAATAAAAGAAACTTATAAAAATATCTAATCAAATACACACGAGTTGCACTCGCAAGAGGAGTCGTGTGTATCATCTTCAGCTCCAGCTTCCATAGCTGCCACGTTCCCGTACGCAGACGCACCCATGTAGTCTTCAACCGTATAGCCTGCATCATCAACTAAAAATATTCGACGTCGAGGGGTGAGCACACATCACGGCTCAGTGAGTAGCCAAAACAATGCAACAATACATATGCATGCAAAAAGTCAATTTATATCTTTGGTCCGGTTTAAAGTTTGCAGTATGCAATAGAAAGGTTTAGGTAGCCAAAGGTCGCGTTTATTGACTCCGCCTCTATACACGAGTGTGTGACGTTACCCGAAGATCACGTTTATCGTCAACTCACATGCACCCAACCATGAACATTATATAACAAAGGTTACGTTTATTGCTATATAGTGCCATACCAACACGTAAGCCCCTGTTAGCGAGGGCTGCAAGCTGGGCTCGCAACTAACCAATCCTAATGCCAAACAGTGTATCCAAGGCCTCACCCCAGCATCCCTCAGAATGCCCATAGAGATAGAGCTAAGGCCCCTCGGTAAAGTCCAGAGACTACAAGGACCGAGACCACCTCCCCTGATACTCTACGACATAATAGTTCTGCTAAAGTAATGGCAACACGACGATGTCAATGCACAAGACTTGAGTTAGAGATAGAGCTAAAGTCTTTGAGACCCGCCAAAGGTTAACGTTTATTGACGTTCTCATCACACCTCCCCTGATACTCGCTCGCATCAAGCACATCAACCACACACATACAAGCACATGCCTATTCCTATCATCATCATCATCATCATCATGTTATAAACAATAAAGTAAATATGCATGAACAAGTAATAGAAATATTGGATGGCATGCTGTATGCACATTACAAACATATTCGCATAGAATCAAACATAGCATAGGACTCAAGAAATAGAAAACAGTTTATTATTAACCAATTTAGTTTGGGGTTAAGGTTCCTCACCTTAGCTTGCTATAAGATACTTTTCCAAGCTTTAAAATCACCTTTACAATGTTATTATATTGCTAGAAGACCTAACAAAATCGATAGAATTTAATTAGAATAAATTCTGAATTTAAAAACCATTCTGTCAACTGAGGGTCGATACTAGGGTCGATGCTAGGGTCGATGCTAGGGTCGATGGGTCTATCGACCCTCCCCTCTTTCTGGACTTCCCGAATGCTGAGGGTCGATGGTCAGGAATACCTAGGGTCGGATGGCCTATCGACCCTGGGTGCGACCCTCGGTGCACTCTGGTCCAATTTCTACTTTTTAATCCATTCTTCATGTTTGGGGTCCTATGGTTTGCTTCTACATTCCATTAAACATTCATTCCATGGTCTGAAACCATGAATCATCCTCCTAGATGGCTTTCATGCATTCTCTTAGGATTTTCCATGAAAACCTAACCATGGATGGATGGTTTGGGTTTCTCCGAGATCACTCTCTCTCCAATAACTATCCTAAGGTCTGTAGAAACTTATGGAATTAGTATCCATACCTGAGAAGATTAATCTTTCTCTTGCAATTCTTCTCCTTTTTGCTAAGCTCTCTTGCTTGCCTCTCTTCTTCCTCTTTTCTTCTCCTCTCTTTCTCTCAATTCAATTAGGGTTGTGAAAGGAGTGAAAGTGGCTTAGGGACGTCCCTTAAATAGACTAGGAACATCCTAAATAAGTCCCATTGGGGATTTGGAAAGAATCCCAATCGAAAAATATAGAAATTTCCTAATTTCTATATTCGGCAGAAACCGAGGGTCGATGGGAGGGTCGATGATCCCGTCGACCCTAGGGTCTTAAGCTGTCCGACCCTCCCTCCAAAACCGATGGTCTGACTTTCTGTTTTGGGAGGTCCGACCCTGCTTAGCTGGGTATGCGACCCTTCCCCTAATTTAAGTGCTTTTGGGTCGATTTGATACTTGGGATCTCGATCTCCTTCACGCCCTTGGTCCATTTGACTCGACCATGATGGGTAAACCTGGTTCAAGGTGGTAAGACCGGGTTAGATTGACACGGGTCTTACATCTTAAAAATCTTTCCACTATAATGATTTGGCCTACTACTTTAGAAATTGTTGCCAAGAGCTGTTGTTCACTATGTGCTGTCTTGAGCTGTCAATTGGGTTTATCTCTCTGTCAATATGTCAAACACATTTCATGCACACACCAACCACACACCCACAGATATCCATACCAGGGGCTTGGCCTGCTAAGTATGTACACCCAGACCTGCAACATACAGACTTCTATTTCATACTCATAAACAGAATCAAACACATTCACGACACAGGATGTAATGTGGTTCACCAATCACACATTGTGATGGCTAGTCCATAGGGTAATACCCTAACCAGGGTTTCATATTATACCCAATACACTACTTTAATGCTATGGTTGCACCTACAACCTCGATGCTACAACAACAACCGCATTTATAGCTACAACTGTGTCCTAAGCAACAACCCCCCACTCTAGTCAAGCCCCCCAACTTAACAGGTTACACAATATTCATCAAATAGTGATTACAAACCCTCCCGTATGGCATTGATACAAGTAAATAGAGTTTGTGTGCGTGATTACCTTCCGGTCTTGCTCACAGCTGATGTAAGACTCTCAGTGCTAGCTTCTGGACCTCTTTACTGGCTATGGAGGTCATTCTTCACAACATTGGCTCCATTGGACTCTCACGGCTTGTCCAAGCATTCACCCTAAGCTTCAATGACGCTTTAATGGCCTCACACAGAGAATAGGAGTTACTGTATAGCTCCAAGAAGCTTCAATGATGAGTTTGCCCCAAAATCACCATTTTTCTTCTTCTGCTCGAGCTGCAACTTCTTCTAAAAGCTTGATCTTCGAAAAACCTTCAGTTTGATATATTACAGGCTGAAAACAAAGATCGGACGGCTGAGATATGCCCTGAAGAAGATCGGCCAACCAGAATATTTAAAAGGGAATCTTCTGGGCTGATTCTATGTGCCGCGAAGCACTGTAGAGCGGCCACCGCTGACCCACCGTACGTTGCTGTCGAGCTGTGATTGGCACAAACGGTATCATTGATTTCAGACCGCTGGATCGGTCAGACAGGTGCGTGATTTCATATGGGCCTTAGGATCGGCTTCATCACGTCAGCGGGACTCGGCGTAATTGATAGTTGTCAGATGGGAATCCAAGACGCCGACATACACTACCTGCGCAACACTGAATCCTGGATTCAGTTCCATGCGGCACGGATCATGACGTTATGTTGCATTCCACCAATTAGATTATTCGCGCAAGCACCTTGACGCGATCAGAGAGAAACACCATAGCCCGCCTTGATCTCAGCCATTGGATGAGCATCTGAATGGCGTGGCTCAATCTGGCACGACGATTTTGGATCTTCTTCTTTTTCTTGGACCAAAATACACCTCAAGAAAGTGTGGTAATGCCCTGTTTATCCAAAAAATTCCAGTAAGGTCTTGAGTCGAGGTTTAATTGCCGCATTTCGTTGAACACTTGTTATGCATGCGCGGCATGCCTTGCGGTGCGACGCACTGTGCGTGGCATGCCTTGCGATCTTGCTGGCCTGCTGTGCCGCAGCATAGCCGTGCCGGCATAGGTGTGTGCGACATAACTGTCACACCCCAATTCTGGTCTATTCAGAATGATGTGATGAACCGCTAAATAACCAACGGTTCAACTAGGATCTCAAATAGGCTATCCCCGCGTTATCCAAACTTACACACATCCGTAATCATAATCAGAGTAAATACACAATAGTGGAAGTCTTATAATAATATGAACTGAGAATCTATGTGATATTAAAATTTAAGTAACAATTTATTCTGTATCAACCGAAACATAAGTAAATATCAATACAAGTCTTTAATAAATCCAAATAAAGAAACTTATAAAAATATCTAATCAAATACACACGAGTTGCACTCGCAAGAGGAGTCATGTGTATCATCTTCAACACTAGCTTCCATAGCTGCCACGTTCCCGTACGCAGACACACCCATGTAGTCTTCAACCGTATAGCCTGCATCATCAACTAAAAATATTCGACGTCGAGGGGTGAGCACACATTACGGCTCAGTGAGTAGCCAAAATAATGCAACAATACATATGCCTGCAAAAAGTCAATTTATATCTTTGGTCTGGTATATAAGTTTGCAGTATGCAATAGAAAGGTTTAGTAGCCAAAGGTCGCGTTTATTGACTCCGCCTCTATACAAGAGTGTGTGACGTTACCCGAAGATCACGTTTATCGTCAACTCACCTGCACCCAACCATGAACATTATATAACAAAGGTTACGTTTATTGCTATATAGTGCCATACCAACACGTAAGCCCCTGTTAGCGAGGGCTGCAAACTGGGCTCGCAACTAACCAATCCTAATGCCAAACAGTGTATCCAAGGCCTCACCCCAGCATCTCTCAAAATGCCCATAGAGATAGAGCTAAGGCCCCCTGGTAGAGTCAGAGACTACAAGGACCGAGACCACCTCCCCTGATACTCTACGACATAATAGTTCTGCTAAAGTAATGGCGATACGATGATGTCAATGCACAAGACTTGAGTTAGAGATAGAGCTAAAGTGCTGAGACCCGCCAAAGGTTAACGTTTATTGACGTTCTCATCACACCTCCCCTGATACTCGCTCGCATCAAGCACATCAACCACACACATACAAGCAAATGCCTATTCCTATCATCATCATCATCATCATGTTATAAACAATAAAGTAAATATGCATGAACAAGTAATAGAAATATTGGATGGCATGCTGTATGCACATTACAAACATATTCGCATAGAATCAAACATAGCATAGGACTCAAGAAATAGAAAATAGTTTATTATTAACCAATTTAGTTTGGGGTTAAGGTTCCTCACCTTAGGTTTCTATAAGATACTTTTCCAAGCTTTAAATTCACCTTTACAATGTTATTATATTGCTAGAAGACCTAACAAAATCGATAGAATTTAATTAGAATTAATTCTGAATTTAAAAACCATTCTGTTAACTGAGGGTCGATGCTAGGGTCGATGCTAGGGTCGATGGGTCTATCGACCCTCCCCTCCTTCTGGACTTCCCGAATGCTAAGGGTCGATGGTCAAAAATACCTAGGGTCGGATGGCCTATCGACCCTGGGTGCGACCCTCGGTGCACTCTGGTCCAATTTCCACTTTTTAATCCATTCTTCGTGTTTGGGGTCCTATGGTTTGCTTCTACATTCCATTAAACATTCATTCCATGGTCTGAAACCATGAATCGTCCTCCTAGATGGCTTTCATGCATTCTCTTAGGGTTTTCCATGAAAACCTAACCATGGATGGATGGTTTGGGATTCTCCAAGATCACTCTCTCTCCAATAACTATCCTAAGGTCTGTAGAAACTTATAGAATTAGTATCCATACCTGAGAAGATTAATCTTTCTCTGCAACTCTTCTCCTTTTTGCTAAGTTCTCTTGCTTGCCTCTCTTCTTCCTCTTTTCCTTCTCCTCTCTTTCTCTCAATTCAATTAGGGTTGTGAAAGGAGTGAAAGTGGCTTAGGGACGTCCTTTAAATAGACTAGGAACATCCTAAATAAGTCCCATTGGGATTTGAAAAGCATCCCAATCGAAAAATATAAAAATTTCCTAATTTCTATATTCGGCAGAAACCGAGGGTCGATGGTGAGGGTCGATGATCCCGTCGACCCTAGGGTCTTAAGCTGTCTGACCCTCCCTCCAAAACCGAGGGTCTGACTTTCTGTTTTGGGAGGTCCGACCCTGCTTAGCTGGGTATGCGACCCTTCCCCTAATTTAAGTATTTTTGGGTCGATTTGATACCTGGGATCTCGATCTCCTTCACGCCCTTGGTCCATTTGACTCTACCATGGTGGGTAAACCTGGTTCAAGGTGGTAAGACCGGGTTAGATTGACACGGGTCTTACAACTCCCCCTAACTTTTAAAAATTTCGTCCTCGAAATTGTACGTACCTTCTGAATCAAATAAGTAAGGGTATTGCTTTCTCATAGAATTTTATTCTTCCCCTGTAATTTCTTTCATGTCTCTACTTTTTCATGTGACCTTAACATAATAGATATCTCTGTTGCGTAGACGTTGAACCTTTCGACTAGTGATTTCTGGTGTTACTTCAAATGTCAAATCATCAGTCAATTCTGGCAAATCCACTATCAAGACATGTGTTGGGTCCTTGACATACTTCTTCAATAGGGAAATGTGAAATACGTCATGTACACTTGACATAGATGGTGGTAGTGCTAACCGATAAGCTACTTTTCCACGCTTAGCCAGAATTTCATACGGCCCGACATATCTTGGACTTAGCTTCCCTTTCTGTCCGAACCTCTTCAATCCTCGCATAGGCGATACTTTCAAAAATACTTTATCACCTACGACGAACTCCAGATCTCTGCGTCGAGTATCTGCATATTGCTTCTGACGGTTCTGAGCTGTTCTTACTCTTTCCTTGATGATGTCGACCACTCGACAAGTCTCTTCAACAAATTCCGGTCCAACAATACTACGTTCTCCAACTTCATTCCAAAACAAGGGAGTTCGACACTTTCTGCCATACAGTGCTTCATAAGGTGACATCTGTATAGTAGCCTGATAGCTGTTGTTATAGGCGAACTCGATCAATGGTAACTTTTCGTCCCATGATCCTTTGAAATCAATCACACATGCTCGTAGCATATATTCTAGAATCTGAATTGTACGTTCTAACTGTCCATCTGTCTGTGGGTGGAATGCAGTACTGAACTTCAACGTTGTACCCATGGCCTTTTGCAATCCTTCCCAAAATTTGGATGTAAATCGTGGATCTCTATCGGACACAATACTTTCTGGAACACCATGTAATCGAACAATATTATCCACTTACAGCTTCGCTAACCTTTCCAATGTATACTGAGGTCGTATAGGTATGAAGCGAGCTGTAGTCAGACGGTCCACAATCACCCAAACTGCGTCAACTACTCGAGGAGTCAATGGTAGTCCCGTGATGAAGTCCATAGTGATGCAGTCCCATTTCCATGCTGGTTCCGGTAATGGCTGTAACAGTCCTGCGGGTCTTTGTCGTTCGGCCTTTACTTTTTGACAATTTAGGCATTGAGACACGAACTTGGCTACTTCTGCTTTCATTCCCCTCCACCAATATAGTTTCTTTAGATCATGATACATTTTTATACTTCCAGGATGTATCGAATAGATGGTGGTATGGGCTTCTTTCATCAGTCGGTGTCTAATGTTCATACTTTCTGTTTCAGGTACACATATTCTTCCTTTGTATTTCAGTACTTTCTTGTCATCCAAGGTGAACTCAGGGTTGGTCCTACCTTTCTCAATATCTTCTTGTACTGTTTTCAGATAAGGATCTGCTTTGATAGCTGTCTTCACTTCGTCCACTATATCCGGTATAATCTTCAATGACGCGAACATATTTGAAAACCGATGAATAAACCCTTGGTTAGCTGATTCATCCGTTGTATCTATCACATACTGCTCGTTGCCGTGTTTGAATACCGTTCCGGTAGTACACATTGCGGCGGTCGTGCTGACTTCTCCTTGAGATTTGATCATTGTTTTTCTGCTCAATGCATCTGCTACCACGTTCGCCTTTCCTGGATGATACTGGATATCACAATCATAGTCTTTCAATAATTCCAGCCATCTTCGTTGTCTCATATTCAACTCCTTCTGATTAAATAAATAAGTAAGACTTTTATGGTCCGACTTAATCTGAAATTTCTCTCCGTATAGGTAATGTCTCCATATCTTGACAGCATGTACTACTGCCGCTAGCTCCAAATCATGAGTGGGATAATTTTTCTCATGTACCTTCAACTGTCTTGAAGCATAAGCAATTACTTGCTTTCCTTGCATAAGCACACATCCCAGTCCTAGTCCCGATGCATCAGTGTATAAAGTAAATGCCTCTCCTGGAACGGAAATGGTCAAAATCGAGGCGGATATCAATCTGGCCTTCAATGTCTGGAAGCTCTTCTCACATTTGTCAGTCCACACAAACTTTTCACCTTTCTTAGTCAAACTGGTGAGAGGTATGGCAATCCGAGAATAGTCTTCTACGAATCTCCGATAATAACCAGCTAGACCCAGAAAACTTCTAATTTCTGAAACACTCTTTGGTGCTTCCCACTTCACAATAGCCTCGATTTTACTGGGGTCCACTTTGATTCCTTCAACGGATACTACATGGCCTAGGAATGCGACTTCACTTAGCCAAATCTCACACTTAGAAAATTTGGCATATAGTTTCTCTTTCCTTAAACGCTGTAGGGCTGCGTTTAGGTTTTTGACATGGGTTTCTTTGTCCTTGGAGTATTGTAAGCACCCCATTTTTGCCACCCTCGGCATAAGTGAACCAATATGGCAGGTTTCTGACCTTTAACCCAAAGATTTGTAATTCTCCACTGATCCCCACAGTAGGGTCATGGGCTATTATCTGCATAGATGCATAGGTCATGGAATTATCTTCGAAACGAGACCAGGATTGCTCAATTCCGGTATCAAATGAGGAAGATACGACCATTTTAGTCGAAAGATACATATAAGGGAGGTTTCTGAAATTATCATAAATAATCCCAGGGGCTTTCATGCAAATTATCGTAAGTTGGATTGTTTGAATTTCAAATCATCATATCTTGATCATCCGACATCGGATTCAGATGGTTCCAAGACCATTTTTCTTCATTCATGATGTTCTACAAAGTGGACGTAAAAAATCCCGGGTAGAAGTCTCCAGTGGGTCCCATGCAAACTTGCATGCAAAATGATCGTCAAAACTTCAAAGCTTCATATCTTTCCCGTTCTACATCGAATTCAGGTGATTTCAGTCTCATTATGTTCCATTTTTAGTGCTCTACAAAGTGGACGTAAAATATTTTCGGTAAAAGCCTCTGAAGGATCTCATGCAGAATGGTCAGCCAAATTATCGATAATTGGTCCGCTTAAACTTCAAAAATTCATAGGTTGACCATTTTACTTCCAAATGAGGTGATTCAAGTTCCTATATTCCTCATTTTTAATGTTCTACAAAATGAACGCAAAAAATTTGGAATAGAGGCCATCAAAAAATGCCATACGGGATAACAGCCGGAATGACCCGTGAAATGACAAGGAGAAGAAACCCGAGTTAATTCCAATCGGTCCAAGTCAACTCGGTTCAAACCGGTTTTGGTCCAACCTAGTTCAACCCATATCGGGTTGTCAACCTAAGTCAGTCTCAACCCATTTCGAATCAGTTCATCTATGTGCACGATATTTATATTATATATATTATATGTATATATATATATATATATATGTATATGTATGTATATGTATGTATGTTATTAAATATATGTGTATATATGTATATAATATATATTATTGTATGTAAATGATAATCCAAAAGATTTTGAGAAGAAAAAGGAAAGAGGGGAGAGAGAAACGTGAAAGTGAAGGGGGATTTTGGTTTTGGAGATAATCCAAAAGATTTTTGAGAAAAAAAAAGGAAAGAGGGGAGAGAAAAAAAAATGTGGAAGAGAAAGGGATTTAGGGTTTTGAGATAATCCAAAAGATTTTGAGAAGAAAAAGGAAAGAGGGGAGAGAAAAAACGTGGAAGAGAAGGGGATTTAGGGTTTTGAGATAATCCAAAAAGATTTTGAGAAGAAAAAAGGAAAGAGGGGAGAGAGAAAACGTGAAAGAGAAGGGGATTTAGGGTTTTGAGATAATCCAAAAGATTTTTGAGGAAAAAAAGGAAAGAGGGGAGAGAAAAAACGTGGAAGAGAAGGGGATTTAGGGTTTTGAGATAATGCAAAAAGATTTTGAGAAGAAAAGGAAAGAGGGGAGAGAGAAAACGTGAAAGAGAAGGGGATTTAGGGTTTTGAGATAATCCAAAAGATCTTGAGAAGAAAAAAGGAAAGAGAGAGGAATAAAAGAAAAAAAAAAGGTGGAAAAAGATTCCCCTTCACGTTTTCTAGAAAGAAAACGTGAAAGAGAGAGAGAGGAGAAAGAAAGAAAGAAAAAAGGAAGGAAAGAAAAAGGAAAAAAAATATTTTTTAGAAAAAAGGATCTTCTAGAAAATGAGTGAAAAATTATAAATAGGCAAGAGGAGGATCCTTTTTTCCAGAGCAGAGAGAGAGGGAAACGTGGGTGAGAGAGAGAAAGGTGAGTGAGAGAGAGAAAACGTGAGAGAGGAAGAAAGAAAGAAAGAGAAAAGAGAAAAGAAAGAAAAGAGAAGAAGAAAAGAGAGAAAGAGAAGAGAGAAAGAAGCAGAAGAGAGGAAAAGGAGGATTCACATTCAAAGGGGATTGATACAACCCCCAATCACCCTTCATCAATGGTTTCGCTCGATTTGAGCCCAAGGTTAGTACTCTAAACAAATTTAGAGGTCATTATAATGCCCGAATGCCAATTTTGCTTGAAAAAGGCTAATTTTCATGAAATCTCAATCATGAATGCTCTATTACATGCTTGTTAATGTTAGGATGCCTATGTCTAACATTTTTCATGAATGATAATTTCTCTAAGCTATTCAATGATGAATTTTTGATTGATATACAATGATGTTTGATGTTTTTTGTAAATTTCATAAAGTGATTTTCTGATCTGAAAATTCCAGATTTAGGGTTCAAACTTAGGACGTACATCATATATATTTTTTCTAAGATTTTGAAGCCCAGAATTTTATGGGAGTCTCTCTGATATGATAGAAGACTACCCTAAAAATTTCGTTCCATTTGGAATTGGGGAAATATATCAAACAATTTGTCTTTGACATTGCTATTTTTCTCGGATGTAATGCAATCCTCCATCGGAAAGTCTCTAGACAAAGGCCTTATGGCCATAATCAGAAAATCCACTTAACATGAACTTTTTAGACATGAAAGTCTTCTAAAAAATGGCACTGGTTTCATATTTTTTCCATTTTTCGTTGAATTGATATCAATTTTTAAGTGCATAGAGCTTTGATTTCAGATCTGTCATGATGTGCTGATTTGCATGATTGAAAAGAGTCATTTTTCACAATAAAAATATACTGTTTTAACTTGTTTTTCTTAATGAAATTTTAGATCAGATAGTTATCTACATAGACATATTTCTGTATTTAATTTTCATTAAGAATAGAATTTTATTTGGAATTTATGGTGCAACTGGTCAAAAATCTGGAACAGACCTGACCAGTGTATTTGCCTGTACTTGGGGAATGTTTTCGACCTGCCTATGGTCTCTTTTAGGAATAGCTTCCTTGAGACAAAATGTTGGCCTCTGAGTCTTCTTTCCAGGGATATCTTTTAAGAACTTTTTGAGTAAGTACAGTGCCCTATGTGCCCATTTTGGTCCAGCCTGACAAAGCTGTCATCTTGTTGAGTGTTCCATCATGTTTTGATTGATTCTCATATGCTTTGGTTGTTTCTCACATGCCATATTTGATGCTATGCTATGTTCGGATGCTCGTATGCATACACTACCATAATTGGAATGATCACATTGCCATAATTGAAATAATCACATTGCCATGATTGGAATGATACACATGTTTATTGCCATATTTGTCTGCTACACTTGCTCACATGCTATATTAAATGCTTATTGTCACAATTAGGGTAGAAAACCCTAAAAAATGGAAAGAAAATAACATTTAGGGTAGAAAACCCTAAGATGAAAATAAAATAATAATTAGGGTAGAAAACCCTAAAATGGAAAGAATGTAACAATTAGGGTAGAAAACCCTAAAATAGAAAGAAAGTAATAATTAGGGTAGAAAACCCTAAAATAGAATAAAATAATAATTAGGGTAGAAAACCCTAAAAAATTGAAAATAAATAATAATTAGGGTAGAAAACCCTAAAATGGAAAGAAAGTAACAGTTAGGGTAGAAAAACCTTAAAAAAAATGGAAATAAAATAATAATTAGGGTAGAAAACCCTAAAATGGAAAGAATGTAACAATTAGGGTAGAAAACCCTAAAAAATGGAAATAATTAGGGTAGAAAACCATGGAAAGAAAGTAACAGTTAGGGTAGAAAACCCTAAAAAATGAAAATAAAATAATAATTAGGGTAGAAAACCCTAAAATGGAAAGAATGTAACAATTAGGGTAGAAAATCCTAAAAAATAGAAATAAAATAACAATTAGGATAGAATACCCTAAAATGGAAAGAAAATAACAATTAGGGTAGAAAACCCTAAAAAATAGAAATAAAATAATAATTAGGGTAGAAAACCCTAAATATGGAAAGAAATAGCAATTAGGATCTTGCCATGCTTAGAAGATAGCATACTAGATCATGCCATATAGGCTCTTGCCTTATTTGCAATACATGCCATATTTGAAAGATTTTTAAACAATCTTACTGTATGTGAATTTCTTGTCATAAATGTTTTATGTGCCATATTTAGATAGAATATTCTATTTTTTGGCAATAACTTATTTTATGCAACACCCTAGTTAAACTGCCATATATGCACACTTCTAGAAGACAATGTAGGTGTGGGGACGTGCATTTAGGCACCCACATTCTTGGGAAGGGCATAATGGGAATAATAAAACCTTAATAAAGAAAGAGAATTCTTTGCCAAACCTTCCAAAATTAGAATTCAGAATGAAAAGGGTAATTTAGGACGATTTGCCCCTCGGCAAACCCTAAACCTAGAATAGGTTCTAAACCCTAAACCTAGAATAGGTTCTAAACCCTAAACCTAGAATAGGTTCTCAATCCCAAACCTAGAATAGATTCTCAATCATTAACCTAGAAAAGGTTATCCATCCCGAACTACGCGGATTCTGATTCCTAGGGAAAACCCTAGGATACGTAGGCTATTTGGGAGAAACCCAAATTCGGATCCACAATTTTAGTCCACTTGGACTATCCATAGATCCACTAGGACATCCCCCATATTTTAACCCAAAAAGGATTATCCAAACCTTAGTCCACTCGGACTATCCATAGATCCACTAGGATATCTATCCACATTCCAACCCAGAATGGGTTATCCATATTTCAACCCAAATAGGGTTACCCTTAGATCCACTAGGACTATCTATCAGTCCACATGGACTATCCAGCTCCTAACCCATAGGATTTCTCAACCATTCAAGCATAAATTTCAACTTGAACAAAGAACTTAATCATGCACAAGCATAA
The DNA here is from genome assembly GCA_028583415.1 of Protea cynaroides. Classification (NCBI taxonomy): domain Eukaryota; kingdom Viridiplantae; phylum Streptophyta; class Magnoliopsida; order Proteales; family Proteaceae; genus Protea; species Protea cynaroides. The sequence goes on along the minus strand of CM053276.1, from coordinate 32,382,420 downwards.
ATCACATCCATAAACTTTAATCACACCTGAACTACGATGGTGAACTTGATTTTTGGAATAATTCCGTAATACGTAGGCAATCTGATGGACACAGATTCGGTTCAATGATATCAAACCCCTTGGTTTGGTTTGACTTAGCAAATAGAGTCTAGCATAGGAAAGGTATAGGAGACCGATTTTGATCGGGCGGTTTGGGTGCCTAACCCCTTCCCATAACCGTAACCTGACGCTTACCCAATCTCTGATGGACCAGAATTCCAATCTAAGGGTCATGAGTCAATCGAAGTCTTACCTTGGGGTGAGATTTCACATTTCTAAGGTCCTAGACCTAAATCTAGGTGGCGACTTCAAAAGATTTCCATCTCTGTCCTCACAGTGGCGACTCCACTGGGGATATAAATGTCAAACTCCTAAATGAAAACTTTCCTTGTGTGCATTGGATGCTAGATTTTAGGATACTATATTTATGCTTGTATATTATTGCTTTGGGGGGAATGGGTTCAGTCACACATTCGTGCGAGTAGCCGAACCGGGTCCCATGCATATGGGGCAGCCCGCTAGGAGAAACACACAGCCTTGGCCTGTACTTTGTGAGACCACGACCGGTGAGCAGCCTCTAACGAGCATTTCTTGGGTCCGCCTGGGAATGCGTTATGCTACTCCACGTCGCTTGGATCCTTGCAACATAGTATATAAAGGGATTGGGGGCCCATTATTCATCGAGCATTCGGTGATAGGTTACCCCATCCTCGTCAAGGTGGCCTTTTCTGTCCTAACCCAGATTGTAGCCCAATGTTTGTTATTTTTTTTGGTTCATCCCTGAACCAACCCGGTAAAATCGGCTTAACCATGACATCCATGTTCGAGACGTCGAAGTTCTGCCCGTTTTGTCCTCGATTGGTCAACATGTTAGAATCTACACGATAAGCATCTTGAACTCTCACCCATTGGGAGTATGAGGTATGTATACACCTGTTCTACATCATAGTAGACGGTCACTATACACCCTCCATTAAGTAAGCTCGATGTGTCGAATCTCTCATTGTTAACACGTCGATTTCAAAAAACGAGTAGAATATCCCTGTCAAGACTTAGATACCATGGTCAAGAAGAAATTTACTAGTTTGTTCATCTATGAACCGCTTTTGCTAACCATCCCTAATAAGGACGACGGATTAATATATCCATTTCAATTTTATCGAATTCGGTAATCCAATTGGTCAGACCTTGGTACCACTGATTATCCAGTTTGGAATCATGAGGTCCCAAGACTGAACACATGGCTTAATCAAATTCAATTAAATTGACTTGGATAATGTTTACCCAATCGCCCTTATAAGGGATCTAACTCTTGTTTGGTTGAGTAATCCTTGATTGTGCATGTGACTTCTTCCACTCCCCTAGATGTCTAGAATCTCAATATTCCTCCATTAGATTTCAATGCCTTTGGAAAAGAGAATCAAACTGCAACTATATCCACCCTTTAGGGTGAGAGGCCCCTACAATTAGGGAATTGTCTTGATCTCTCATGTTGAGATCCATCCATATTATCTTTCCAGATGAATAAATGGAAGTCATGAATCTAGATCTTGATTGAACATCAAATTTTATAAGAAAGAAGGAAAGATTCAGCCCCTAGGAAAATCCAATCATAGTTCTCGATTCACCTTTGAATTAAGAAAAGATTCAGCCCCTAGGCAAATCCAATCATAGTTTCCGATTCATCTCTGAATTAAGGAAAGATTCAGCCCCTAGGTAAATCCAATCACAGTTCTCAATGTACCTTTGAATTAAGGAAAGATTCTGTCCCTAGGCAAATCCAATCATAATTCTCGATTTATCTCTGAATTAAGGAAAGATTTAATCCATAGGCAAATCAAATCATCATTCTCCATTCACCTCTGAAATAAGGAAAGATTCAGCCCCTAGGCAAATCCAATCACCGTTCTCGATTCATCTCTGAATTAAGGAAAGATCAGCCCCTAGGCAATCCAATTGTAGTTCTCGATTCATCTCTGAATTAAGGAAAGATTCGGCCCCTAGACAAATCCAATCATGGTGCTCAATGCACCCCTGAATTAAGGAAAGATTCAACCTCTAGGCAAATCCAATCACCATTCTCAATGTACCTCTGAATTAAGGAAAGATTCAGCCCCTAGGCAAATCCAATCATGGTTCTCAATGCACCCCTGAATTAAGGAAAGATTCAGCCCCTAGGCAAATCCAATCATAGTTCTCAATGTACCTTTGAATTAAGGAAAGATTCAGCCCCTAGGCAAATCCAATCATAGTTCTCGATTCACCTCGAATTAAGAAAAGATTCAGCCCCCTAGGCAAATCCAATCACCGTTCTCGATTCATCTCTGAATTAAGGAGAAATCCAGCCCCTATCCAATCATTGTTCCCTATTCACCTTTGAATTAAGGAAAGATTCAGCCCCTAGGCAAATCCAATCATTGTTCCCTATTCACCTTTGAATTAAGGAAAGGTTCAGCCCCTAGGCAGGTTCAATCATCATTTTGGTTCATCCAGAATTAAGGAAAGATTCAGCCCCTAGGTAGATTCAATTACATCCAGTTCATCTCAGAATCAAAAAAAATATTCAGCCCCTAGGCAGGTCCAACCACCATTTCTGGTTCATCTCAGAACTGAAGGAAAGATTCAGCCCCTAGGCAGGTCCAATCATCATTTCGGTTCATCCAGAATTAAGGAAAGATTCAGCCTCTAGGCAGATTCAATCACATCCAGTTCATCTCAGAATCAAAGAAATATTCAGTCCTAGATTCAACCACCATTTCTGGTTCATCTCAGAATTAAAGAAGGGTTTAACCTTTAGGCATGTTAATCATCATTCCCAGATCATGCTAAAATGAAGAAGGCATTCGGCCCCTAGGCTTTTTCACCCTTCACCTCCTGTTTAGGTTCTGATTCATGTCGGAACTAGGAAAAATTCCATTAATCTGAATTCAATTAGCCACTAGGCTTATCCAACAATCAACTTTGGTTAGGGTTCCAGTTCATGTCGAAACTAGGAAAAGTTCCATTCATCTGAATTTATTTAGCCCCTAGGCTTGTCCAACCATCAATTTAGCATAATGGCAATACTTGCTTTATCTAGTGAACCTAGGTTTAAAGGATCAAGAGTAAATCTGTGGTAATCCAACCGGCATCCAAAGATCATTACGTTGCACGGTGGTCCAAATACATGGAAATAGAGGCTTTACAGTTCTTAACCTCATGGTTACGGTTCTATCGTATATATAATGCCATTGGTCAAGGCACTACAAGAGTAAATCTAGAAAGGATTTCATACATCAGTCAATCCGATATAAATCTGAAGATGTACGCTCAACATGATTAAACATTTAATTCATTTAGTTTATATCTCTGTTCATGTGGTTGATCATGAGAGTGGTTCAGATTAGCATAATCAGGACTAATACTAAAGAAACAATATCTATAACTTCACTTGACAGGTTGAATCAAGAAGGTATCCTGTCAAGACACGAGAATTAAAATTAAGTATGTGCATCCTCTATAATCATAAGAGTAAATCAATAATGCACCGCATCCTATATAAACATATCCCGTTATATGGCCACAATTAGATTTGATCCTCTACTGAAAACGTTAAAGGCTTCGTCTTCAGAAAATATTCCTCAATCCTTGGGTGGATCATTGCAACTATCCCATACGTCGGTGGCTGATAAGTTTAACCACCTTGATACACTGCTCGTTGCGCACCAAACTTCTACACTGGGGTGTGCATTACTGAAACTTGTTGTATGGTAGGCACTATGTTATAGCTAACATGTGTTGGGGTACAGTGATGCTACCAATTGGTACCGTACTTGGTCATGTCTTTCGGATTTATCCCGAGACCTTTTTCTACAGGGGGTTTGGGCATTACTAGCCATTTTCCTTCTTCCCCTGTCCTACATCGAGTTTCACATCTTGTGAGTACCAACTCGGTATTCCAATTTTTCTGCTTTACAGAAGCTCCCTTCTTGCTACTATACTATATCCCTGTATACTTGGATAACTATCCAACTTATAGATAATACCCTATATTGCTTGTTTATTAGAATAATTTTTGATCTTCTCTTTATGTGTGAGTATATATATATGGTTCCACCTTTTATATGTACATTATTCTCTTTTAAATTTGGTCTCAACCATCACTTACGCTTACAATGTGTTAATATTACTGTTTTACTTTTATCCTATCCCAGTTCACAATTGTCTCGAATGTATGTTAGTTCGGCGGGCAAGGCCTGAGATGCTCTGATACCAAGTTGTCACACCCCAATTCTGGTCTATTTAGAATCATGTGATGAACCGCTAAATAACCAACGGTTCAACCAGGATCTCAAATAGGCTATCCCCGCGTTATCCAAACTTACACACATCCGTAATCATAATCAGAGTAAATACACAATAGCGGAAGTCTTATAATAACATGAACAGAGAATCTATGTGATATTAAAATTTAAGTAACCATTTATTATGTATCAACCAAAACATAAGTAAATATCAATACAAGTCTTTAATAAATCCAAATAAAGAAACTTATAAAAATATTTAATCAAACACACACGAGTTGCACTCGCAAGAGGAGTCGTGTGTATCATCTTCAGCTCCAGTTTCCATAGCTGCCACGTTCCCGTACGCAGACACATCCATGTAGTCTTCAATCGTATAGCCTGCATCATCAACTAAAAATATTCGACGTCGAGGGATGAGCACACATCACGGCTCAGTGAGTAGCCAAAACAATGCAACAATACATATGCATGCAAAAAGTCAATTTATATCTTTGGTCTGGTATATAAGTTTGCAGTATGCAATAGAAAGGTTTAGGTAACCAAAGGTCGCGTTTATTGACTCCGCCTCTATACACGAGTGTGTGACGTTACCCGAAGATCACGTTTATCGTCAACTCACATGCACCCAACCATGAACATTATATAACAAAGGTTACGTTTATTGCTATATAGTGCCATACCAACACGTAAGCCCTTGTTGGCGAGGGCTGCAAACTGGGCTCGCAACTAACCAATCCTAATGCCAAACAGTGTATCCAAGGCCTCACCCCAGTATCCCTCAGAATGTCCATAGAGATAGAGCTAAGGCCCCCCGGTAGAGTCAGAGACTATAAGGACCGAGACCACCTCCCCTGATACTCTACGACATAATAGTTCTACTAAAGTAATGGCGATACGACGATGCTAATGCACAAGACTTGAGTTAGAGATAGAGCTAAAGTGCTGAGACCCGCCAAAGGTTAACGTTTATTGACGTTCTCATCACACCTCCCTTGATACTCGCTCGCATCAAGCACATCAACCACACACATACAAACACATGCCTATTCCTATCATCATCATCATCATGTTATAAACAATAAAGTAAATATGCATGAACAAGTAATAGAAATATTGGATGGCATGCTGTATGCACATTACAAACATATTCGCATAGAATCAAGCATAGCATAGGACTCAAGAAAATAGAAAATAGTTTATTATTAACCAATTTAGTTTGGAGTTAAGGTTCCTCACCTTAGCTTGCTATAAGTTACTTTTCCAAGCTTTAAATTCACCTTTACAATGTTATTATATTGCTAGAAGACCTAACAAAATCGATAGAATTTAATTAGAATTAATTCTGAATTTAAAAACCATTCTGTCAACTGAGGGTCGATGCTAGGTCGATGCTAGGATCGATGGGTCTATCGACCCTCCCCTCCTTCTGGACTTCCCGAATGCTGACGGTCGATGGTCAGAAATACCTAGGGTCGGATGGCCTATCGACCCTGGGTGCGACCCTCGGTGCACTCTGGTCTAATTTCCACTTTTTAATCCATTCTTCGTGTTTGGGGTCCTATGGTTTGCTTCTACATTCCATTAAACATTCATTCCATAGTCTGAAACCATGAATCATCCTCCTAGATGGCTTTCATGCATTCTCTTAGGGTTTTCCATGATAACCTAACCATGGATGGATGGTTTGGGTTTCTCCGAGATCACTCTCTCTCCAATAACTATCCTAAGGTCTGTAGAAACTTATGGAATTAGTATCCATACCTGAGAAGATTAATCTTTCTCTGCAACTCTTCTCCTTTTTGCTAAGTTCTCTTGCTTGCCTCTCTTCTTCCTCTTTTCCTTCTCCTCTCTTTCTCTCAATTCAATTAGGGTTGTGAAAGGAGTGAAAGTGGCTTAGGGACGTCCTTTAAATAGACTAGGAACATCCTAAATAAGTCCCATTGGGATTTGGAAAGAATCCCAATCGAAAAATATAGAAATTTTCTAATTTCTATATTCGGCAGAAACCGAGGGTCGATGGGAGGGTCGATGATCCCGTCGACCCTAGGGTCTTAAGCTGTCCGTCCCTCCCTCCAAAACCGAGGGTCTGACTTTCTGTTTTGGGAGGTCCGACCCTGCTTAGCTGGGTATACGACCCTTCCCCTAATTTAAGTGTTTTTGGGTCGATTTGATACCTGGGATCTCGATCTCCTTCACGCCCTTGGTCCATTTGACTCGACCATGATGGGTAAACCTGGTTCAAGGTGGTAAGACCGGGTTAGATTGACACGGGTCTTACAATAGCTGCTGTGCGCATAGCTGCTGTGCACATGGCATGCTGCTGTGCTGCTGCCTTGGTGCCGCGGCTGTGCATGGTGGGCTTGCTGTGTGCTGCTGGCATCGACCATGCTGGCTAGGGCTAGCAGCCATGTTGGCCTGGGCCATGCTGGCCTGGCCACCCCAGGTGGGACCCACCTGGTCCCCACCCATTCTTTCTCCTCATATTCTCTCTCTTCTTTCTCTCTCCTCATATTCTTTCTTCAATCTCTTTCTTTATGCTGGACTTGATCATCAGCTACTGTCAGTGCACCAAACCAGTCACCCTATCTGGTAGTGGGTCCTACAGACACTCTCCCTCCTCCATTAAGATTGCCAACAATGACAACTTACACTGTACTGACTGCGCAAGGTTTCAACACTGTCAGTAAAGTTACGGATGTGACATTTTGGTAGGGAAGCAATGCATGGATGGTCACGATGGTTGCAAAATGGCGAGATACATACAGACATTTCAAAGCGATGGCTCGATGGAAGCGGAAATGGCTCCAGGGGCATTCAAGTATGACTGACTCAAATTGCGACGAAACATTACTAATGTTATGTCAGGGAAGTGGGCATTCAAGTTTTGAAAAGAAGAGAGAGAAGGAGAGTAATGATTACTATAACGGTAAGAAATCTACAGAAACATCTCCACGTGTTTAGGAAAGGATTATTTTCCCATAAATGTGCCTCCTTTGGCGGAAACGACGCTGAGGAGACAAAGGGGTTCTGTTAGGGAAAAATAATAGGAGATACGAAATCTGGCCGTTGGAAGAGAATTTAGGATGATCCTTGGGAGAGGGACACATGGCGTACATCCAAGGGATGAGGTATGAGAAGAAAGAAATGATGGACAATGTCAAAAGGAACTCATGCTTGATCCCTTATGCTAACTCAGATAAGATGTGACAAATTGATGTAGGTAGTTGGGCCATTAATGGTTTGTCATTAATACTCATAAATGCTGACAACAACCATAAATGCAAGGTATGCTGACTTGACCAGCCAACTCACCATATCATGGACCGAATCAGTATGAAGCCAGACCATTACTTGATAAAAGTGTAAGGACATAAACAAGCATTAGAAGGTATGGGGGATATAGTTAAAAATAGGGGGGGGGGGTCGAAGAAGATTAAGGGGGTCGTAAGCGGCTGACAGGACGTCCTAGCGCTGTCCTAGGGGGTCGTAGCCGCACGAACCTACTATTCTCTAGGTAACTGATGATTGAAATAGTGATAGGTATGGAGGAGCTTGCTGATGAAGCCTCCTATTGAACCTATATATATGTAACAAGATGACATCAATGAAAAGGATTGGGATTTACTCCATCACCAAGAAAAACTTCTCATCTTTGGGTTATTCGCACCTGTCGTTTTCCATTTTTTTCTTTCGGCTCCTATCTCAACGGAAGGGAAGATTGTTGTAGTGCCAGTATCTCAGGGAACCCTTATTTCTGAAGGAACTCTGGTGTTTCATTGAGAGTTCCATATTGTATGTCTTGGGAAATCTAGTCTTACGGATTCCATCAACAACAGTAATGGAGGAAAACCTAGGGCAGGCTTAAGGGCTGAAGAGTAGTTGCCTTTGATTCCATGGATTTGGTGAAAGGAAAGGATATCATAGAGAACAAGAGCCAACTGCGTCTCCTTTCATCTTCAGATGAACTCGATTGTTGTTCCACTGTTAGTGAATCTTATCTCTAGCTTCACTCGATCGTAGAATCTCAGAATCGTGGAATTCCTGCAACTTTAATAGATTCTTGAAGTACTTGGGGCTTGTATGCTATTCTTGCAACTTTAACAGGTTCTTGAAGTACTTAGGGCTTCTACGTCAATAAATCGATGTCTTCTCGCCACGGCCAGAAATTCTCTTCTGCGATTTAGCTAACCATGGTCGCAAGGATGAGATGAGAGTCCGTGATGGATTCAAATCCTTTCCTCCGAGAGAATCTGGAGGAGAGGTGGCACCCTTATTGGATGGACGCCAGAGAGGTGGCGCCCCTATTGGATGGATGGCATATGGGGTTCGGATGAACTTAAGCCTTCCATCCGAGCTGACAAACTGAGCCGACGGGAGGTCTCAGCTCTAATGGAGGGCTTGGATTTACCCAAGCCCTAGGTGTTGTCCATCCAATGGGGGCACCACCTCCCCTCCAGATTCTCTTAGAGGAGAGGATGTGGATCCATCAACGTTGAGTTTTACTATCCATTTAAATCTGAGAAAAACAAAATGTTAAATCTGAGTTTTACCGTCCATTGTCAGCGATGAGTTTTACCGTCCATGAATTTAGATGAATTATTTTGGCCCAGGTTGTAACCAGAGGTGTGACAAAATCACCGCTGCTAATCGTGACGAAGAATGAGATGAATTGGGGGTAGAGTTAAAAATTAGTTCAGGGTAAAGTGGACTTTTACCCTTATAGTAAGGGCATTATTGTCCACCAAAAAATGGATTTGAGCTGACATCAGCATCTAACAAAAATGTCTTAACGGTTTGGGTCTCTATGTTAATGTTTTAAAATTTTGGGTGGTAGTTGATGATGTCAAAAATCTGTGGGTGATAGGTGATGTTTCTCAAAATATTTAGGTAGTACATGATATTTTCCCTAATCTTTATCATGGAAACCAAGAATGGAAAAGACAACATGGATTTTTTCTGAAGAAGCTGAATTTGAAGAATACCTTTTTCGTTGAGCCAATCGGTATATCGGGAGGATTACTCCTTGCTTGGCAGGATCCTCTGTCTATCAATATTCTCCATCATAGCTTTAGATTTATAGATTTCGAAGTTTATGTGCCACATCAGCATAAATTTATTATTTCTAGTATATATGGAGATCTTTTTAAGGCTAATCGGCAATTTCTTTGGGATAAAATACTCAATCTTTCCTATTCCAGATCTGAAGATTGGATTTGTATTGGGGATTTCAATTCTTATCGCTCTTGTAAAGAAAAGGCAGGTGGAAATCAGAATATTTCTAAAGACCGTGCTATTTTTAAATAATTTCTTGATTCCTAAAATCTTCTTGAAATCAAATCGCATGGATCTCCATACACTTGAAATAGTAAGAGGGAGGGGAAGGATACTATTAGGATCAAATTGGATCGAGCCTTTTCTAATTCTAATTGGCTCAACAATTTCAATAATGCAGCCGTCTTTATAAAGTCAGCCTTCGGATCTAATCACAACCTGATTATTTTGGACACTAATGGAGGTTCCTCATATGGTAGAAGACCTTTCCGATTCAAGGTTATGTGGCATTAAGGGTGTCAACGGGCAGGTCTGGGCCGGTTTTGGTCCGGACTAAACCGGTGTCGGGTTTTATAAGCCCAGCCCAAAACATGTCCATTAAGAATTCGGGCTGGGGTGGGCTGCGCTAGACACAATAACTAACGGTTTGGTCCGGTGTCGGTTTGTTATCGGGCTGGGTTTATTGAGGTGATTTCGGGTTGGTTCGGTCCGGATCGGGCTTATCGGGTTTATCGGGCCCCTTTTATATGTAAACTATATAGCCTATTTTATTATTTTTATCTATAAAATTAGCATTATTCCTTCCATATGTATGTAATTTATAAACTATAACAATTAACATAATATTTTCAACTATAAATTCACATAATCTTCTAGATCATGAAGTGAACTCTAATAATGTAACATAATCAATTAAAATTTAAAACCATTAAAATTAAGAAATTGGGCCCGAACGGACCTTACCAGTGTTCGGGTTGGGTTTTATCGGTTTGGGCTAATTCGGGCTTCTTAACGGACCGGTCCGGTTTGGTTTCGGTTTGGGCTAAAACGGTGTCGGGCTTTACAAGCTCAGACCAAAACCTGTCCATTAAGGCTCGGTCCGGGCTGGGTTCGGGTTATATCGGGCTAGCTTGGTCCGTGCTACCGGGCCGGGCCCAGTTTTGACACCCTTATGTGGCATTGTCATCCGGAAGGCCCAAAAATAGTTGATAGATCCTGGAATTCTCCCAATTTTAGAAATTCGGGTAAATCTTTGCACCAGAGATGTATTCATAGCAAAGTATCTTTGAAAAGGTGGAACAAAGGTTCTTTTGGCCACATTCACACCACGATTGCCTATCTTCAGGATGAATTAGATAAAATCCTGAATCTTCCTTCTCCTATTTTCTCTCAGTCTAAAGCTTTCCATCATTAAGCAGTTTGAGGAGGAATTAATCAAGGAAGAGATTCTTTGGAGGCAAAAATCAAGGATTGACTGTTATCCTCTAGTGATCAAAATACTACCCTTTTCCATGCAACTACTATCCAGAGAAGGAATGCCAATAGAATCCTCCAAATCAAGGATCCCTAATGGGAATTGGATAGATAATGAGAGATTTTTGGAAATTTTCTATCCCATTTTCAACAAGCTTTTAAATCTAAAGATATTGATGGGCAAGCTCTTAAATCTATCCTAGTGGTCATTTAACCTGAGGTAACCTCCCAGCTCAATGATCTTTTCTGTGCTTAGTTGAATTCAGATGAAATTCATAATGCTGTTAAAGCCATGGCTCCTCGGTCCAGATGGATTTCCTCCCATCTTTTTCCAGAATTTCTGGGAGACCACTAAGGATGCTGTTATTAGATTTGTTCAAGATTTCTTTTTAAATGGTGTTCTTCTAAGGGATATTAATAGAACTTACTTATGTCTTATCCCCAAGAAATCGGATCCCTGTACAATGGATGATTTTTGACCAATAAGTCTGTAGGATTTTTGTCAAAATTATTTCTAAAATTATGGCCACATGACTCAAACCATTCTTGGATAATATAATTTCTTCCTTCCAGTCTGCATTTATCCCTAGTAAGAGTATTTCGGATAATAACCTCCTTGATCATGAAGCATTTAATCTTATTAAAAAGAAGAAAAAAAGGAAATGATGGTCTTTTGGCTCTGAAGGTTGATATGCAAAAAGCATATGATAAAATTATTTGACAGATCGTCATACCTCAATACTGGGAAGAGAAGTGGCAAGGGTTGAAGCAAACACTAAAATTTTCGATGACTTATTAAGACGTAAAAATGGTGGCGGATTACATAAATGAAGGTTAGTCTGGAGGTTTATTAATAGGAGACAAAGAAGATAAACTAGATAGGAGAAGGGGAAGGGTGTAGCTGTTGTTGTAACACCAGAAATTGTTCCCATTGAAACTTCACACGAAGGTGTTCAAACTGTGGAGTCTTTCGCCCCATTACCTGAAGCTGCTCCTCGTTCTTTTGCAAATGTTGCAAGGGGATTTCAAAACATAGACCTGACTAGTGTAACAACTCCTTCTATAGTAGTAGGGATCTCCCGTGTGATGATACATCAAGCAGCATATCATAAACAACTGAAGAAGTTTGAAATAGCTTTGATTGGTAGAATAAACTTAAGGGGTTTAATCTTTTCAGAGATAAATCAGTCCAGTAGCAATGGGAAACATCAACTTTGAGATGGTCTCCTTAAGCCATGGTTTCTTTATTTTCCGTTTCAAGACGAAAAGAGAAATGCATTTTGTTTGAAAAGAGGTGTTACTTGTAAAACCCACGCCTAGAAAACCCGATCTAAAATTTGGTTTTTCTTGTCGTGTTAGGTTTTCCCTTGGTGGACAAAGCCAATGTAAGGACACCGTAAAATTTTGGGTTAAACCAGGAGAGAATACAAGGAAATAAGAATTAAATAGGACGAAACCAATTAAACCTTGACCGGTCGGAGTTGCCCAGTCGTAGGGGTCCTATCCCTATGGGACTGGACCTTGCGTCTGGATAGGCCAATAGAAATCATTTATGAATAGGCACTTGTCGAATTCATGAGCCAAGAGTGGGGAATATTCCCAAGACCCATGGCAAACCTTGTGGGTCTTAACTCCTAACTTTAACTCCCTCTCTACGTATAGGGGAGTGGATTCCTTGCCTCAAACCTTTAGGATTTACACTTGTCAAGCAATCCCTAGTCCCCTACCTAACTGAGAGTCCCACTCAAGAGGGAGACTCCTAGTTAGAGTTAAGTCTCCTATCTTCTACTAGGAGAGTAGGCGCTCATACCAAGTTATGACGTGTTATCGAAGGGAGGGAGACTTGGAGGAGAAAGGAGGAGAGCGTAAAGAGTGCTACTGATCATGAGCCAACACTGTCACTTCCTTCGGTGATCCAGCATGATCAGACTACAGGTGTCACCTATGTAGACAAGGTGGAACTACTTGGTTCAGAATCGTATAATAGCTACTATACAGGTGAGGGATAAAAACCTAAATTTGTTGTTATGTTTCTAATTAACTCGCATGTCTGTGTTGCATATTTGATGAATAACATGCCATCCAATAACTGTGATAACTACTTATGCATTTGCATCTTGATATAATTGTAGCGATGATATGATATCTATATCGTCTATGTGGGAGGATGGAAAGGGGTCGAGGACCGCTGGACTAACTCGCCACATAGGCACTCTTTGTGAAATCGGAGCCTTAGCGGATTGATAGCGTCTAGGAGGGGAGTAGACGGACAGACTGTGATATCTACTGGGGTATGGTCATAGGCATTTTGATTGGCATTTAGGACTAGTTAGAAGCATGCTACCCGATGTTTGTAACCCTAGCCAGTAGGGAGTTCGGTATCAGGGTGAGATGGGGATGAGAGGGAGGTCCCGACGATGTTCGTTGGAGTGTCATCGAGAGGGACTTAGCCCTATTACCATTCACATTGGGAGAAGCTTGTCTTTAATAGGATTGTTAGAGCAACACTGAGTGAGTGTCAATTCTCTCTCCTGCATAGAGGTTTGGACCACCTTTAGTAAGTGTGGTTAGGCTTTTCCATAGCACATAGCAAACTATACCTGATTAATGTTGATAAATCTTACTCATGCATATTGCTTGCTTGTTTGTCTATTTTTCACTGAGCTCATGTTGAAGTGCTCACCCCACGTATGTGTTTCTAATTTAGATGATGTTACATGTCCTACGGTGCCTGAGTTCATGAACGTGCCAACCATAGCCAGCCTTGCTTAGATGGATGTATAGGTATTCGAGGAAGAAGAGACAAACGCGCTAGCCATAGCCAGCCTCTCTTAGATTAAATGTGATGCTTGCGTATTTGACTACTCAGAACAATATAAGCTCTCCCTTATTCTTGTTTAGCTTATTTTATTTAGTTTATCAGGGATGTTATTAGTAATCTATGGTTTACCCATTTAATTATTTTATGAACCTTGTGTGAATGGTATGCTGATATGGAACAGACATGAAATTTGAGAATAGTTATTTTATTTATACAATTGTAATCTCAGTTTGCTTAGTATCCTAATTCTTCTACTATTACTATATCTCTGATTTTATTTGGTGTATGATGTTGGATTGGTATAGCTGGTGAGATAAGCACAACTTATCATGATTCTGGGAGGGACCATATCTATAAATTAAATTGGTCCGATTACATGTAAACTGATGTAAAAAACTAGGGGTATGACGACGTTGGTATCAGAGCTTTAAGTTTTGTATTATCACGCCAACCTAATCTAATGTTGACCATCTATCAATGAACTGAGAACTAGGAATATAAAAGACTAAAGGGAAACATATTTAGAGAACAAATAATTGATGTACATTAAATGTCTATGTAACTATAGGTGCACGATATTGTGCAGTAACGGGTCAATCTCAGGGAGAAATCGCTATTATCCTAACTCAAATATGACAAAGCGTACCAAAGGGATTTGAAGAATTAACACCCTAATCACTTTACATAAAAACTAATTAAGCAACAAAAACAATAATAATCAATTCCTAACGGCATGAAGATTTACGAAACCACTATATTAACTATAGAGTAACACAGATCTATTGCAAGAAGGGAACGAAATTAAAAATAAAAGAATATAAGAAAAACTTATCTCGTTGGAAGATTTTTTTGTCATCACTCGTCGTCTTATTGTTACTCCAAGACGATGCGTAAAAGATTATAAATGGAGCCTTCTCCCCTAAATTAAAATAGTAATGGGTACAACCTATATTGATCTACCTTACTACAGAGTTCTATAACTCTAATTAAAACTTAAAGAAAAAATAAATAAATAAATTAAGCAAGAATAACACAACTTGAAAAGAAGAAACTAAAACTCTCAAACTCTCCCATAAATTTTCAAAAATAAAAAAAAACTTACAATAGAATTCTTGGATGCTTTTTCTATTGCTGAGTATCACATATATATATATATATATATATATATACAAATAAGTAAAGATCACAATCAATCTTTATAATTAGATTACATGAGATTTGGTGGAGATAATTTTGGTAACCAAATTTCAATCTTGTAGGTTCATTGTATGTAGACGATTCCTGAGTAGAAAAAGATCTTGCAACAACTCATTGTATCTTTGGCATCATTATCTTCTTTTTTTTTAAAACTTCCATAATCGATTAGAGCTTTTCATTCTTTCATACCATGCCAAGCTCCACATGTGAAATCAATCTTGAGAGAGAAAAAAAAACAAGAAACCCAAAGATATAGTAATCTCTACCTTATAAATTTCATTCCAAATCAGTAGAAAATATTTTCTCAAGAGAATGAAATCTTTCACATGAGATTGGACTGGTTTTTAACTTGGTCCAAGGCTAATCTTATACATAAAATTTGTAGCTCTCCTTATAAAATTCATCCCTATGCACAGTTACTGAGTTGACTGGGTAAGTTAACTGGATAGGATCACAAAAATGCATAAAATGGTCCTTTCAAGCTCAGATTTTTTCGTCTTTCACCTACACCCTACAAACATAAAAACAACATTAAGTACCCGAAAAGCATCATGAATAGAATAAGAGATGCATATTTTATGCTCTAAATTTACACATAAAATGTGTTCATCAGATTCACCCATACT
Source organism: Protea cynaroides (assembly GCA_028583415.1). NCBI lineage: Eukaryota > Viridiplantae > Streptophyta > Magnoliopsida > Proteales > Proteaceae > Protea > Protea cynaroides. The sequence continues at coordinate 32,366,926 of CM053276.1, read as the reverse complement.
TGAGCTTTGCTAGTCCCGAGCAAAGAAAAATATAAAAAGAAAATAAAATAAAATCCTAACTCATTTTCGTATGAATCACTATTGCACTTAGCACGTGCAACAGGCCTTAAAAGCCCTAGGTCACCCCTAGTGGATGAGTTGTGTCTCATGAGTGTTTTCAGAGAATAAACATACAAAATTCATATAAAAATTTTAAATTTTAACTTTGGTATTATGGAAAAAGAGCACACACACATTTTATTAGTCAAGGCACTCAACTTGGGATCAAGAAAACATAAAAACCCCCATACTTGAACTTTGTTACCTTATATGATTCAAACACTATGGTCGCATTTCAATTAGGAAACCTTGTTATATCTTCCAAATATATCTCTCTTTAAGGTGAACATTTTGTATCATACTGGTAACCAAGACCCAAGATTAGCTTTCAACACTTTTATTTCATATATATTTTTTTATCTCTCTAAGCTACTCAACTACAGTTGGCTTGAAAAGTGCAGGGGGTTATGCATTCCCATGTTACTATGTAGTTTCACTTTTAGTATATATTTAAGGACAATGATGCTAAAGAGTACTTTTTTTTTTACAAAAGCCTTATCCGAGGAGTTTCAATCAAGACACCTTGCTTCTTGAGGCGAAATACCATGTCTAGTTCCAAGAACAAAAACTCTTATATTATTATTTTTTTCTAGTACAAGGAAGTCTCAGCTTTATTCAAAGGTTTAAATTAACAACTATAACCATAAAAGATTCATCCCTTTAAGTGAGGTAAGATGTATTTTCTAACTTGATTCCCACTTCAAGATGCAGCCTAAGTACTATCCTTACATAGGGTTTTATTACTTCGCATTGATAGTTTCTTAGGTCTTTTTTTCCTTCCTTTTTTGTGTCAAAATCATAGAAATAGTGCTTGACTTTCCCAATGACCAAAGTTAAAAAGTTGAAATTTGCAATGAAAGCTCAAAAATCATTTTTTAATGAAATCTCAATCCTTCCCTATACTTAAATCATGCATTATCCTCAATGTATGTAGAATAAGAAAAGACAAGGACAAGGGGAAGAAAAAAAACTCCTTGAATCAAGGATCGATGTAAAAAGGCTCATGGAGATCCATGACCTCTTTAGTGGAGTCGTGTGGAAACTTAAAAAATGGCTTCAGACACTTCCATTCACTCTGCTAGTTACACCTATTTCTGGATTCAAAATCTCAATTGCACCTGATGAGAAAACATTTTGAATAATATAAGGGCCCTCCCAAAGGGATCTAAGTTTACCAGGAAAAAGATGCAAACGAGAATTATAAAGCAAAACCTTATCTCCAGGGTGAAAGACTTCCGAAGGATATGTTTGTCATGGTAAGCCTTGGTCTTGTCTTTATAGATGCATGCATTATCGTAGGCATCATTTCGTAATTCATTCAACTCAAAGAGCTGGAGTCCTCTATGAGAACTAGCATCTAACAAATCAAAATTTAATTTCTTAATGGCCAAAATGCATTTAAATTCGACTGATAAATGGCAGGCTTTCCCGTACACTACACGGTAATGGAATTGACCAAGAATGGTCTTAAAAGAGGTCCTATAAGCCCACAAAGCATTTATGAGGCGAATAGACCAATCCTTACGAATCAGATTGACAATTTTTTCCAAAATATGCTTGATTTGTCGATTGGACACTTTAACCTGTCCACTAGTCTAAGGGTGATAAGGGATTGCCAATTTATGGGTAATACCATATTTTCAACCAAGGGCCTCAAATGGTTTGTTGCAGAAGTGTTTTCTCCTATTGCTAATGATAGCTCGGGGGGTACCAAATCGGGAGAATATATTCTCCTTTAGAAATTTAAGGACTACCTTGTGGTCATTGGTCTTAGTAGCAATAATTTCTATCCATTTAGACAAGTAGTCCACAACTAACAAGATATACTCATTCCCAAAAGATTTTGAAAACGGACCCATAAAGTCAATGCCCCAAACATCAAAAACTTCAACCACCATAATTGGATTGAGTGGCATCATATTCCGCTTGGTAATGCAGCCTAAAGATTGGCAAGAAGGGCATGCCTTACAGTAAGTAAAGACATCCTTAAAAAGACTAGGCCAGTAAAATCTAGACTGTAAAACCTTGGCCGCGGTCTTACTTGGCCCAAAGTCGCCACCACACGCCTAATCATGATAGTAAGACAACACATATTGCTGTTCATGGTCACATACACATATCCTTATAATCTGATCAGGGCAAGTCTTGAACAGATACGAATCGTCCCAAAAATAGTACTTGACTTGGGAATGGAATCTATACCTATCTTGGGCGGACCAATGGAAAGGGTCACACCCATTACCAAGTAATTTACAATATCGACAAACCAAGGTTCACTAGATACTGCAAACAACTGCTCATCTGGGAAAGACTCGTTGACTGGTAAACTGACAGTCAAAGAATTAGGTAGTTAAGATAAGTGGTCAACAACTAGATTTTCTATTCCTGGTTTATCCCTAATCTCTAAGTCAAACTCTTGTAAAAGTAAAACCCGTCTAATGAGATAGGCTTTGGCATCCTTATTCTACAAGAGATGCTTGAGGGAAGCATGATCCATATACACAATGACATGGGATCGTATCAAGTAGGCACAAAATTTCTCTAAAGCTAATACAATAGCTAAGAATTCTTTTTCAGTAGTGGTGTAATTAAGTTGTGCATCTTTTAAAGTCTTACTTGCATAACAGAACATATGGGGCAACTTATTGATCTATTTCCCAAGGACAACTCCTAATGCAAAATCAGAAGCATCACACATAAGCTCAAAGGGCTCTGTCCATATGGGTGCCTGAATGACAAGGGCAGTGGTCAAAACCTTTTTGAGTTGATTAAAACTCTTAAGGCAGGCAACATTAAAATCAAAAGGCTCATCTTTAGCAAGTAAAGAGGCAAGAGGACGACCAATCTGACTAAATTCCTTAATGAACCGCTGATAGAAACCGATATATCCCAGAAAGGAGTGAATGTCCTTAACAGATTTGTGAACAAGTAGCTTTTCAATCAATTCAACTTTGGCTCTATCAACCATGATCCCTCTTTGGAAATGATGTGACCCAACACTATGCCTTGTTTTATCATGAAGTGGTATTTTTTTCTAATTTAAAACTAAATCCTTCTCTGTACACCTGACAAGAACTAAGGAAAGATTATGTAGGCAATCAGAAAAATAGACCCATGCATAGAAAAATCATCCATGAATACTTCTAAAAATTACTCTACCATATCTGAGAAGATGCTCATCATGTGTCACACCCCAATTCCACACATTTTAGAATGGTGTGATGAACTGCTAATAAACCAACGGTTCAACCAGGATCTCAAATAGGCTATCCCCGAGTTAACTGAACCCCCATACATCCATGTCATAATCAGAGTAAATACACAATAGCGGAAGTCTTATAATAAAATGAACTGAGAAACTAAGATGATATTAATAATTTAATAGCAAATTATTCTATTTCCAACTAAGACATAAATATTTAAATACCAAATACATGTCTTAATAAATCCAAATAAAGAAACCTATAAAACATCGAATCAAATACACACGAGTTGCACTCACAAGAGGAGTCGTGTGTATCCTCTTCAGCTCCAGCTTCCATTGCCGCTATCGTCTCGTACGCAGAAGCATTTATATAATCTTCAACCGTATAACCTGCATCATCAACTAAAAATATTCGACGTCGAGGGGTGAGCACACATCACGGCTCAGTGAGTAGCCAAAACAATGCAACAATACATATGCATGCAAATCAATTTATATCTTTGGTCCGGTTTAAAGTTTACAGTATGCAATAGAAAGGTTTAGGTAGTCAAAGGTCGCGTTTATTGACCCCGCCTCTATACACGAGTGTGTGACGTTACCCGAAGATCACGTTTATCGTCAACTCACATGCACCCAACCATGAACATTATATAACAAAGGTTACGTTTATTGCTATATAGTGCCATACCAACACTTAAGCCCCTGTTGGCGAGGGCTGCAAACTGGGCTCGCAACTAACCAATCCTAATGCCAAAAGTGTATCCAAGGCCTCACCCCAGCATCCCTCAGAATGTCCATAGAGATAGAGCTAAGGCCCCCCGGTAGAGTCAGAGACTATAAGGACCGAGACCACCTCCCCTGATGCTCTACGACATAATAGTTCTGCTAAAGTAATGGCGATACGACGATGCTAATGTACAAGACTTGAGTTAGAGATAGAGCTAAAGTGCTGAGACCCGCCAAAGGTTAACGTTTATTGACGTTCTCATCACACCTCCCCTGATACTCGCTCGTATCAAGTACACCAACCACACACATACAAGCACATGCCTATTCCTATCATCATCATCATCATGTTATAAATAATAAAGTAAATATGCATGAACAAGTTATAGAAATATTGGATGGCATGCTGTATGCACATTACAAACATATTTGCATAGAATCAAGCATAGCATAGGACTCAAGAAATAGAAAACAGTTTATTATTAACCAATTTAGTTTGGAGTTATGGTTCCTCACCTTAGCTTGCTATAAGATACTTTTCCAAGCTTTAGAATCACCTTTACAGTGTTATTATATTTCTAGAAGACCTAACAAAGTCGATAGAATTTAATTAGAATTAATTCCAGATTTAAAAACTACTCTGTTAACTGAGGGTCGATGCTAGGGTCGATGGGTCTATCGACCCTCCCCTCTTTCTGGACTTCCCGAATGCTGAGGGTCGATGGTCAGGAATACCTAGGGTTGGATGGCCTATCGACCCTGGGTGCGACCCTTGGTGCACTCTGATCCAATTTCCACTTTTAATCCATTCCTCGTGTTTGGGATCCTATGGCTTGCTCCTACATTCTATTCTACATTCATTCCATGGTCTGAAACCATGTATAACCCACCAAGATAGCTTTCATGCACTTTCCTATGGTTTTTCATGAAAACTTAACCATAGATTGATGGTTTGAGTTTCTCCGAGATCACACTCTCAACGTTAACCAACCTAAGGTCTGTAGAAACTCATGGAACTAGTACCCATACCTGAGAAGAATAACCTTTCTCTGCAACTCTTCTCTTTTGGCTTAATTTCTCTTACTTCCCTTTCTTCTTCCTCTTTCCTTCTCCTCTCTTTCTCTCAATTCGATTAGGGTTGTGAAAGGAGTGAAAGTGGCTTAGGGATGTCCTCTAAATAGAGTAGGAATATCATAAAATAAGCCCCTTTGAGATTAGGAAAGAATCCCATTCGAAAATATGGAAATTTCCAAATTTCTATTTTCTGCGGTAACCGAGGGTCGATGGGAGGGTCGATGATCCCGTCGACCCTAGGGGTATAAGTTGTCTGACCCTCCCTCCAAAACCGAGGGTCTGACTTTCTGTTTTGGGAGGTCCGACCTTGCTTAGCTGGGTATGCGACCCTTCTCCTATTTTAAGTGTTTTTGGGTCGGTTTGATACCTGGGATCTCGATCTTCTTCACGCCCTTGGTCCATTTGACTTGACCATGACGGGTGAACCTGGTTCAAGGTGGTAAGACCGGGTTAGATTGACACGGATCTTACAACTCCCCCCATCTTATAAAAATTTCATCCTCGAAATTGTATGTACCTTCTGAATCAAATAAGTGAGGGTATTGCTTCCGCATAGCATTTTCTTCTTCCCATGTAATTTCTTCCATGTCTCTACTTTTCCATGTGACCTTAACATAATAGATATCTCTATTGCGTAGACGTTGAACCTTTCGACTAGTGATTTCTGTTGGTGTTACTTCAAACGTCAAATCATCAGTCAATTCCAGCAAATCCACTGTCAAAACATGCGTTGGATCCTTGACATACTTCTTCAATAGGGAAATGTAAAATACGTCATGCACACTTGACATAGATGGTGGTAGTGCTAACTAATAAGCCACTTTTCCACGCTTAGCTAGAATTTCATATGGTCCGATATATCTTGGACTTAGCTTCCCTTTCTGTCTGAACCTCATTAATCCTCGCATGGGTGATACCTTCAGAAATACTTTATCATCTACTGCGAACTCCAGATCTCTTCGTCGAGTATCTGCATATTGCTTCTGACGGTTCTGAGCCGTTCTCACTCTTTCCTTGATGATGTCGACCACTCGACAGGTCTCTTCAACAAATTCTGGTCCAACAATACTACGTTCTCCAACTTCATTCCAGAACAAGGGAGTTCGACACTTCCTGCCATACAGTGCTTCATAAGGTGACATCTGTATAGTAGCCTGATAGCTATTGTTATAAGTGAACTCGATCAGTGGTAATCTTTCATCCCATGATCCCTTGAAATCAATTACACATGCTCATAGCATATTTTCTAGAATCTGGATTGTATGCTCTGACTGTCCATCTGTTTGTGGGTGAAATGCAGTACTGAACTTCAACGTTGTACCCATAGCCATTTGCAATCCTTCCCAAAATTTAGAAGTAAATCGTGGATCCCTATCGGACACAATGCTTTCTGGAACACCATGTAATCGAACAATATTGTCCACATACAGCTTCGCTAACCTTTCCAATGTATATTGAGGTCGTATAGGTATGAAGCGGGCTGTTTTAGTCAGATGATCCACAATCACCCAAACTGCGTCAACTGCTCTAGGAGTCAATGGTAGTCCTGTGACGAAGTCCATAGTGATGCAGTCCCATTTCCATGCTGGTTCCGGTAATGGCTGCAATAGTTCATCGGGTCTTTGTCATTCAGCCTTTACTTTCTGACAATTTAGGCATTGAGACACGAACTTAGCTACATCTGCTTTCATTCCCCTCTACCAATATAGTTTCTTTAGATCATGATACATTTTGGTACTCCCAGGATGTATTGAATAGATGGTGGTGTGGGCTTCCTTCATCAGTCTGTGTCTAATGTCTACACCCTCTATTTCAGGTACACATATCCTTCCTTTGTATTTTAGTACCTTCTCGTCATCCAAAGTGAACTCAGGGTTAGTCCTACCTTTCTCAATATCCTCTTGTACTGTTCTCAGATAAGGATCTGCTTTGATAGCTGTCTTCACTTCGTTCACTATATCCGGTATAATCTTCAATGCCACGAACATATTCGAAAACCGATGAATAAACCCTTGGTTGGCTGATCCATCCACTGTATCTATCACATACTGCTCGTTGCCGTGATTGAATACCATTCCAGTAGTACACATTGCTGCAGTAGTGCTAACTTCTCCTTGATATTTTATCATTGCTTTTCTGCTCAATGCATCCGCTACCATGTTCGCTTTTCCCGGATGATACTGGATATCACAATCATAGTCTTTCAATAGTTCCAGCCATCTTCTTTGTCTCATATTCAACTCCTTTTGATTAAATAAATAAGTAAGACTTTTATGGTTCGACTTAATCTGGAATTTCTCCCCGTATAGGTAATGTTTCCATATCTTGACCGTATGTACTATTGCCGCTAGCTCCAGATCGTGAGTGGGATAATTTTTCTCATGTACCTTTAACTGTCTTGAAGCATAAGCAATCACTTGCTCTCCTTGCATAAGCACACATCCCAATCCCAGTCCCGACGCATCAGTGTATAAAGTAAATGTCTGTCCTAGCACGGGAATAGTCAAAATCAGAGTGGTTATCAATCTGGTCTTCAATGTCTGGAAGCTCTTCTCACATTTATCCGTCCACACAAACTTTTCACCCTTCTTGGTCAAACTGGTGAGAGGTACGGCAATCCGAGAATAGTCTTCTATGAATCTCCGATAATAACTAGCTAGCCCCAGAAAACTTCTAATTTCTGAAACGCTCTTTGGTGCTTCCCACTTCACAATAGCCTCGATCTTGCTAGGGTCTACTTTGATTCCTTCAGCGGATACTACATGGCTTAGAAATTCGACTTCACTTAGCCAAAACTCGCACTTTGAAAATTTGGCATACAACTTCTCTTTCCTTAAACGCTGTAGGGCTGCGTTTAGGTTCTTGATATGGGTTTCCTTGTCCTTGGAATATACCAATATGTCATCAATAAATACTATAACCGACGTATCCAACATATCTTGGAAAACTCGGTTCATAAGTTCTATGAACGTTGCCGGTGCATTAGTTAATCCGAAAGACATCACCAAAAATTCATAGTGTCCGTATCTGGTCCTGAAAGCTGTCTTCAGAATATCACCTTCTTTAATCTTTGACTGATGATAGCCCGATCAAAGATCGATCTTAGAAAATACTTTTGCCCCTTGTAACTGATCGAACATGTCATCGATCCGAGGTAGTGGATATTGATTATTGATTGTCAGTTTATTCAACTCCCAATAGTCGATACATAATCGAACGCTACCATCCTTCTTCTTTACGAACAACACCGGTGCCCCCCATGGAGATATACTGGGTCGAATATAACCCTTGTCCAGCAGTTCTTGTAGTTGCACTTTTAATTCCTTCAGTTCCGTAAGAGCCATTCTATAAGGTGCTTTTGATACGGGTACGGCTCCAGGTATCAGGTCTATTACAAACTCCGTGGCCCAGTCGGGTGGTAATCCAGGTAGTTCCTCCGAAAATACGTCAGGGTAATCCCGTACGACATCAATGTCTTCCATTCATGGTGCTTCCTTGGTTAGGTCGACCATTGATACTAGATACCCGACTGCTCCCTTGTCAAGGCACTTCTTAGCCTTTAATGCTGAAAGTATGAGCTTGCGTCTCCGGGGAAGTTTGGTTCCCGAGAAACTGAATTATGCCCCTTCTTTGTCTTTGAATGTTAGCTTCTTTTTGGCGCATAACAAATTTGTAGAATGTCGAGCTAACCAGTCCATTCCCAAGATGACATCAAAGTCTGCCATCTCAAGTTGTATCAAGGTTGCATCTAAGGTCTGCTCTCCAATGAGAACTGGACATGGTCCATAACCCTTCTCTAGTTCCACTTTTAACCCCATCAATGACCGTACAAGTAATTTGTAGTCTAATGTTTTGATGGGTAATTTTGTCTTCTTTCCAAATGACACAGATATAAATGAATGAGTAGCTCCGGAATCGAAGAGTACTCTGGCGGGTACGTCATTTATAGGTACAATACCTGTGATTTATCTTTACTTAGTCTACATGCTAATTCAATGTAATTATAACTTTAAAGTTTCAGTCATACCTGTGACCACATCGGGTGATGCGGCAGCATCCTCTGATGTAACGGCATATACCCGTCCTTGATGTAACTGCTTCTTGGGCTTTGGGCACTCCCTTGCCATATGCCCGGGTTGGTTGCAGTTAAAACACTTCAGGACTTCAGAATTTGGCTTTGACTGAGGTTGCACTGCTGAAGTGGTCTTAGGTGCAGTAATAAAGTTCTGAGGACAGAAAGGCTTATACGTCCTGTTATTGCCTCCGTTGTAGGAGTTTCCGGCTGGTCTCTTGATGCCTCTGTTCTGAGTAAGGTAACTTTCCTTCTGGCTCGATTCAATCACTCGAGCAATCTGGACAGCTTCGTTGTAAATTTTCTTCTCTAAGCCCAGAACATTTTCTCTGATGCTCCCTCTTAGTCCCACGACGAACCTACAGGTTTTGGTATCTTCTTCTTGCATGCTAGCCGGTGCAAAGAAAAACAGCTCTTCGTAGCGCTGTTGATATGAGTCTACAGTCATCTGTCCTTGGTACAAGCTCAGGATCTCCTTCTCCATCGAATCTCTGAAGCTTCGTGGAAAATATTTCTCGAAGAATGCTTCTTTATATATAGCCCATGTCAGTAGGGCGTGCTTGGTCAGTAAATATGTCTTCGTGGATTTCCACCAATGGTGTGCGTCGTCCTTGAGCATAAAGGTGGCGTATAGTACTTTCTCTTCCTCTGTAATAGTCATCATGAGAAAGTTTCTCTCCATCTCGTCTATCTAGTGTGCTGGACACAATGGATCAGACGACCAACCGTTGAATTCTCTGGGTTTCGTCTTCAAAAATCTCTCCACTAGCCGGGAGTGATCCAGCTGGTTTTGGGGATTTGCTCCAAACATATAGGGTGGATACTGGTAATTCCCTTGAGCTGCTTTCGGTACCTGCACTGGAATCTATGCAGCCGGTTGTTGAGGTGTCTGATGAGCTGGGTGGTTACCCACCGGGGCTGCACTGGCTTGTCCAGTGTGCATGGGTGCGGCCTGAGTGGCTTGAAACATAATTCCCATGGCGACCTGCATCTGAGGATGGATGAGTTGTTGGCTGCCTAGCACACATCAGATGCGCGGATGAGAGAACTCCAAGAGGTCCAGCGTGCGACTGATAGGAGGGTAGCCGATCTCACAGTTAGTCTACAGACGACTCAAACTCAGATAGCCTGGTTGACTAGAGTCTATGCTGAGGACTATGACAGAGACCGTGAGGCACCTCCTCCTCCTTCGCCTCCTGTTTCTTGATTGTACCTTCATTTGCTTGTACTTCAGAGTAACTGTCCGGGTTGTGGACTGTACTCTGCTTTCATTATGTATATATGTTTTGTTTTGCTCTCATTGTTTTGACACGGGTCTTACATCATGCACCTTTGGAATGTGGCAAGGGCATTGCATAGCCCAAAAGGCATGTGTCGGTAAGCATAGGTTCCATAGGGACATGTGAAAGTGGTCTTGTGTTGGTCATCTAAGGCAATGAGGATTTTATTGTGGCCGGAGTATCCATCCAAGAAGCAATAGTATTCATGTACAGCCAACCTCTCTAACATTTGGTCAATGAAAGGCAAAGGAAAGTGATCCTTCCACATTGCCATATTCAGCTTTCTGTAGTCTATGTACACTCTCCACCCTATTTGGATACGGGTTGGAATCAATTCATTGTCAGCATTAACAACTACAGTGATTCCTGACTTCTTTGGTACCACATGTACCAGACATACCCACTCATTATCAGATATGGGATATATGATCCCATTATCTAAGCACTTTAAAATTTTTTTCTTAATGACTTCCTTCATCACAGGATTTGCCTGTCTCTGAGGTTCCCTTGAGGGGTTGGTACCTTCCATAAGGTGTATTTGATGCTGAACAATAGACGGACTAATACCCTTGATGTCAGCCACAGTCCAACCTAAGGCTTCTTTGTGGATTTATAAGAGTTTGACTAACTCTTCTTCCTGACTAGAAGTCAAATAAGATGCAATTATAACAAAAAGAGTCTGGTCAGGTCCTAGGAAGGCATACTTCAGAGTAAACGATAACTCCTTTAATTCTAAGTTAGGTGGTTCAACCATTGAGGGCTTGGGGGTGAAAGTGGATAAAGGTCCTAGAGGTTCCACAGGTGTATGGATACTCCATGCCTCTGATAAGAAAGTGTCATCTACTCCTCCCAACTCTTCCATACACTGCAGGAATTTCAAGTCAAAGTCTTTGTCAAAAGTAGTCGCAACATGGTCAGAGATTCCTTGGAGCATATGTACTTCCTCAGTAGGTTGCTTACCCAACCTAAATATATTTAGATCAACGGTTTGGGTACCAAATGATAGCTTTATGAGACCATTTTTGCAATTTATCAATGCATTGCTTGTAGCCAGAAATGGTCTCCCTAAAATGATAGGGATTTGATCCTTATTGGAGACAATATGTATTTCTAAAGCAATAAAATCAACAGGAAAAAGAAATTCTCCTACCTTCAATAAAACATCCTCTACCATTCCTTTAGGAGTCTTTACAGAGCAATCAACTAGTTAAAGCGAGATGGACATTGGTTTCAACTTTCTCAATCCTAATTACCAGCTGACTAGCCCCTTCCACCCGGCCTTTATTCACTGTGTGAACAAGGTCTTGGTATGTATGGGTATTCTGGGTAAGTCGCAAGAAGGGTCAGCTTCTTTCCTCTACAAGGATTGACCCCATATTCCATCTCACACTATAGTAGAGGAGGTGCCGTGAAGATCTAGGAGTGTGAGCAGTATGAGCTGAAAGGCTCCCATACTGTTTGGAGGGTAGGGGGCATAAATGCCAAACCTGACCCCTAGGCTCCGGAGTTTGCTGGATCGAAGTAGGAAATTCTCCATCCGCCCGCCAATAGTAGAGGGGTTCGATTCCCATTATACGCGATGTGGTGAAAAAGACTAAAAAAATAAGATATGCCTTGCCTGCATTAAGCTGGTAAACTTGTTAAGGTAGAAGATTTACACTTGCACCTAAGTCTAGTAGAGCATGATCAATAAATGTGTTGCCTATGATTCAAGAGATGGTAGGACAGCAAGGGTCCTTGTATTTGGCTGCCACAGAATGGTTCAGAAGGAACTTAAATGTGTAGCCAAGAATATTTTTTTTTGGGAATTTGACTAATCCACTTTTGTGTGCATAAGTCTTTAAGGACTTTTGCATAAATTAGGATTTGATCAATTGCATCCAAAAGTGGGATGTTCAATTCTACCTGTTTGAAAACCTCTAAAATTTTATCAACTAAAGTAGTCTTCTTTTGGTTTACCAACCTATTAGGGAATGGGGCTGATAGAATAAAAACTCTGTCTATGATAGTCTCTTTGGATTTTTTAGGTTTATCAGACAAACCTGAAGACGGAGGCTTAGCAGTTGCCTTAAATTGGGGAACATTAATGGGAGAAACTGTGGGTTTGTTCTTTGGTGCTTCATCCTGTAGGTACTCTCGGCCACTTTGTAATGTATGGACTGCATTACATTGTTTAGAAGACCCTGATTGATTTTCTATGCCATTCACCTGAGGGTTTGGATTATTTGGTTGTGGGTGATGGCGTGGGTTGGTCTCTAGTTGGCTGGGCAGAATTCCCTTGTTCTTTTCACACATTTGGATAACCAATTGGGTGAGTGTCCTCTCCATACTAGTATGCCCTGCCATAAGAGTTGTCACATTCTTCTCCAACTCACTGAATCTGGCTAGCTCAGTCATGTTAGAAAACTTAGGGGATTGCTGAAAATTACCTTGAAGAATAAATTGGGTCTAAGGGGAGTATATGGTCTGGTGTAACTAGGTGGACCTTAATTTGGAAATTAGGATGGGTCCACATGGTTCCCTTGGTTGCAGGAGAAATTTGGATGATTTCTTCATCCTGGGTTGTAAGTGTTGCTATACGGACTGTACAGTGCACTTACATTAGCATCCTGAGAATTTCTCTGTGAAGGGCATTCCTCAATTATGTGTCTAGGAGTTTGACACTAGTTACACATTAGGACTTGCTTTTGGATTAGGTCTCTGCGAACTAAAGCTTCAATCCTTTTGATAAGGCTAAGTGTGCCTCCTTAGCTACTATGCCATCGACAAAGTAACCTTTATCTTTTTGGGTGCAGTCTATCTCTTACGCAGACTCCCACTCTCTTATTTTTTTATGAGATCCGCTAAAAAATTCCAAGCGTCAGTAGCATCCTCATAGATGGTAAATCATTGAGGACACATAGATTCAAGCATCTACTTGGTAGGGAAGTCTATCCCTTCGTAGTTAATTTAGCAAAGCTGTCACATTTCAATACCATGGTGAGGGCACTCTTAGAGTAGGCCTTGGAACCTCTCCATGAGTTGCGAAAAAGACTCATTTGGCTCTTTTTGAACCGCATTATATACCCTCAAAGTTTATTTGTCTTGTAAAGAGGAAAAAACTTTTTTAAGGAATAACACAGTAAATTTGTCCCATGAAGTAATGGAATTTATGGGAAGACCATAAAGCCATTTTTTAGCTCCATCCTTGAGTAAAAAAGTGATGCACCTCAATTTGACAGTATCATCACTGAACTGTTGCATCTTAATGGGGGTACAAACCTCCTCACACTTACAGAGGAACAAGTATGCATCATCTGAAGATAATCCATGAGAATGGAGAAGCATGGTAATGAATTGGGTTTTCAATATATAGTTATTGCCTATGGCAGCCGATAATTGACTACTTGAGGGTTGTGCTACCCTAGTAGGGTAGAACCTATCCTTAAGTGTGGTTTTGGGTTTAGCCATTGTAAACGATGGGACTCTTATCAGACGATTGGTAGAATCACGAGTCCACACTCTCATTCACAAACCTCTTTAAATGATAAAATTTTCTCTTTCTTTTTCCTCTAAATTTGACATGAAAAGTTGGATTTATTCAAATCGGGGTCAATGCAAACCTCCTGACGATCAATGGCTTAAAGACCGATTATATCCCTAATCACCTTGAAAAACAACGCTGTTACCACCTAAGCTATTGGTCATTATTCCTCTTGATAATTCGATAGCTAGCATCCCTTAACACCACATCATGATCAGGATTGGACCGTTGACTGTACTGTTCCAACCTAATAGATCAGAGGTGCAAAGAAAGGCATGAAAACCAATGAAAACTTTTTGCATTTTTTTTTTCGTGTTTTTTTTCATATCACTTTGAACTATTTAAAATAGTGAAAATAACAGCTTGCCTCCCCGACAATGGCGCCAAAAAACTTGATGTAAATTAAATGTATATGTAACCACAAGTGCACGGTATCATACAATAACGGATCAATCTTAGGGAGACGCTATTATCCTAACTCAAATAAAGCAAAGCATACCAAAGGGAATTGAATGAATTAACACCCTAATCACTCCACATAAAAACTAATCAAGCAACAAAAACAATAATAACCAATTCTTAACGACATGAAGATTTACGAAACCACTATATTAACTATAGAGTAACACATATCTATTACAATAAGGGAACGGAATTAAAAATAAAAGATTATAAGAAAAACTTATCTCGTTGGAAGATTTCTTTGTCATCGCTCATCGTCTTGTTATCACTCCAAGGCGATGCACAAACTATTACAAAGGGAGCCTTCTCCCCTAAATTAAAATAGTAATGGGGTACAACCTATATTGATCTACCCTACTACAGAGTTCTATAACTGAAATTAAAACTTAAAGAAAAAATAAATAAATAAATTAGCAAGAAGAATACAACTTGAAAAGAAGAAACTAAAACTCTCAAACTCCCCCGTAAATTTTCAAAACTAAAAAAAAAAACTCAATAGAATTCTTGGATGCTTTTTCTATTACTGAGTATCTCATATATATACAAGTGAGTAAAGATCACAATCAATTTTTACAATTATATTAAAAGAGATTTTGTGGAGATAATTTTGATAACCAAATTTCAATCTTGTAGGTTCATTGTATGTGGATGATTCTTGAGTAGAAAAAGATCTTGCAAGAACTCATTGTATCTTTGGCATCATTATCTCTTTTTGAAACTTTCATAATCGATTGGAGCTTTTCATTCTTCCATGCCATGCCAATCTACACATTTGATATCTATCACACCCCAATTCTGGCTGAACCAGAAGTGTGAGTGAATTGTCTCCAAATCATGGCTCACACCAAGATCTCAATAGACCGTGTCAACAAACCATTCCAAGCAAACAAACCATAATCAGAGAATAATAAATAGTAGCGGATTTAAATAAATAAATGAACTGAGTTTTCTATTTGTAATTAAATAATTATCCAGTTATGCCATCATCCATAATCATAAATAATAATTTGTTACATTGTTTATATCCAACTAAAAGAAAAAAAAAGAATTAAATAAATAATCCCTAAAGGAACACATAGAAAGAGCACTCGCATGAGGCATCATGCTCGTCCTCTACTGCCTGTGTGTCAATAGTAGCTATTGTCCCGTATGCTAGGGCAGCCATAAAGTCTTCAACCGTATAACCTGCATCAAGATCTGAAAAAGAGAATATATATATATATATATATATATATATATATATATATATATATATATATATATATATATATATATATATATATATATATATATATATATATATATATATATATATATTCGGGTGAGCTCACAACTTAGCTCAGTAAAGCACAAGACCGATGCAACATACAAAATGTATGAGAATAACATTACAATTAGATCAGGTATAACTTGCAAAATGCTATGGTAAGGTTTGGAGGCCACCACACCTCCATGCATGAGAGTGTGAGCACACCCAACAGTCAGGCACCGATCCACATTACTGCTGTTGCCCCACATCACTCACTCCGGTATAGAGATAGAGCTAGAGCCTGGCAGGCAGGCTGAGCCACCATCCCACGTCCTCCCCCTGATACCCTACACCACACCTAAATCCCTGTTGGCAAGGGCTTACAAGTGGGTTCTGTTTCTAACCAGTCCTATCCCTACCCCAGCACAACTCCCTACGACATAGAGATAGGGCTCGAGTTTGGTGGGCAGGCAGAGCCACAATCCCACGTCTTCCCCCTGATACCCTATTCATACCAAGCCTACTAAGGTAGACGACGATACGAAAAGGTGTTAGTGTGAGGATATATCCAGGGCCCCACCCCCCTTCACATTCCACATACTAACGAAAAACATTTACATGCCTAAACAAACAACATCCTAGCATACGAATATGCATGAACAGGTAATAAGAATTTAAATAACTAGATGACATGTAAAATGCACAAAGAACAAACAATAAACACAGATACAGATATGATCACAATGGTTTACTGTTATTTAGTTACTTAGGGTTTGGGGTCTTGTCCCTTACCTGACGCGTGACTGCAAGTCCATTCTACGTCACAGAGTCCACTTATGCCGTCTACAGGTCCTACAAGATCATATTTTTAGATTATGATTTAGTTGCTAGGGTTCTAATTGGTCAAAACCAAGTTTAGCCAAGCAAACAGGCCTCAGTAAGCATACTGGTCTCAGTACCGGTCTCAGTATAGTGAGACCGGTATGTGCTGCGGTATATACCGGTCTTGATATCGGTCTCAGTACCGATCTCGGTACCGATCTCAGTACCGGTCTCAGTACACTGCAGTCGGTATGTACTTGCGGTATATACCACAAGACCATACCGCAGGACTTATTGTCCAGCCGATATGCCCGGCGGTATGGGTTCGAGAGCCCAATCTCGGACCTCCCTCTCCCGTCTATCATTGTCTTGGTTTTTAGGGTTTTTCCTAAACATTATAAAGTCCAAATACTTGTTTAGTCATCTAGGTTTTGACTATTTCGTCGCATCCTTCTCAGATTGATCTCAATGAGAACTAGGGTTTTGGGGTTCTAGGATTTTGGATCATTACTTCGTTTCACGGCTTCGATCCGAAATCCTAACACCAATATAGAGGTTGAGCACTAACCAGTGTTTGTTGAATGGCAGTGTTCTCCTCCAATGGAAAGATCCCCCTTCTTGCACAGTCTCCTTCCTCCTTGCTCCTTCTCAGATCTCTTCTAGACGGTCTAGGGTTTGAGAATGTTTGGAAGGATCTAAGAAGAAGGAATGATGTGTATATATATAGTGGGAGACCATTCTAGGAAGGTCTCCTATGTCTACAAGGTTTCCTAAACTCGATTCGGAGTGTGGGATCCGCTGGAGTTCGTCTCCACTCGAAAAATACATACCGGTCGATCGATATGTAAAAATTACATTTTTACACATCGTTTCTCATACCTTGATATCGCAGTTCGTCACCCGGCCTCGCCTTCCGGTCTGGTTATGATTGGGAGACCTGTCACAATGTAAACCATGAGTTAAATCGAGTTTTCAGAGCATAATTCTTACAATATCAATCTTGAGAGAGAAAAAAAAAAAGAAAACCCTAAGATATGGCAATCTCTACCTTATAAATTCCATTCAAAATCAGTAGGAAATATTTTCTCAGGAGAATGGAATCTCTCACATGAGACTGGACTGCTTTTTGACTTGGTCCAAGGCTGATCGTATACATAAAATTTGTCTCTCCTTATAAAATTCGTCCCTATGCACAGTTGCTGAGTTGACAGGGTGAGTTAACTGGATAGGATCACTAAAAATGCATAAAATGGTCTTTTGAAGCTCAGATTTTTTCATTCTTTCACCTACACCCTATAAATATAAAAACAACATTAAATACCGAAGAAGCATCATAAATAAAATAAGAGATGCATACTTTATGCTCTAAATTTACACATAAAATGTGTTCATCAATAATCTTGTGTTGTATAATGGATAAGCTATGTAAAAAGAGAATAAACTACTAAAAATAGAAAATAAAGATTAGATCTAAGCACACCCATTCAATGTTATATATATATATATATATATATATATATATATATATATATATATATATATATATGGTTGTTATTCATGTAACAAGACATTTAGACAAATAACAAATCAGTGAAATTATTACTAATACAAATTAATAATTAAATGTTAAAAGTTCAAATAGATGGGACAAACTTGACATTTCACGTTCTTTTAGAAAAAATTCCTAATTACATTGTAAATCCTATTTTAAAAGGGTATTACTGTCTTTATATTATTATTTTTTATTTAAGTTTACCTATCTATAGCTTTTTTTTTACAAGAAGGCAGAGGGATATCTGCCCCTTTTCGTTCTTCTCTGTTGTATTTCTAGCAGAAATAGGAATAAGAAGATGGCTTATTCTTATGTAATCATCTCCTTATATCTTTTTCTCTCCGTTTACCTTTCTTCTCCCTTTCATTGTCTTTTTTTTCTTTTTTCCTCTTGAGGTCTTTCTCTCAGTCTCCTCTCTTTGTCTTTTAGAAAGTAATACATAAAACTAAGGATTTGCAATGCATCACTTTCCTCCCTATCTGGAACCCTAATTTCGAGTTTCAAGGTAGACCCTTTTACATTGTTACTTTTTTATAAATTTTGATTATCATTATTTATCCACTTTTGCTTCTCTTTTCATGAACTTTACAACATTTTTGTTATTGTTCTTGAGGTATTTGGGTCCAAGGGAGTATCTCAGTTTCATAAATGTCATAATTATTCCATTTACTATAATTAATCAACAAATTAATATGACCATATATCTTCACTACAGCTAATGCCTTTGATATATACGATGGTGTATTGGGCTTGGACACCATACCCTGTAAAATGCATATGCATACAGATAGAGGGCATGCACGAGGTTGAAACCAAAACAATATGGGAAGAAAAATATTAGGGTTTTTGCACCATGAATTTGTATGGATGTTGGTATCGGATTTGCTTGATGGTCTAACAAGGATTGGACACGTGTCGGTTTCCCATCCGATCTGTACACAGGATCGGATGGGTTTTGGACATGGACGATACCATTATATAGAACCATGGTTTAAGTTATTGGTATCAGAATGGCCAATCCATATTGGTTTTCAACCCAATCGATTCTTAATTTTGATCCTCGATCTCCGATCCCAACCATTTTAATACTACTTTAATGAAGGTGGGGCATGTGTCAGTTTCTTATTGGATATCCGTAGAGTGATCCGATCTTGATCATATCAGTTTTGGACATGCCTGATACCATGTGCGATACATGGATTTAGAACAATGGCTAAAGGTATCAGTATCGGTATCAAATCGATTGAATCAGGAAATTCGTGTCACACCCCAATTCTGAACCGACCAGAATGATGTGAGTGAACCGTCACTGAACCAACAGTTCACTCTAGGATCTCGAATAGACCGTGTCCACTCATACAAATCATTGCACATAACCACAATCAGAATATAAATAATACAACAGAAGTCTTTAAATAAATGAACTGAGTATCTATTGATAAATTTAAATAACATAATCAATTATCCAAATTTCCAAACATAAAATAATATCCTTACATCCACTTAATCCAACTAAAAATAACTAAAAATAAATAAAAATCCAATCAAAGGTACACGCAGAAAGAACACTCGCATGAAGCGTCATGCTCGTCCTCTCCTGCCTGTACATCCAAAGCAGCAATGCCACCATAAGTCGGAGCGTTCACGTAGTTGTCCACCATGTAACCTGCATCAACATCTAAAAACAATGTACGTACAAAGGGTGAGCTCACAACTTAGCTCAGTAAGACAATCAGACAGTTTCACAATATTATGCATGAGTAACAATCATTTTATGCTGTGGTCTGGTTTAAGTTTGCAATGTGCTATAGAAAGGTTTAGAGGCCGCCTCACCTCTATACACGAGTGTGTGGCATCGCACAGTAGATCACACCATCACCGACCCACATGCACCCATCATGGAATTGAGATAGAGCTAAGGTATACCCGCACCTCCCCTGATACTCCATCCATACCAGTACCTAAGCCCCTATTGGCCAGGGTTTGCAAACTGGGCTCGCAACTAACCAATCCTATATGTCATCAATGTAGGCTCTATCCCAGTACAGCCGTCTACGGCATAGAGATAGAGCTAGAGAGTGCAGGCCGGGCTGGAGACCACAATACCTCACCTCCCCCTGATACCCTATCCGCAACTAACACACTAGGATAGAACAATACGCAGGTAGACCCTATCCCAACATAACTCCCTACGACATAGAGATAGAGCTAAAGCATCGTGGACATGCCAGCGTCAACATCGGAGACCACAGTGTCATGTCATCATGGCCAGGTCAACATCAACATCGGAGACCACCGTGCCACGACCTTCCCCTGATACCCCACCCGTACGAAGCATGTTAAAATAGAATACTACAAAATGTGCCAGAGTGAGGAATGATCCCAGGCCCCCATGCCCTTCCCATTCCACATTCCAACGAAAACAACCAAATGCCTAACAATCACATCCTATCGTATGGAATATGCATGAACAATAATAATAACTGAAAATAAAAGATGGCATGTGAATATGCACAAACATTGCATCATATATTCAGGGTCATTAACAAAGATTTGCAGTCCATTAATTATTAGGGTTTAGGTCAGATTCCCTTACATGACGCTCGTTTGATAGCTTGCTCCATGTCGCAAGATCCAAACGGAATATCACAAAGTCCTACAATATTATTAGGGTTTCGTTAGAATAGTTTCTTAGGGTTTCACGTTGATCGAAAAACCAACGAGGTTACAAAAATACACTCACAGAGCTGACCGATGGCATGTACCGGTCGGAGCTCTGTGGGGAAATCTGGCGACCGGTATGGTCAGCCGGTCCCCACAGACCAGCCCTTCAGAAGGTATCGATCGCAACATACCGGTCGCACAGGGTGCAACCAGTATAGTCGACCGATATGTCTCCGGAAGACCATACTTTGGGTTTTTCGACTACCGTTGATCATTCTCCATGGATTTCCAGGGTTTCTCCTATCCATTCTTGGTCTAAGCTTTGAGTTAGAGTTCTCTCCAACTCATTCAAGTCTAGTTTTGATGATAATCACCCTAGAACTCGAATCTAGGGTTTGATGGCTAATTAGGGTTTAATGTCCAATTAGGGTTTTAGATCAATACCTGCTTTGCATGGTATTGATCCAACCATACAACTATCCTAGTGTCATAGAGTAAGAAGAATGATTAAAACACTTACCGTCAACTGGCGTAAGGCGAGCGTCGTCGAACGGCAATGGCGGCACTTCCTTCTTCTTCCTAACTTCTTCTCCTTTCCAACCTCCTTCTCCTCTCTAGGGTTTGTGAGAGATAATGGAAAGGATTCTAGGAGGCTTAGAGGGGTTAAATAGGCTAGGATTAGGGTTTAGTAACCCTATTAGGATTAGGAAAGTCCAGGTATTAGGGTTTAGGAAAGTGGGACCCGCAGAGATCTAATTCTGGATCTTGGTAGTCTACTGCGCAGACCATACCGGTCGATCGGTACCAAGACCGGTACCATCGACCGGTCAACATAACTAATGATTATTTGACCGTCTTTGTTCCGATTTCACACTTGTTTGTCACCCGCTCGTCCTGTCTGGCCCGGTGATGATCGAAAGACCTGTTACGACATGAAATCAAGGTTTAAATCGGGTTCATGGAGTGCGGGTCTTACAACTCCCCCACCCTTAAAAGAAATTTCGTCCCGAAATTTGCATGTAGGTCTCACAACTCCCCTACCCTTAAAAGAAATTTTGGCCTCGAAATTTAAACGTACCTTGATTGTCGAAAAGGTTAGGGTACTCCTTCCTCATCGCGCTCTCCTCCTTCCAAGTAATTTCTTCGACATCTTGGCTTTTCCAATGCACTTTCACATAATGGATATCCTTGGTTCGAAGTTGCTGTACCTTTCGGCTTGAGAGCATCACAGGCACCACTTCAAATGTTAAGTCTTCAGTCAAGTCTGGGGGGTCTGCTGTCAAGATGTGCGATGGATCTCTGACATACTTCTTCAATAATGATACATGGAACACATCATGAACGCTTGACATAGATGGTGGTAGAGCCAATTGATATGCTACATTACCCCGTCTGGTCAATATCTCATATGGTCCCACATACCTGGGGCATAACTTCCCCTTCTTACCAAACCTTTTCAGACCTCGCACCGGTGATATCTTCAAGAATACTTTGTCACCCACTGCAAACTCCAGATCTCGACATTGATTATCCGCATAGGGCTTCTGTCGAACTTGAGCTGTCTTTACTCTCTCCTTGATTTGATCAATCACTCGACAAGTTTCTTCAACGAACTCCAGTCCTACAATTCTTCTTTCTCTCACCTCGTTCCATAACAGAGGTGTTCGATACTTTTTCCCATAGAGTGCTTCATATGGAGCCATCTGAATTGTAGCCTGATAGCTGTTGTTATAAGCAAACTCGATAAGTGATAGCTTCTCGTCCCAAGATCCCTTGAAGTTTAATGCACAAGCTCGGAGCATATCTTCTAAAATTTGAATAGTCCTTTCTGACTGCCCGTTTGTCTGAGGGTGGAAAGCTGTACTAAACTTTAACTTGGTTCCCATAGCTTTCTGCAATCCTCCCAGAACTTTGATGTAAAACGAGGGTCTCTGTCAGATACTATACTTTTTGGGACGCCATGAAGTCTGACTATATTATCAACATATAACTTGGCCAGCTTGTCCATGGTATACTGAGGTCTAACCGCAATGAATCGAGCTGTCTTGGTGAGTCGATCGACTATTACCCAAACTGCATCCACTGACCTTGGTGTCAAAGGTAGGCCAGTGACGAAATCCATAGTAATGCAATCCCACTTCCACACAGGCTTCGGTAGTGGTTGCAGCAAACCTGCGGGTCTCTGCCTTTTTGCTTTAACTTATTGACAATTTAGACATTGGAACACGAAACGAGCTATATCTGCTTTCATACCCCTCCACCAATACAATCTTCTTAAATCATGGTACATTTTGGTACTTCCTGGATGTACCGAATATGGAGTGTAATGAGCTTCAGTCATAACTCGATCTCTGATATTGTAGTCTTTACTCTCAGGTATACATAACCATCCACGATACCTGAGTACCTTGTCTGAATCCCAGGTAAAGTCAGGATTGCTCATACCCTTCTCTAGGTCTTCTTGTACTGTCTTGAGATGTGGATCCTGTAGGATTGCTACCTTGACTTCATCAACTTGATCCGGTGAGATCTTCAAGGCTACGAACATCATGGTGAACTTATGAATTAAGCCTTGCTCGAATGGATCTTCAGCAGTCTCTATTATAAACTCGTCATCACCTTCAATTGAACTTGAGGCTGCAGCACATAATGCGGCATTTGTACTTGGTCCTGCCTCAAGTTTCAATGCCCACTTTCTGCTTAAGGCATCATCCATGACATTTGCCTTACCCGGATGGTACTGGATGTCACAATCATAATCTTTTAATAACTCCAACCATCTCCTCTGTCTCATATTCAGGTCTTTCTGAGTGAACAGATAGGTTAAGCTCTTGTGGTCTGACTTAATTTGAAACTTTTCACCGTACAAGTAGTGTCTCCAAGTCTTGATTGCGTGTATAACCGCTGCTAGCTCCAAATCATGCGTAGGATAGTTCTTCTCATGCTCTTTTAACTGTCTTGATGCGTGAGCAATCACCTATTCTCCTTGCATCAATACACACCCAATACCCAACCCTGAAGCATCCGTATATAAGGTAAACGGTACGCTTGGTTCTGGGATGGTCAAGATAGGTGCAGAGACTAGTATTGACTTCAAAGTCTAAAATCACTTCTTGCACTCATCTGTTGATATGAATTTCTCTCCTTTCTTGGTCAATCTGGTGAGTGGAACAACGATCCTGGAGTAATCCTCCATGAATCTTCTATAATAACCAGCCAACCCAAGGAAACTACGAATCTCTGCAACAGATTTTGGTGCTTCCCATCCTACTATTGCAGCTATCTTACTTGGATCGACCTTGATACCATCTTCAGATACTACATGGCCCAAGAAAGCCACTTCTTTCCACCAAAATTCACACTTCTTGAACTTAGCATAAAGCTTCTCCTTTCTCAGCCGTTGTAGGGCTGCTCTTAAATGTGTTGTATGAGCCTCCCTGTCCTTTGAGTAGACCAATATGTCATCGATGAATACGATGACCGAAGTGTCCAACATATCATGAAACACTCGGTTCATCAGTTCCATGAACGACACTGGTGCATTAGTCAACCCGAACGACATAACTAGAAACTCATAATGCCCATATCTTGTCCTGAAAGTAGTCTTCAGAATATCTTCGGCCTTGACCTTCAGTTGGTGATACCCTGATCGGAGATCAATCTTAGAGAAAACCTTTGCACCCTGTAACTGATCGAACAGATCATCGATTCTAGGCAAAGGATAACGATTCTTGATTGTTAATTTGTTCAGCTCACGGTAGTCGATACACAACTGTACACTTCCGTCTTTCTTCTTGACAAATAATACAGGTGCTCCCCAAGGCGATATGCTAGGTCGTATGAAACCCTTATCTAACAATTCTTGTAATTGGGTCTTCAACTCCTTTAATTCGGTAGGGGCCATCCTGTACGGTGCTTTAGCGCCGAACCTGGCATAAGGTCTATCACAAATTCTGTAGCCCTGTCTGATGGTAGACCTGGGAGATCCTCTAGAAATACATTTGAGAACTCTCGTACCACATCTAGATCTTCCATCTTCGGCACCTCAGCAGTGATGTCGACTACAGATACTAAATACCCCACTCCAGCTTTCTCTAAGCATCTCTTAGCTTTTAGGGCGGAGAGAATCAGCTTCCGCTTCCTAGGTAACTTGGTCCCAATGAAGCTATACTCCTTTCCCTTTTTGTCTGTAAGCACAAGCTTCCTTTCACCACATAATAGGCTATCTGAATGATGGCCTAGCCAGTCCATTCCCAAGATGACATCAAAGTCTGCCATCTAGAGTTTTATCAAATTTGCTTCTAAGTCTCGGCCCTCAATACATACTGTACACGGCCCATAATATTCAGTCAAAGCCACCTCGACTTCTAGCGGAGAGCGAACTATCAAGCTTGGGTTCAAGTGCTTGATTGGTAACTCCATTCGCTTTCCAAAGGAAATGGAAACAAAGGAGTGCGTGGCCCCAGAGTCAAAGAGTACTCTAGCAGGTATACCAGCTACATTTAAAATTCTTGAAATTTTATTGTCCCTTAGTTCTACATGCTCATACACACAATGAAATAGTAAGCTAGATAGTAAGGGGTAGAATCATACCAGTGACCACATCAGGTGATGCGGCTACCTCTTTGGTGGTGACAGCAAATACTTTTCCTTGCTATGGAGGTTGCTTCTTATTTAGAGTGCAGTTCCTTGCAACATGACCCAGTTGCTGGCAATTATAGCATTTGATATTCGGGTTGTGTCCAGCGAACTATGGCACAGGTGGTGCCGTATTGTTCCTTGCAGGCACTGTAGCGGACTGAGCCCTATATGGGTGAAAAGGTCTATTGTTACCTCCACCTGAAATCTCAGTATCGGGTCTCTTCAATCCCCTGTTTTGTGCAAAGAAGCTATCCCTCTGACTAGATTCTATCACTCTTGCAACCTGTACAGCCTCATTATAAATTTTCTTGTCCAGACCCAAAATATGCTCTCTGATGCTTCCACGCAGTCCATGGTGAACCTACGTGTCTTGGTCTCCTCCTCTTGCATACTTGCCGATGCGAAGAAAAATAACTCTTCGTACCTCTGCTGGTAGGCATCCACAGTCGACTGAGGCTGCTGCAGATTAAGGAATTCCTTCTCCATCTGATCTCTGAAATTCTTTGGAAAATATTTATCGAAGAAGGCTACCTTGAACACTGCCCAATCCACCTGTGTATGCTTTGTCTCCAGATATGCCCGTGTAGAATTCCACCAAGCATTCGCATCCTCTTTTAGCATATGAGTGGCAAACAGTACCTTCTCATCCTCTGTACAAGTCATCAGGCGGAAACTCTTCTCCATTTCTGCAACCCACTGTGCTGGCCATAATGGTTTCCCTATCTTACCTGTGAATGAAGAAGGCTTCAACTTTAAGAATTTGTCCACCGCCCGACTCAGATCATGCTGCCCCTGTGTATTCATCCCATACCATGGTGGTGGATACGGATAGGCTCCCTGATAAGCATAAAACGATGGAAACTGGTGCGGTGGTTGTACATTCTGTGCTTGGCCCATCGGCCCTGGACTACCATGCATCGGAAGTGTAGTATTATTCCCTCCAGACCCAGGCGTACCTTCAGTGGGAACATGACCCGGTGGCCTGAACATCTTTAACATCTCGATCAGGAAAGCTTTCTGCTGAGCTTCCATTTGATATACCAGATTGGTCACAATTGTCTCAGAGTTCGTGTGAGAAGGGCCAGGCAAATTTATCGGTGCCCTTGGAACCTGCTCTTCCTCCACTACCAGGTTTGGCTCTCCAACGTAGCCTGGTTCTACATGTTCTTCTTCATCCTGGCGTACCCTAGAATGGTGAAGCTTTCGGCCCCTACGACCGTTTCTGCCTACCATCTCAGACTATTCTGTTTGGATCTGAGAAGAAGACATAACACGTGAGAATAATAATAGTAGTGTTAGTCTCAAACAATATAAGGCGAACAGTCAAAAAGTAGAAATTTAAACTGTAAATATTTTTTTTTAAAATTTTTCATAAATTTTCTGGCCTTTCTATAGCTGACCGGTCGCATCATACTGGTCGCACCACTGTAGAGGGTTGTGCGACCGGTATAGTTGACCGGTCAGAATTTACATTCTGACCGAGACATAGCGGTCGCGACCTCTATGGGGTACCGATCGACCGATATATCGACCGGTATGCCTAGAAAGGTCTTTAAAATCGCAAAAAAGTGAGAAAAAACTCACTTTTCTCTTATTCTTTTCTCCGGTGGCAATTCTCCTCTGACTTCTGAGTTGCTACAGTCCGACCGGTTATCGTAGGAGTTGTTTTCTTCCGTTTTAGACTAGGCATATCGTCTCCAGGTAAGCCTTTTCCCTCTCTATCAAATTTTTTTCAAATTTTCATATCGTCTTTACCTAGAATTATTGATTTTTCTTTGATTGGAAGATTCTAATCGTAGGAATTTATTTCCTTCGACTTATAAAGGGTTTAAAGACCCCCAAGAGCAAAAGCCCTCGACCAAATTGGACTTCCACCGAATGGTTTTAGTAAAAAACTAATTTTTCTAGTTTTTAACCTAGGTTTTTCAAAATTTTTGAAATTTTCTTGAATTTTTCCAATTTCTTAAATTTCTTGTTGGAATTGCATATGATTGGTTTGCTTGAAGAGTGCGGGGGTTACGTAAGTCCTCCTCCCCAAGTTTTGGGTGAGTTCGAGGCTTTTTCCCAATTTACTGTCGTTATGCTGTCGAACTTTCAACAATTTTTAACATTTTTCTTCTTGTTTCTTTTATGTTTTATAGTTTAAATGGATCCCCGAAGAGGTCTTGGCAAGCGTTCCTATGGCTTGGGCATGCACGCTCCTCATCCTCTAGTTCCACAGCTCGATGAGCGGTGGTTCCGTTCTGAGGCGGCACAAGCCCGTTTCCCTTGGTTCGATAGTAAGAATATTGAATCTGGCCGGCGGGTCAACTTGGAGCAGTTGCACAGGTTTGATGTGCAAGCGGGTTTCCACAGGCTTGGGTGGGTGCCTGTCATCACTTACACTGAGACCACTCGCCCCAACCTGGTCAAGCACTTTTATGCTAACCTGGAGCTTCATGGGGATGTCAATGATCCCAATCAGGGTAGGGACTTGCGCATCTCCAGCTTTCTCAAGGGCGTCCATATCTCCTTCGATACTCATCAGCTGACTGACTTACTGGGGGTACCCAATGATGGAGATTTAGTATACTGCCCCCCAAAGTGAAGGGCTATCTGAGCGAGGATCTATGCCGAGAGATAGCGAGTAGATACTCAATCCCGGGGCTCCTATGAAGGCAGTAGCTTGAGACCTACACCTCGGGTATACAGTTGCATTATTCGGCACAACATCGTGCCCCAAAGCAGTCACTATAGTGAGTTATCCCAACTCACCCAGTATATTACCTACTGTGTCCGCACCAGGGAGCGGGTCTCTCTCCCTTACCTCATCATTCGGACCATGCATCAGGCGACTCTGGCCGATCAGGCCAGTAACCTCCCATATGGCCGTTTCATCACTACTCTTCTGTGGCACCTACGAGTGAGCATGAGGGGTGAGGTGGCTCTTGAGGATACCATGACCTCCGACATCGACTGGGATGCCATCCTTAGGATGCAGATGGACTCCCTGCCTGTTAGTGTTGATGAGATGGAGGCTCACCCTCGCCCACTCAGGAGGGTAGCAGCCGCAGCAGCAGCAGCCAATGCGGCACATGCAGCAGAGGCTAAGAGTGATGATGGGGATGACGATGATAGGGCGAAGGATGTACCAGTGCCAGCCCCACAACCTATACCTATAGCACCACAGCCTATACCTACAGCAGGACCATCTTAGCCTCCTCCCGACACCATGATGGGTATGTTCACGGAGATCAGGCACGCTCAGCGTGAGATGAGCCGTGACTTGGCGCACTTGGCTCGTAGCCTCAGAGTCACTCAGGATCAGGTGCACTGGCTTAGGGTCGCTTACGAGCGAGATTATGACATAGCGGACCCTATTCCTCCTAGGCCCCCCACCCCATGATAGAGTGTTATTTCTTTCTTTCTTTTTGGTATATTTATGTATCAGGGTAACTATCTGGTTTGTAGATTGTACCCTGTAGTACTATTACATTTGATACTCTCTTTTCTATTTAATGGATGTTTTATGGTTTTTCTAACTAGTGCATGAGTATCATTAAATTCTATATTTAATATAGTATATTATGCTCTTTCTTAATCAGTCTCAGGTATCAAACAATGCTTATGGTGTGTTTGTATTAAGATTTTTAATTTTTCTTATCTCAATTCAACGACTTAATTAAGTGCAATATGGTTTGTTGGACAGAGCCCGAGAGCTCTGATACCAAGTTATCACACCCCAATTCTGAATTGACCAGAATGGTGTGAGTGAACAGTCACTGAACCAACGGTTCACACTAGGATCTCGAATAGACCGTGTCCACTCATACAAACCATTGCACATAACCACAATCAGAATATAAATAATATAGCGGATGTTTTTAAATAAATGAACTGAGTATCTATTGATAAATTTAAATAACATAATCAATTATCTAAATTTCCAAACATAAAATATAATATCCTTACATCCACTTAATCCAACTGAAAATAACTAAAAATAAATAAAAATCCAATCAAAGGTACACGCAGAAAGAACACTCGCATGAAGTGTCATGCTCGTCCTCTCCTGCCTGTACATCCAAAGCAGCAACGCCATCATAAGTCAGAGCGTTCACGTAGTCGTCCACCATGTAACCTGCATCAACATCTAAAAATAATGTACGTACAAAGGGTGAGCTCACAACTTAGCTCAGTAAGACAATCAGAAAGTTTCACAATATTATGCATGAGTAACAATCATTTTATGTTGTGGTCTGGTTTAAGTTTGCAATGTGATATAGAAAGGTTCGGAGGCCGCCTCACCTCTATACACAAGTGTGTGGCATCACACAGTAGATCACACCACCACCGATCCACATGCACCCATCATGGAATTGAGATAGAGCTAATGTAAGACCCGCACTCCGTAAACCCAGCCTAAACCTTGGTTTTGTTTCGTAGTAGGTCTTCCGATCATCACCGGGCCAGACGGGACAAGCGGATGACAAATAGGTATGAAATCGGACCAAAGACGACCAAATAGTCATCATTTTATGTTTACCGGTCGATGGTACCGGTCTTGGTACCGGTCGACCGGTATGGTCTGCGCAGCTAAGTGCGAAGATTCAAAAATTGGTCTCTGTAGGTCCCACTTTCCTGATTCGAATCCTAGAAATTTCCTAATCCTAGTAGGGTTACTAAACCCTATTTTTAACCTATAAATACACCCTTAAGCCTCCTCAAATCCTTTCCATTGTCTCTCACAAACCCTAGAGAAGATAAAGGGGTTGGAAAGGAGAAGAGCTAGGAAGAGGAAGAAGGTGCTGCCATTACCGTTCGACGAAGCTCACGCTACGCCAGTCAACGGTAAGTGTTTAAATATTCTTCTTATCCTATGTTAGTTCTGTGGGTGGATCAATACCATGCAAAGTAGGTATTGATCTAAAAACCTAATTGGCCAATAAACCCTAAGTTGCCGTCAAACCCTAGATTCGAGTTTCGAGATGATATTCATCGAAACGAGACTTGAATGAGTTGGGGATAACTCTATCTCCAAGTTTAGAATTAGAATGGATAGGAGAAACCTTGGAAATCCATGGAGGATGATCGACGGCAGTCGAAAAACCCATGTATGGTCTTCCGGAGACATACCGGTCGACTATACCGGTTGCACACAGTGCGACCGATATGTTGCCACCGGTATCCCTCGGGAGGCTGGTCTGTGGGGACCGGCTGACCGTACCGGTCACCAGTCTTCCCCACAGAGCTGCGACCGGTACATGCCACCGGTCAGCTCTGTGAGGGTATTTTGTAACCATGTTGGTTTCCGACCAACATGGAACCCTAAGCAATATATTCTAATGAAACCCTAATAATGTTGTAGGACTTTGTGACATATCGTTTGGATCTTGCGACGTGGAGCAAGCTAACAAACGAGCGTCAGGTAAGGGAATCTGACCTAAACCAAATAATTAATGGACAGTAAGTTGTTGTTAATCACCTGAATATCTATGATGTGATGTTTGTGCATATTCACACGCCATCCTTTACTTTCAGTTATTATTATTGTTCATGCATTGATAGGATGTGATTGTTAAGCATGTGATTTTTTTCGTTAGTGTGTGGAGTGGGGCATGGGCTTGGGATCGCTCCTCACACTAGCACCTTTTGTAGTATTTTGTCTTAACATGCTTGGTACGGGTGGGGCATCAGAGGAAGGTCGTGGTACGATGGTCTCCGATATTGATGTTGGCCTGACCATGGTTATGTGGCACTGTGGTCTCCGAGTCGACGCTGGCTTGTCCACGATGCTTTAGCTCTATCTCTATGCCGTAGGGAGTGATGTTGGGATAGGGTCTACCTACGTATTGTTTCTATCCTGGTGGGTTAGTTGCGCATAGGGCATCAGGGGAGGTGTGGGAATGCCTTAGCTCTATCTCTATGCCGTAGACGGATGTGCTGGGATAGAGTGTACATTGATGACATATAGGATTGGTTAGTTGCGAGCCCAGTTTGCGAGCCCTGGCCAGTAGGGGCTTAGGTACTGGTATGGGTAGAGTATCAGGGGAGGTACGGGCGTATCTTAGCTCTATCTCTATTCCATGGTGGGTGCATGTGGGCCAATGGGGGTGTGATCCATGAGGTGCCACACACTCATGTATAGAGGTGCGGGGGCCACCTAACCTTTCTATAGCACATTGTAAACTTAAAACCTGACCACAACATAAAATTGATTGTTACTCATGCATAATCTTGTGAAACTATTTGATTGCCTTATTGAGATGTGTTGTGAGCTCACCCTTTGTATATACATTGTTTTTAGATGCTGATGTAGGTTACACGGTGGATGACTACATAAACGCTCTGGCGTATGGAGGTGTAGCTGCTCTGGATGTGCAAGCAGGAGAGGACGAGCATGACGCTTCATGCGAGTGCCCTTTCTGCGTGTACCTTTGATCGGATTTTATTTATTTCTTTCAGTTATTTTCGGTTGGATTACATGGATGTACGGATATTATTTTATGTGTTTGAATTTGGATAATTGGATATTTATTTAAATTATCAATAGATACTCAGTTCATTCTATTTAAAGTCTTCCGTTGTATATTTATATTCTGATTGTGGTTATGTGTAATGGTTTGTATGAGTGGACACGGCCTATTCGAAATCCTGGTGTGAACCGTTGGTTCAATGACGGTTCACTCACACCATTCTGGTTGGATCAGAATTGGGGTGTGACAGCTAAGGTATTTCCGCACCTCCCCTGATACTCCACCCATACCAGTACCTAAGCCCCTACTGGCCAGGGCTTGCAAACTGGGCTCGCAACTAACCAATCCTATATGTCATCAATGTAGGCTCTATCCCAGTACAGCCATCTACGGCATAGAGATAGAGCTAGAGCGTGCAGGCCGGGCTAGAGACCACAATACCTCACCTCCCCCTGATACCCTATCCGCAACTAACACACTAGGATAGAACAATACGCAGGTAGACCCTATCCCAACATAACTTCCTACAGCATAGAGATAGAGCTAAAGCATCGTGGACTATTACAAAGTCCATTAATTATTAGGGTTTAGGTCAGATTTCCTTACCTGACGCTCTTTTGATAGCTTGCTACACGTCGCAAGATCCAAACATAATATCACAAAGTCCTACAATAATATTAGGGTTTCGTTAGAATAGTTTCTTAGGGTTTCAAGTTGGTCGGAAAATCAACGAGGTTACAAAAATACACTCACAGAGCTGACCGGTGGCATGTACCTGTCGCAGCTCTGTGGGGAAATCTGGCGACCGATATGGTCAGCCGGTCCCCATAGACCAGCCCCCCGGAAGATATCGGTCGCAACATACCGGTCGCACAGGGTGCAACCGGTATAGTCGACCGGTATGTCTCCGGAAGACCATACTTTGGGTTTTTCGACTGCCGTCGATCATTGTCCATGGATTTCCAGGGTTTCTCCTATCCATTCTAGGTCTAAGCTTTGAGTTAGAGTTCTCTCCAACTCATTCAAGTCTAGTTTTGATGATAATCACCCTAGAACTCGAATCTAGGGTTTAGCGGCAAATTAGGGTTTAATGTCCAATTAGGGTTTTAGATCAATACCTGCTTTGCATGGTATTGATCAACCATACAACTATCCTAGAGTCATAGAGTAAGAAGAATGATTAAAACACTTACCATCAACTGGCGTAAGGTGAGCGTCGTCGAACAGAAATGGCGGCACTTCCTTCTTCTTCCTAACTTCTTCTCCTTTCCAACCTCCTTCTCCTCTCTAGGGTTTGTGAGAGAGAATGGAAAGGATTCTAAGAGGTTTAGAGGGGTTAAATAGGCTAGGATTAGGATTTAGTAACCCTATTAGGATTAGGAAGGTCCAGGTATTAGGGTTTAGGAAAGTGGGATCCGCAGAGATCCAATTATGGATCTTGGTAGTCTACTGCGCAGACCATA
Source organism: Protea cynaroides (assembly GCA_028583415.1). Classification (NCBI taxonomy): domain Eukaryota; kingdom Viridiplantae; phylum Streptophyta; class Magnoliopsida; order Proteales; family Proteaceae; genus Protea; species Protea cynaroides. The sequence continues at coordinate 32,333,639 of CM053276.1, read as the reverse complement.
CTGGTCGACCGGTACCAAGACCGGTACCATCGACCGGTCAACATAACTAATGATTATTTGACCGTCTTTGTTTCGATTTTGTACCTGTTTGTCACCCGCTCGTCCCGTCTGGCCCGGTGATGATCGGAAGACCTATTACTACATGAAATCAAGGTTTAGATCAGGTTCACGGAGTGTGGGTCTTACAATTCGTATCCATATAAGTCTTGAGTTGATTGCGGTAACCATTAACTTGAATTAAGCTGCTTGTGTAAACTTAGTTATGCAAAGCAATCTAATTGAAAGTTATTAATAAAAAAAAATGAAAAAAAATCCTAATCATCCTCATTAGATTGGCTTATCAGCTTTGAACATTTGAGATTTTTATTTTGGGAAAATTTTGCCTACGTACTTTGCTTTTAAGTCACCCGACCTCAATTTCACGATTAATTTCATGCACTCTCCACATTTGTAATATATATGTATCAGACAGATCCCTTATTAGGAACTAATGTAAAGTCATTTTTATTGATGAGCGACAGTTTCAACTGTCATAGATTTGGTTTCTTAAATTAATAAACATTTCATAACATCAATTCCACAAAAAAAAAAAAATATCCATGTAGCCATGGCTACAAGGCCTAGCAACCATAACCGAAAGTTGATCAATCTTTAAAAAAAATGGTAAATCCTTAGCAAGAGTATTTATTGAACTATATCCACTATAGTGGTCAAACTAGAAATATCCTTGTAGAAATTAGATCACTCAATAAGGATTTTGATCTAAATTACTATTGTCCTACCTGATTTGTCAACCTCAGGTTGTATTGTTAAAAGATATGATAATAGGATCAATTGAAAATTAGGTCAAATGAATGAGATTTTGATAAAATTAGGATTATTTCATCTAATTTGTCAATCTTTTGATTTGTTGGTCAATTTTGCTAAATTGAATAAAATTCAGACATATTTTGTCAATTTTTTTCATTAATCATGCAAACATACTAGGAAGACTCATGCAGGCATGCTTGCAAAAAACATTTTGCATCCATGGCCGCAAGGCCAGGCAGCCACGGGCTCAAGGTTGGGCAGGCAAGCCCACAAAGGCATGCAGCCACGGCTGCAAGGCTAGGCAACCATAGCTCCAAGGCTAAGCAAGCACAGCCACAAAGCCATGCATCCACGACCCAAGCCTTGCAAGTAAACCCTTTTGTTTCCATTGTAATTATTATTTGAATTCATGCCATAAGAATTTAGAGCATAATAATATCAATCAGTCTTAATGGATTCGAAGCTACATCTTCAGAATCCCTAAGTGCTCTACCTGTTTGAGCTAAAGACTTATCACTGAGCAATACATGACTTAGCACTTGAACAACAATAATCAGCATAGATAATCTAAGACATGAGATTAATAAAATGATAACCTAAGACTTGAGATCAACAAAAGCATATGTTTATTCTTCAATAACACTAATTTGCATCTGGTGAGGTGGGGCACTAAATGCAGTTAATGTTGTACTCATGCCTTCAGGATCAATCCCAACATCTAATCCAAGAACAGAGAATGCTGCTAATGCAACATTAAGAATGTTATGAGTCCCCATTGCTTTCATTGCTCAAGCTGTAGCTGGGTAACAACCCGAATAGTGGAAATTTTCAAATATGCATTCTATGCTTCCAAGTCAATCTATCTAACACAAGTTACTACTATCAGGTCTGCTTTTCAAGTAACAAAATTTGAGAAACAATACAAAACATGATAAAGAGAGAAGAAAATCTTTCTTACTTTCACATAATAAAGAGAGAAGGAAATCTTTCTTACTTTCACACCAGGAAAGTCCCCTATCCAAGAAAGATTACATTTGTTCACATGATCCTTGAAAGCTTCATTCAAATGTTTGTTTCCTAAACAATTCAGTATGTTAGATGTTAAACAATAGCCCAACCTAGAATTGCAAAGAATATCAAATGTCAAATACATGATATGAGGTTGATTATTCTAAAAGTGACTGCACAAGAGGCCTCAATATAAAAATGAGAGTGTTTGTCTCTCACATCTATGAATGGTTCTGAAGAGTTGATCTTATCAACATGTCTATTAGGCTGACGTGAACAAAACATTTGATTATTCCTTAATTGTTATGCAATAAATTTCAGTTGCTTTAGAAACCAGAAGTGCTTTTATGATAAGTACAATAATTCAAGTAAATGGAACAATTTAAGTAACAATAATTTCTTAGATACCTCTATGAGACACCTTGCAAAACTAAAACAAAATAAAAGTTCTAAGACATACTACCAGAAAAGCTCATACCAATTGGAAGAACAACATGCTTCTTCTTGCTCATGTGAGAAAATAAGCGGCACTGTCATGAATCCTAAGATTCTTTAATTAATTGAGCATAATATATCATATATCCATAGTAGGTATTAACAATCTAGAGAATCAGCAAGATTTAAATGACGAGTCAACAAAGAAATGACATTCAATTTAAGATATAAAGAAAATCAGCAAAGTTAATTCTCATCTTCTAAAACCAGATTTAACGAAAGGAACAATGAAAGATGAATGATTCATTTGATCGAGACAACTATCCATAATGTGTCGATACATTCAAATGCTGCTTTTCTTAGCTCAAGACCATGCATCCACAATGTGCCTATAAGGACTAGGATCAATTGTCCTAATTAATTATCGCTGCACAAGTGATATGGGTGACAACAACCCCCCATTAAAGTGTCGACACGTGTGTGATGGTTAATGCATCCAAAGTGTTAACCAGAGCTGATCGCTACACCGCATGTTGCTGAACCCCGACGCAGGAACCTCGGAAGGTCATAACCTTAGAGGGTCGGTACCTCGGAGGGTCAGAGCCTCGAGACATCGAAGAGTCAGAGCCTTGGAAGAATGAAGCTTCGAACTAGTGGAGCCTCACGCACCATGAAGCTCAATGAACGAGGCATCAAAACTTACAGTAGCATTATATTCGCTATCAATGGAGGGCCCCACCCGAGATATCCTCTCTCCAAGCATGAAGATTCTCTACACGTTGACCATGGAGTAATCAATGGAATCAGACAATGGAGTCAATCCCCGAGTGACTTGGCATGGAGGGATTGTCCTAATTTTCACATTAGCGGAAGTGGATCACGCCCTCAGGGAGGACATCTCACCTCACCAAGAGAGATGTCAAACATTCCAAACTTGGACCATCTCTAGCCTATATATTCAAGGACGGATAGTTAAACACACACTGAATTCCAACCTCTAAACTCAGATAGAGAAAGCTACTAGAATCTCCTTTGACAAAAGGGATAGCCTTCTATGTTTGCCCCATAGTATTTGTAAGACCCGCACTCCACTAACTTGGTCTAACCATGTCGTGCTAGGTCTTCCCATCATTTCTGGACCAAGTGGACCGAGAGTGTGAAGATAGATCACAAATTAGGTATGGGAATCAAGTTAAAAACACTAAAAACATACCTAAGGTCGCATGCCTGGGTAGGTATGGTCGACCATAAGGAAGGGCACCAAAAATATCAAATCCAAAACCCCACGGTCGATGATTTCGACCTTACGGTCGACGATTTATGTGACCGTATGATCGACCGTGAGAACCCATATCAGACTCCGAGTTTTGGAAACTTTCCTAAACTAAGGGATTGCTTTCCTAATTGAAAGAGGACTTTATATGGAGAGTTTCTCTCTATATAAAGGATGTCCCTCAGCCCTTTTTCACTCTTTTAGAACATTAGTAAACCCTAGAGAAAGAGAAGGAAGAGAAGGAAGATAAGGAGAAGAAGAAAAAGCTAAAGAGAAGAGTTTGCTGAGAAGGGATTGACTCTCAATCATAGGCAAAGGTATGAAACGAATCTCTAGAGATATAAACTCTAAGAATAAGAATTCTATGGAGGATAGACAATATCAACCTATTATGATCTATATGATTTTCTTGAAAAAAATCCCAAGGAGAACCATGAGGAGTGAATTTGATGATTAGGGTTGATAAGAAATTACTAATGATGGCCATAGGATGACTTTAAAATAAAACCCATTGAGGAACAGAAGAATTGACCCAGGAAGAACTCAAATTTCAGGTAGACTGTGACCAGAAATCTCAAGATCGCAGCTATGGTCGACCAAAGCATGACCAGTACGACCAGAGGATCGACCATAGGTATTCGGGAAGATTTCAAAAATCATACGATCGCTGCTACGATCGCACCATATGCGACCATAGGGTATCGACCTAGACAGTATGGTCAATACAGCGTGAGACCATAGGACCAATCAGGCACCTATCAGTGCTCTGTTTTGATTTTCGACTACTGTAACATGTCACATATGAACCTTAACTTAACTTCATATAACTTTTAGGTCGTTAAATCAATTCAAAGAAAATTTCAAAGCTTGGAAGGACATCGAGAATTGCTAACAAGTGAGGGAACAAGACTTAAACTAATTGGTTAATAACAAGCCGTTTATTGATTCTATGCTTGAATACTTGTAATGTGCATCTCACATGTCATCCAATATTCCTACTATTACTATTCATGCATATTTAATTCCATTTATTTATAACAAGATGATGATGATGATGCTAGGAATAGGCATGTGAATGTATGTGTGTGGTTGGTGTGTTGAATGCGAGTAGAGCATCAGGGGGAGGACGTGACATGGTGGTCTTCGACCTCGTCACCAGACTCTAGCTCTATCTCTACTCAAGTCTTGCCCACTGACATCGTCATATCACCATTACTTTAGCAGAACTATTATGTCGTAGGGTATCAGGGAGGTGGTCTCGAAAAGTGTGGTCTCTGACTCTGTCAGGGGGCCTTAGCTCTATCTCAATGAACGTATTGAGGGATGCTGGGGTGAGGCATTGGATACACTATTTGGCATTAGGATTGGTTAGTTACGAGCCCAGTATACAAGCCCTCGCCAATAGGGGCTTACGTATTGGTATGGGTAGGGCATCAGGGGAAGTGTTGGCGGTGTTTGATCTGGACACTTTAGCTCTATCTCTATTCCATGATGGGTGCATGTGGGATGGCAATGATATTTTTTCCATTGGGTAGATTCACACACACGTGTATAGAGGTGCGGCGGCCACCAAACCTTTCTATAGCACATTGCAAACTTATAAACCAGATCAAAGATATGAATTGAATGCATGCATATGTTGGTTGCATTGTTTTGTTTGCTCACTGAGCCGTGATGTTTACTCACCCTTTCGATGTCGAATATTTTTAGTTGATGATGCAGGTCTTACCGTTGAAGAATATATGAATGCGTCGACGTATAGACACGTTGCTGCGATGGATGTAGAAGCTGAAGAAGATGTGCATGATTCATCATGCGAGTGCAACCAATGTGTTTTTTCTTAGGTTTAGTTATAGTTTGAACATTGGATATGTAATTGATTATTTATTTTTATGTCTTGTGGTTTGGAGATAATTGGATTAAATATTTATTTATCACTGTTAGACCCTTAGTTCATTATCTGTAAGACTTTCGTTTATTTGTTTATTACCTTTGATTATTAATGTAGAATGTAAGTGTGGTTTGATATGGTGGGTACAACCTATACGAAATCCTGGGTGAACTGTTGGTTTATTGGTGGTTCATCACACCATTTTGGTTAGACCAGAATTAGGGTGTGACAACTTGGTATCAGAGCACTCAGGTTCTACCCATTGACCTAACAACTTTCACATCAGTCATGAACTGAGTTAGGATAAAATTCAAAAGCTGTAATAAGAACACACCATAAACACCTGTGTTGTATGAGACATAATCTAAGAAAAAGAATAATGCACATATGTAAAGGAAAAACCAATTATATATATATATATATATAGAATCAAGACAAATGTACATCAAATCAGAGTACAGTCCACAATCCAGACAGTTACTCTGTAATATAAAAGGAAAAAGATATAAAGGGCAATCATGGAGGAGGAGGAGCTGGAGGAGGAGGAGCCTCATGATCTCTATCGTAGTCCTCAGCATATACTCTCATGAGCAAGGCCACCTGAGTCTGAGTCGCTGGAAGACTAGCTGCCAGATCCACTACCCGCTGGTCTGTAGAGCGCTGGGCATGTAGGAGCTCTCCTACTCTCTAATCAGTCACGCCCTGAGCCTCTCTAATCTCATGTAACAGCCCCATCATGTCATCTGGTGGTGGGCGTGAAGGTCCAGCGGAATGAGAAGCCCTAGAAAGGCCAGCTCCATTAGACAACTATGGAGATGGAGGAGGGATGGCATCCACATCCATGTACATTCGATCATCATCCTCCTGATTACCACCCTCGTGTGCCTCTGTTGCTACCTCTGCTACTGCTGCTGCTGCCACCTCTACATCTGCTACCGCTACCCGAGTGAGAGGACGTCTCATAGCATTCCTCTTATCATCACTGAACTGTATCTCTCTCATGCCCATACTGCTGATGGCCTCCTAATCAAGGTCAACTGAGAAGGTGTCCTCAAGGATCCTCTCATCCACTAGGTCCACCTATAGACGAGTAAGCAAGGTGGAGATCATCCGCCCATAGGGCAAGTTGCCTCTCAAGTCAGGCAATGTAGCTCGGTGAATAGTCCAGAGAATAATGTATGGGAGGCAGACATGCTGTGTCACACCCCAAATTCCACACCATTCGGAACGGTGTGATGAACCGTCAACAAACCAACGGTTCAACCAGGATCTCAAAATAGGCTATCCCACATATGATAAACCAAAACACATTCCACATTAATCAGAGGTAACAAAATAAATAGCGGAAGTCTTACAGATAATGAACTGAGGTCTAAACATGATAAATAATTAATATTCCATTTATTTCCAAGTAACCAAAACATAACTTAATACATATTACAATATCCAAATACGAAAACTAAACACTAAACGTATCCATCGCTGAAACACTCGCGTAACGAACCATGTTCGTTCTCCACAGCTTGCTCATTCATAGCCTCCACATGTTCATATGTTGACATGTCGACATAATCTTCAATCATAGTACCTGCAACATCAGAAACTAAAAAGAATTGCACGCGCGAGGGTCAGCTCTCCAACTTGAGCTCAGTGAATAAACAAAACAATGCAACAATACATATGCATGCAATCAATTCATATCTTTGGTCTGGTTTAAAGTTTGCAGTATGCAATAGAAAGGTTTAGGTAGCCAAAGGTCGCGTTTATTGACCCGCCTCTATACACGAGTGTGTGACGTTACCCGAAGATCACGTTTATCGTCAACTCACATGCACCCAACCATGAACATTATATAACAAAGGTTACATTTATTGCTATATAGTGCCATACCAACGTAAGCCCCTGTTGGCGAGGGCTGCAAACTGGGCTCACAACTAACCAATCCTAATGCCAAACAGTGTATCCAAGGCCTCACCCCAGCATCCCTCAGAATGTCCATAGAGATAGAGCTAAGGCCCCCCGGTAGAGTCAGAGACTACAAGGACCGAGACCACCTCCCCTGATACTCTACGACATAATAGTTCTGCTAAAGTAATGGCGATACGACGATGCTAATGTACAAGACTTGAGTTAGAGATAGAGCTAAAGTGCTGAGACCCGCCAAAGGTTAACGTTTATTGACGTTCTCATCACACATCCCCTGATACTCGCTCGCATCAAGTACATCAACCACACACATACAATCACATGCCTATTCCTATCATCATCATCATCATCATCATGTTATAAACAATAAAGTAAATATGCATGAACAAGTAATAGAAATATTGGATGGCATGCTGTATGCACATTACAAACATATTCGCATAGAATCAAGCATGGCATTGGACTCAAGAAATAGAAAACAGTTTGTTATTAACCAATTAGTTTAGAGTTCTGTTTCCTCACCTTAGCTTGCTAATAGATACTTTTCCAAGCTTTAGAATCACCTTTATAATATTATTATATTGCTAGAAGACTTAACAAAGTTGATAGAATTTAATTAGAATAAATTCTGAATTTAAAAACCATTCTGTAAACTGAGGGTCGGAGGTAGGGTCGGAGTCATGATCGACCTTGAGTGCGACCCTCCCTCTTATCTGAACTTCCCGAACACTGAGGGTCGATGCTAGGGTTGGATCTTCCATCGACCCTAGGTGCGACCCTCCATGGTTTGAGTCAAAAATATCAGATTTCATTCTCTCTTTCATGGTTGGGTCCTGTGGCTTACTTCCACAATCCATTCTATACATGTTCTATGGTTTAGAACTATACTTTATTCACCTACATGGTTTTAATGATCTCCTCCATGGTTTCCATTGAAATGAAACCATGGATGGATGATTTGGGTTTCTTCTAAGTCATACCCTCTTCCTAAACCATTCTAAAGTCTTAAATAAATCATGGGAAATGTATTCATACATTAGGCTTGCTGAGATTCAGAGTTCCTCTGAATTTCCTCTTCTTCCTTAGCCTTTTTCTTGAAGTTTTCCTTCTCTTCTTCTCTTCCTTCTCTTCTCTTTCTCTTAATCCAATTAGGGTTGTAAAAGGAGTGAAAGAGGCTTAGGGACGTCCTATTTATAGGGCAAAACCTCCCAAAATAAGTCTCATTGAGTTTAGGAAAGGTTCCAATTGAAATTAGGAAGGTTTCTCAATTTTCGGTTCGTGCTGTTTTTCCCGAATGCCGAGGGTCGATGGGAGGGTCGGACAACTCATAGACCCTGCGACCCATGGTTGAGGGTCGATGGTGAGGGTCGATGGGAGGGTCGGACCTGTCTATTAAAACCTATGACCCTACCCTCATTTTGACTATTTTTGGGTAAATTTTCATATTGGGTCTTGGGTTTCTTCACACACTTGGTCCACTTGGCTCGACCATGATATGTAGATGGGTCCCAACACAAAATATAATGTTAGGCCGGGTTCGTGGCGTGCGGGTCTTACAACTCTACCACCCTTAAAAGAAATTTTGTCCTCGAAATTTGAAAGTACGGATCTTACAACTCCCCCATCTTTAAATGAATTTTGTCCTCAAATTTTGAACGAATCTTACAACTCCCCCATCCTTAAAATAAATTTTGTCCTCAAAATTTTGAATTCACTTCGGAGTCAATAGGTGGGAATTCTATTTCTGCATTGCATCTTCTTCTTTCCATGCCTTCTTCTCCACGTCTTGTCTTCGTCAGATTATCTTCATATAATTGATACCAAGTTTTTAAGGTGTTGTACCTTTCAATTAGTGAACTAGGTTGGTACCACTTCAATAGTTAAATCTCCTATTTAATCCAGTGATTCCGTGGTCAATACCTTTAATATGGATCTTTAATGTACTTCTTCAATAGAGACACACGAAATACATCATGCACACTAGACATACAGCGGTAACGCTAATTGATATGCAACTTTTCTATGTCTCCCCAAAGTTTATAAGATCCAACACATATATAAATTATGACTTTCCCTTCTTGTCTAATCGTTTTAAACTACGCATAAATGAAATCTTCAAAAACACTTTGTCACTTATGGCGAACTCATGGTCTTGGTGTCTCTCCTGACAATCCTGAGCTATCCGACCCCTTTTCTTTGATCTTGTTTGCCATCGATAGTTTTCTTCATTTGCCTTAGGTCTCAAAATTCTTCATTCATCGTCTTTATTCCAAAATAAAGGATTTTGACATTTCTACCGTACCATGCTTCATAGGTAACATTTACATGGTAGCTTAGTAGCAACTTTAATTCACAGTAACTTCTCAACTCAAGTTCATTGAAATCAATTTTACAAGCTCGGAGCATATCTCTTAGGATCTGTATAGTCTGCTCTGACTGTCCGTCGGTTTGAGGAAAAATGCGGTACTAAACTCCAACTTTGTTCCCATTATCTTCTGTAGATCCTCCCAAAACTTTGAAATAAAGCATAAGCCTCTGACCGATACTAAGCTCTCATGCATACCATTCAATCTGACAATATTATCCATATATAGCTTAGTTAGCCGCTCCAAAGCATACCGAGGTCGTATAGCAATGGAATGAGCTATCTTCATAAGGCGATCAACAATCACCCATACTACGTCAATCGATCTAGGAGTCAGTGGCAAATCAGTGACATAGTTCATTGTAATGCAGTTTCACGTCCAGACTGGCTTTGATAGTTATTGTTGTAGCCATGTTGGTCTTTGTCTTTCAGCCTTTACTTGCTGATAATTTTACTGAAACATGCATCTATCCACAACCACTTCCATTCCCTTTCTGCCAAAATAATCTCTTCATGTCATGATACATATTGGTACTCTAGTATGAATTGAATATTGAGTACAACGGACTCTTATCATTATCCTCTTCATAGTATCCAAGTCTTTATCTTCATGTATTCAAAATCTGCCTCTGTATCTGAGTACCATCTTCGCATCCAAAGTAAGTCAGGATTAGGTTTTTCTTTCTCTAAATCTCCTGACATTATTCTTATATGCAGATTTAACAAAATTGCTACTTTTATTTCATCCACCAATTCAGAGATGATTTTTAATGTACAGAATGCAAGCGATAAATAGGATGATACTAATATCCCAGTCTTAATCCTTGAGCAATTTCAGCCATCTTCTTATCCTCATGTTCAACTCTTTCTGATGAAGAGATAAATAGGACTCTTATCCTAAAATTATTCTCCATTTAGATAATGTCTCCAAGTCTTGATTGCATAATTCATCATCGGTAACTCCAAGTCATGAGTAGGGTAACGCTTCTCATGCTCCTTTAGTTTTCTTGAAACGTATGCAATCGTTTATTTACCTTGCATCAACCCGCATCCTAGATCCAATCCGAAAGCTCCGATGGATAGGGTAAAAGGTTCCCTTGGTACCGAAATGATCAAGATGGGAGCTGATATCAATCTTACTTTAGAATCTAGAAATATTCTTCACCCTTGTCAGTCAAATTCAACTCCTCTCCTTTCCTGGTTAGCTTGGTAAGAGGTATTGCGATCTTAGAGTGGTCCTCCAAAAATCGTCTGTAATAACCAGCTAACCCAAGAAACTTTTGATCTTCGCAATATTCTTTAGGTGTTTCTCACCATATGTTTACTTCTATCTTAATAGGGTCCACTTTATTCCTTTATATGATGCTACGTGATCTAAGAAGATCACTTTGTTTAATCGGGTCTCATATTCCTTGGAATTGGCATAAAGCTTTTCACTTCTCAGCTGTTGTGAAGCTGTTCTAAAATCCGTTGTATGAGTTGCTTCATTCTTGGAATAAACCAAAATATCATTTATGAAAACTATGACCGACGTGTCCAATAGGTCATGAAACACCCAGTTCATCAGTTCCATGAAAGACGTAAGGGCATTGGTTAATCCAAACATCATAATTGAGAACTCATAATGTCCAATCCCAATTTTAAAAGCTATCTTCGAGATATCGCTGTCCAAATTCTTCAGCTGAGGATATCTTGGTCGAAGATCAACCTTAGAAAATACCTTTGCTTCTTGCAACTATTTAAACAAGTCATTAATCTGAGGTTGTGAATATCGATTCTTGTTCGTGAGCTTGTTAAATTCTCGGTAGTTTATACGCAGACAACACTACCATCCTTATTCTTCACGAATTGCATTGGCGCTTCTCATGATGCAATACTTAGAAGATTAGAACCCTTGTCTAATAACTCTTATAGTTGAGTCTCAATTTCTTCAACTACGTAGGAGCTACTCTAGAGGTGCCTATGACACAAGTATCGTCCTGGGTAACAAGTCGATGACGAACTCGATCGCATGATCAGATGGTAACCTAGGTAAGTCTCCTAGAAACACATCAGGGGATTTATGCATCACATCAATTTCTTCCATCTGTGGTGCTTCTTTGGTAACGTATACCACAGATACCATATATCCAACTTCTTTCTCTTCAAAGCATCTCTTCGCCTTTAGCATATAGAAGATCAGCTTTCGCTTCTTAGGTAACATGTCACACCCCAATTCCGCACTAATCAGAATGGTGTGATGAACCGTCAATAAACCAACGGTTCAACCAGGATCTCAAAATAGGCTATCCCATATATGATAAACCAAAACACATTCCACATTAATCAGAAGTAATAAAGTAAATAGCGGAAGTCTTACAGATAATGAACTGAGGTCTAATCATGATAAGTAATTAATATTACATTTACTTCCATGTAACCAAAACATAATTTAATACATATTACAATATCCAAATACGAAAACTAAACACTAAACGTATCCACCATTGAAACGCTTGCTTAACGAACCATGTTCGTCCTCCACAGCTTTTCATCATAGCCATCACATGTTCATATGTTGGCGTGTCGACATAATCTTAAATCGTAATACCTGCAACATCAGAAACTAAAAGATTTGTGCGTGCGAGGGTCAGCTCTCCAACCTGAGCTCAGTGAGTAAACAAAATAATGCAACAATACATATGCATGCATTCAATTCATATCTTTGGTCTGGTTTAAAGTTTGCAATGTGCTATAGAAAAGATAGGTGGCCGCCGCACCTCTATACACGAGTGTGCGGAAACGCCCAATGAAAATGGCACCGTCGCCCCACATGCACCCACCATGGACAATATACACCCCATGAAAACGGCATGGCTGTACCGGTTGCCCATACCAACACGTAAGCCCCTATTGGCGAGGGCTTGCAAACAGGGCTCGCAACTAACCAACCCTAATGTCAAACAATGTATCCAAGGCCTCACCCCAGCATCCCTCAACACATCCATAGAGATAGAGCTAGGGTCTGGTGACCAGGCTGAACCACAATGCCACGTCCCCCCCTGATACCCTACGACATATTAGTTCCACTAAGATAATGGCGATACGACGTTGTTAGTGGACAAGACTTGAGTAGAGATAGAGCTAGAGTCTGGTGACCAGGCTGAACCACAATGCCACGTCCTCCCCCTGATGCTCCCCTCGCATCAAGCACACTAACACTTGCTTAGTGGACATGACTTGGATAGACCATGGGACAATATACACCCCATGAATAACGGTCATGGCTGTACCGGTTGATACCATCCCTACCCGCACCATATACACTAGCCAAACACAAACATTCACATGCCTATTCCTATCATCATCATCATCTTCATGTTATAAACAATAAAGTAAGTATGCATGAACAAATAATAGAAATATTGGATGACATGTTAAATGCACATTACAAGCATACACGCATAAAATCATTCATGGCATCGGACTCAAGAAATAAAAACAATTTATTATTAACCAATTAGTTTAGGTCTTGTTCCCTCACCTTAGCTTGCTAATAGATACTCTTCCAAGCTTTAGAATCACCTTTATAATGTTATTATATTGCTAGAAGACCTAACAAAGCCGATAAAATTTAATTAGAATTTATTCAGAATTTAAAAACCATTCTGTTAACCGAGGGTCGGAGGTAGGGTCGGAGTCCTGATCGACCCTGGGTGCGACCCTCCCCCTAATCTGAACTTCCCGAACACTGAGGGTCGATGCTAGGGTCGGATCTGCCATCGACCCTAGGTGCGACCCTCCATGGTTTGAGTCGAAAATATCATATTTCATTATCTCTTTCATGGTTGGGTCCTATGGTTTACTTCCATAATCCATTCTATACATGTTCTATAGTTTAGAACTATACTTTATTCACCTACATGGTTTTAATGATCTCGTCCATGGTTTTCCATTGAAACGAAACCATTGATGGATGATTTGGGTTTCTTCTAAGTCATACCCTCTTCATAAACCATTCTAAAGTCTTAAACAAATCATGGGGAATGTATTCATACCTTAGGTTTGCTGAGATTCAGAGTTTCCTCTGAATTTCCTCTCCTTCCTTAGCCTTTTCTTCAAGTTTTCCTTCTCTTCTTCTCCTCCTTCTCTTTTCTTTTTCTCAATCCAATTAGGGTTGTAAAAGGAGTGAAAGAGGCTTAGGGACGTCCTATTTATAGGGCAAAACCTCCCAAAATAAGTTCCATTGAGTTTAGGAAAGGTTCCAATTGAAATTAGGAAGGTTTCTCAATTTTCGATTCGTGCTGTTTTTCCCAAATGCCGAGGGTCGATGGTAAGGGTCCATGGGAGGGTCGGACAACTCATAGACCCTGCGACCCATGGTTGAGGGTCGATGGTGAGGGTCGATGGGAGGGTCGGACCTGCCTGTTAAAACATGCGACCCTACCCTCATTTTGACTGTTTTTGGGTAAATTTTCATATTGAGTCTTGGGTTTCTTCACACACTTGGTCCACTTGGCTCGACCATGATATGTAGACGGGTCCCGACACGAAATGTAAGGTTAGGCTGGGTTCGTGGCGTGCGGGTCTTACAACTCCACCACCCTAAAAAGAAATTTCGTCCTCGAAATTTGAAAGTACGGATCTTACAACTACCCCATCCTTAAATGAATTTTGTCCTCAAAATTTAAACGAATCTTACAACTCCCCCTTCACGTTTTTTTGAAACCGAGAGCCCAAACTCTATCAAACTCCCTCTTCACGTTTTTCCCTTCTCTTTTTTCTGGTTTTTTTTTCTTCCTCTTTTTTCTCTCTTTTCCCTTTTTTTTCTACCAAAAACGTGAGCCACAGAGGCCTTTCACGTTTTTTTTTCTTTCCCCCTTTTTTTCCTCTCTTTTTCCCTTACTTTTCTCCCAAAAACGTGAGCCACAAAGCCCTTTCACGTTTTTTTTCTTTCCCCCTTTTTTTTTCTATCTTCTTCCCTTACTTTTCTCCCAAAACTTAGCTCAAAAGCCTTTCCACGTTTTTCTCTCTTTTCCCTTTTTTTCTCTTTGGAAAAAGTCCCCTTTCTTCTCTCTCTCACGTCCCTTTTATCTTCTCCCTCTTTCCCTTAAAAAAATAATCTAGAAACCCTAAATCCTCTCCTTTTTTTTTTCTTTTTTCTTTTCTTTCTTCCCTAAAACTGTCCCTCCTAAAAACCCCCACGTTTTCTCTTTCTTCTTTCCTTTTTTTTTTCCAACAAAATCCTTTGGATTCTCTTAGAAAGAGTCACGTTTTTCCTCTCTCCCTTTTTCCTTTTTTTTCTCAAAATCTTTTGGATTTATCCCCAAAATCGAAATCCCCATTCTCTTCCACATTTTTTCTCTCCCCTCTTTCCTTTTTTTTCTCCAACAAAATCCTTTGGATTCTCTTAGAAAAAGTGACGTTTTTCCTCTCTCCCTCTTTCCTTTTTTTTCTCAAAATCTTTTGGATTTATCCCCAAAATCGAAATCCCCATTTTCTTCCACGTTTTTTTCCCTCTTTCCTTTTTCTTCTCAAAATCTTTTGGATTATCATTTACATATAATAATATATATTATATACATATATACACATATACACATATATTTAATAACATACATACATATACATATATATATATATATATATATATATATATATATATATATATATATATATATATAATATATATATATATTATGCACATAGATGAACTGATTCGAAATGGGTTGAGACTGACTTAGGTTGACAACTGATATGGGTTGAGCTAGGTTGGACCAAAAATTGGTTTGAACTGAGTTGACTGGACTGATTGGAATTAACTGGGTTTTCCCCCCTTGTCATTTCACGGGTCATTTCTACTGTTATCCCGCATGAAATTTTCCGATGGTCTCTATTCCAAATTTTTTGCATTCATTTTGTAAAACATTAAAAATGAGGAATATAGGAACTTGAATCACCTCATTTGGAAGTAAAATGATCAACTTATGAATTTTTGAAGTTTAATCGAACCAATTATCGATAATTTAATTGACCATTCTGCATGAGATCCTTCGGAGGCTTCTACCGCAAATATTTTACGTTCACTTTGAAGAGCACTAAAAATGGAACATAATGAGACTGGAATCACCTGAATCCGATTTAGAACGAAAAAGATATGAAGCTTTGAAGTTCTAACGATCATTTTGCATGCAAGTTTACATGGGACCCACTGGTGACTTCTACCCGGGATTTTTTACGTCCACTTTGTAGAACATCATGAATGAAGAATAATGGTCTTGGAATCATCTGAATCCGATGTAGAACGGGAAAGATATAAAGCTTTGAAGTTCTAACGATCATTTTGCATGCAAGTTTTCATGGGACCCACTGGTGCCTTCTACCCGGGATTTTGTACGTCCACTTTGTAGAACATCATGAATGAAGAATAATGGTCTTGGAATCATCTGAATCCGATGTAGAACGGGAAAGATATGAAGCTTTGAAGTTCTAACGATCATTTTGCATGCAAGTTTGCATGGGACCCACTGGTGACTTCTACCCGGGATTTTTTACGTTCACTTTGTAGAACATCATGAATGAAGAATAATGGTCTTGGAATCATCTGAATCCGATGTCGGATGATCAAGATATGATGATTTGAAATTCAAACGATCCGACTTAGGATAATTTGCATGAAGGCCCCTGGGATTATTTATAATAATTTCAGAAACCTCCCTTATATGTATCATCCGACTAAAATGGTCATATCTTCCTCATTTGATACCGGAATTGAGCAATTCTGGTCTCGTTTCGAAGATAATTCTATGACCTATGCGTCTATGCAGATAATAGCCCATGACCCTGCTGTGGGAATCAGTGAAAAATCACAAATTTTTGGGTTAAAGGTCAGAAACCTGCCATATTGGTTCACTTATGCCGAGGGTGGCAAAAATGGGGTGCTTACACCTACCCTCATTTTGACTGTTTTTGGGTAAATTTTCATATTGGGTCTTGGGTTTCTTCACACACTTGGTCCACTTGGCTCGACCATGATATGTAGACGGGTCCCCACACGAAATGTAAGGTTAGGCCAGGTTCGTGGCGTGCGGGTCTTACAACTCCACCACCCTTAAAAGAAATTTCGTCCTCGAAATTTGAAAGTACGGATCTTACAACTCCCCCATCCTTAAATGAATTTTGTCGTCAAAATTTGAATGAATCTTACAACTCCCCCATCCTTAAAATTAATTTTGTCCTCAAAATTTTAAATTTACTTCGGAGTCAATAGGTGGGAATTCTATTTCCGCATTGCATCTTATTCCTCCTATGCACTCTTCTCCACGTATTGTCTTTGCCAGGTTACCTTCACATAATAATTATCCCGACTTTGGAAACATTATACCTTCCCACTAGTGAACTAGGCTGGTACCACTTCGATAGTTAAACATTCTATCTAATCCAGTGATTCCGTGGTCAATACCTTTAATGTGGATCTTTAATGTACTTCTTCAATAGTGACACACGAAATACATCATGCACACTAGACATGGACAGCGGTAACGCTAATTGATATGCGACTTTTCTACGTCTCCCCAAAGTTTATAAGATCCAACACATATATAAATTATGACTTTCCCTTCTTGTCTAATCGTTTCAAACTACGCATAAATGATATCTTCAAGAACACTTTGTCACTTATGGCGAACTCGAGGTCTTGGTGTCTCTCTGAAAACTTGAGCTATCCTGCCCCTTTCCTTTGATCTTGTCTGCCACTCGATAGTTTTCTTCATTAGCCTTAGGTCTCAAAATTCTTCATTTACCGACTTTACTCCAAACCAGAGGGGTTTGACATTTCTACCGTACCATGCTATATGGGTAACATTTACATGGTAGCTTAATAGCAACTTTAATTCACGGTAACTTCTCAACTCAAGTTCCTTGAAATCAATTTCATAAACTCGGGGCTTATCTCTTAGGATTTGTATAGTCCGCCCCGAATGTCCATCGATTTAAGGTAAAATGCGGTACTAAACTCCAACTTTGTTCCCATTATCTTCTGTAGATCCTCCCAAAACTTTGAAATAAAGCATAAGTCTCTGACCGACACTAAGCTTTCATGCATACCATTCAGTCTGGGAATATTATCCATATATAGCTTAGTTAGCCGCTCCAAAGCATACCGAGGTCGTATAGCAATGGAATGAGCTATCTTCATAAGGCGATCAACAATCACCCATACTGCGTCAATTGATCTAGGAGTCAGTGGCAATTCAGTGACATAGTTCATTGTAATGCAGTTTCACTTTCGGACTGGCTCCAATAGTTTTTATTGTAAGCCATGGTGGTCTTTGTCTTGTAACTTTTACTTGCTGATAATTCAGACACTGGAACATGCACTAAGCCACATTTGTTATCTCTTCAGGTCATGA